>JAHLJT010009436.1:145563720-146016099 GCA_031308135.1 Acheta domesticus | reverse complement strand
GATCTACATCATTTTCTAGAATCCAATTTAGTTGGCGCAGTAGACTCGGAGCCTATGTATCCACAACGGCGTGTGCACGGCTTGTCAGAAATATTATCGCCTACGCGTCCTTCTTTCATTAAAAAATTGTTGCCAATCTTATTGTTACGTGCAGTCCACACCACCAAGTTATTCTCACGTTAATTTTTATAAATTTTAATGTATAACACAAATGCAATTACTACAACTCGTTTCTATTCTATAATTGATTGTTACTTATTGTAATGAAGGGAGGCTTATCGCAGGCATTACGCAATAATTAGAGGGGGTTCAAGTGCGCGTTACAGGTACGTTACTGGGGGGAGAGGGGGTATCCAAAATACTCCACATTTGCGTTACTTAATTCTGTGGTCACGGGGTAAAAGTTCATAAGTCAAATATCTTAGTTTGGAGAAAACAAGGGTTAGATTTTTGAGCCTCCGCTTGTTTCTACCCTAAACGCTATTTCTTAATGTTTTTTTCTTGTTAAGGAGACAACATTTGAATTCGGTCGTTTTACTAAAATAAAATATAGATACTGAACTTGTAGTTTCAGTACTTAACCCAATTTTGCCAAAAATTGACTTAAGAACTTTTACCCCGTGACCACAGAATTTATGGACGGCCCCTAATGGAGAAGTTGTTTGGTTTTGCTTTTCTCTAGGTCACCACTAGCGGCGCCACCAATTTAACTCTGAAGTGTACTAACATACGACAGATTGCTGAGCGCTTTAGTTTTCAAAATCCAGACTGGTGCGACGCCCAAAGCTGTGACCTCGCGTTGGGTCACCGTTGACGCCAAGTGTGGCCACAGAGCACCAAAGCATTATTTTGTCTATGACTGTGGCTTTGCAGCGCCAGGCCCGAGGGACACGGCCGGCGCGCGGTGGGGCTCGCTGAGGACTCGACTCGACCCGACCCGATTCGACGGGGCGCGCGCTCTACCCGCAGCGTCCCGACACTGCCCACCCCGCCCCTGCGGCCCCGCCAGCCACTGCCCACGCGCCCCATAGACCAGCTGTGGCCGGGCTCAGCGCCGCTGCCGACGCCGGCGACGCGCGCGCTCTGGCGAGGTCTCGCGGCGTCGCGCGCACCATCTGACGGCGCCCGCCGGAACTATCGCCGCCATGTTGCCTCCCTGCCTGCCAACCATGTGCCACTCCGCATCACCACAATGGCCCTACGATCTAGTTGCAACGCTCACCTTTTGTACCCAGAAACTATTTTTCGCACAAAAATATTGTATTTTGTAAGCTTTTTTGACTGCATATGTAACAACTTAAAAACGTATAGTGCCAATAAACTACAAGATGGATTTTCCGATACATGTGAGTGCTGTTGACTTTTTTTAACTGATGAATCCATTTTTATCAGAATCCTCTAACTTAGTAATTAGAACGTGTTATAGGAACAAAATAATGCTTGCGAATCAATGTATACGTGAGTTTTTACGGATAAAATTGGAGACAAAATCGAAAAATTCAAACGACATGTCTGTGTCTCTATTTTCTCTCAAAATCTTAAGAAAATATGGAGTCAATAGATGAGTAGTATGTGTGAAATTATTTCGATCTGTGAAAAAGGTATCAACACAGAACTAACAGTCTGTCATATACTTTATGAATATTACTAGCTGGTACATGGCGCGTTGCTGCCGCAGAAGAAATTATCAAGGAAATATCCCCCTCCCACCTTTCTTTCTTTCACCACTCTTTTCCCCTCTCTTAACTCATCTCTTTTTTTCTCCTCACTCCCCCTGTATTTTTCCTCCTCTCTCATTTTCCCCACTCTCTCTCTCTCTTTTCCATCTATCTATCTCTTACTTTCTCACCTTACAAATGCTTCGTAAGAAGGGAAAGTTATGTAATCGTGCGCCGAAAAACGAGCTAATTTTCGCCAAAAAAAACTCTTATAGCTGGAGTCTGGTGAGGAAAAAGAGGATAAAACCCCTTGCTAAATTTAGGGGAGGAAATTCTCTACCTCGTGGTGTAGTCAAAATCTGTGTTTTGTTGCTTCTTAATACTGCAAAATCGATTGACGACAAAACGTCCGTCTGTGGTCAACGCTAGCGCCTAAACCGTTCAGACGATATTCTTCAAAATTGATATTCCCCGATGGTTTTTCATCTCAAGGCCCCTGGAATTTGAAACCGATGTTTTAATATTTGACGGTACTTTACATGAAGCCCATTTTGAGATTTTCAAAGTTAAAAGAAAATGGCTCCAAATTTTTTGATTATATTTTGTTGTTGAATAGTGCAAAGAACTTTTAAGACAATGATGTCGGTATCATTTTTGTTGACATCCCCAATTTTTCGAAAATTGCAAAAAACTTTTTAAAACCTGCATAATTGAAGATAGAAATTTTTACCTCCAACAAAGTCAGTTCTACAAAATTAGCACTTTCAATAAGGTCATGTACCAGTTTTTGAAAAAACGAGTAGTTTGTGCGAAAATTTCGATTCATATTTACAAAAAAATGTTCCTCAAAACCTGCTCCAAATTTTTTCTTTAAATTCTCTTCACATATGTAATGAAGGACGATAAAAAATATGGCCTTAGTCCTACTTCTGGGAATTACTTTTTTTTTTGAAATTGCAAATAAATATTTTTTAAACTACAAAATTGTAGATAGCGATTTTTACTTCAAACAAAATCTCTTGTACAAAATTAGATCTTTAAAAAAGGTTCTGTAGAATTTTCTGAAAAAACGAGTCGTTTTTGCCTAATCTTCGCTTCAAAATTACAAAAAGAAATTTCTCAAAAATCACTCCAAATTTTTTCTTTAAATTTTCCCCGCGTGTGTAATAATGGACGATAAGAAAATACATAAACTAGTAGTGCTATAGAATGGCACAGACTTTCTCGCAGAACTTAGTTTTCTAAGCTCTATAGTTTGAACCAGTTTTTCCGTTATGAATGATAATCTTCCGAAATACCTTCTTTGGGCGCCCAAAGGACATTTTGTTTCACATTCTCTAGATTTTTCGGCTTCCTAATGCTAGAGATGAAGCCACCATACACTATTACTATTATATAAGTGTAAAAGCCAAGCAGAGGGAAGGCAGCAGTGCCCGTTAATTGGGTGCATCGGCCCAGCGCTTCCGAGGTTGGTTCGAGTCCTGGTCGGGGAATATTCTTTATCAAAATTCTCTGTTACAGGAAATAATTGAGAATTCCAGAAACATGATTAAAAACCATGTGAAGCCATTCGAATCACAAATATTGATAATTACGAAAAATGAACTGGAAGTGTCTGTATTGTGATATACCAGAACGGGACATGGTTTATTCATAATATTAGTTGTATACGGGGCGACTAAATGGACTTGTAAAATGGCGATATCCGGCCCTAGTAACGCCAGCGCAGAGGGTTGCTATGGTGCAGGGCAGGTAAATAAACTAGCTGCAAGCCTCGTAGGTGCCGGAACGCTGGCTAGATCGATATAATAAAGAATATGTGATTGGTCGAAAAACGTATGACGGACGAAGGCGCGGCTACATGGGGTTGTAAGAAATGAGCGGGTTGGCGGGGGGCAATTAGACTTTCTGGTGTTTACCGCCGTGTTTTGGAAAAATAGAACGTGAGACGCTACCGACCCATCAAGGGTTGCAAAATACAGAAAAACATTCATTCGGACTTGGAGCTTCGTTGAGTGCAGATCGTTACAGTCTGACTCAGAGTGGTGGAGTGTAGGTCGTGAACTCGGCTCTTGAGTTTCGTGGAGTGCAAATAGTGTGCGGACCTTGTAGTTGAAAGTGAGACTTATACATTTTCGTGCGAAAAGTAACAGTCGTCATCGGACTTAGAAATTATTTGCCGGAGTACATCCGCGGACTTGGGCAGTTTTGGGTGTTCACCGGACGATAGTTCGAACATTAGTATTTTATTAAACTCGTGTGAAAGATTATAAACCTAAAGCGTCGGAAAGAACTTAGCTAGATTTTATGCAGTGTGGACTGGATACTTCAGCAACCGCGCAAGATCAGAAGACAGAAGAGCGACTCGGATTCATCGGCCAAGTGAGAAGCGTCTTCGGAACGAGCGGGTCGGCAAGACGGTAACATATACTGCAGTATATTAAAATAATATCTTTTAAAAGGGGTCATGGCCATTAAGTAATCTGTTAAAATTAACATTGAATAAATTGTTAAATTTTGTTCTTTGGAAAAAGAAAAGAGTCTGTTCATTTGTCAATCATAAGCTTCTAATTAGTTGGAAGCAGAGAATTTCCATATTTCAGATTCCACGCCAGGCTGTACAGTCGGCAGATCAGGTAATCGGCTATCTTAGCGATAGCGAATACATGTAATCCGAATCCATCGGCCCAAGCTAGCTGGATGCCTATATAATTTTGACAGAATTAAATAGGGAAAAGTTAGTATTAGTTTATGTCACCTGTTCCTGGCGCCCACATCTTTCTATAAATTCGGAACAGGTCAAACTCACGACAACGTATTACGAAGTGAAGGACGAAGGTATATTTCAAAATGGCGCGCCAAGTGGGGCATATTTTGTTATAATTTATAACAAAGTGAAGTACGTTAATGGAGTTATTATAAATTATAACAAAGTGATCTGATGGAATCTGAAATTTCGTGATTGACATATGAAACTAACGTGTAATTATAAGAAAGAGCCAAAACCATTTCATTGACGGTATTTGAAAGGAATTTGATAGAGAAAATTCTAATTTGTATTATAATTTTAAGATGGAGACTAGAAGTGAGACAGCACGTGCCGAAAATATTGAAGTAGATAATATGGCGGATACCGGTATGAATCCCGAAGGAGATATTTCGGGAGACGTAGTTGAAATAGAACAGGAAGTAGCGGTATCTCCAGTAGTTAATACGGATTCGAGTAATTTAATAATTAAAATGTTAGCTGAAATGAAGGCAGAAATGAACGCTAATAATGCTAAATTAGAAAATAATAATGCTAAATTGGAAAATAAACTTGAAAATATAAAGATAGAAATGAATAGTCAAACACAGGAATTTAAGAATTTTCGCGAAGCCATATGTGAGGAGATATCACAATTACGGACCGAAACAATTAGTGAATTCAGTAATATTTATTCAAAAATAGACTCATTGAATTGTCAAGTAAATCAAATACAGGAAGAACAAAAGGAATGCTTGAATAAAATGAATTCGGAAGTTGTAGCTTTACGGGAAAATGTCACCGCGTTAGAACATTTACAAACTCAACAATGCGAAAAAATGACAAACGTTGAATCGCGTTTAGAATGTTTGAATGATATAGCGCAACAACATGGCGATAAAATAGATAATCTTGAATTAAAAATGGTTGTGACAGACAACAAGGTAGAACAGCAGATACAAGAGGGGCTAAGGAGTATTAAAACCTTGCAAGAGTCCGAATCGGAAAAACAGTTAGCTAATATCAAGGGAAAAATAGATCAATTGGAAAATGAAGTCCTAACACGCGCGCAGGGAAATGTAATAACTTCCGCATCCGCGTTGGTTTTACCAAGCTATTTGAAATTCCATGGGGATGTTAAGGAACAACCTTGGTCATTCATTTCAAAATTAGAAAGCTACTTTACGATCAACAACATTCCGGATAGGTTAAAATTACATGTTGTCGAGCAAGCAATGTCAGCGAAAGCGCATCATTGGTGGACATCTTTAGTTCCAGAACCAACAAGTTATAAAGAGTGGAAAGATAAATTTTTAAGGCGTTATTGGAATGAAAACCATAAATTTGATTTAAAGTATAAATTGATGAGTGAGAAATATAGGAAAGGCGGGGCGGAAACCATGTGCGATTTTGCGACACGCAAAATTGCAGCATTTAAGGCTTGCGAAGAAGGAATAAATAATAATGACTTAATTAGAATTATTATTCGACAGTTGCCAGTTAGTATCCAAAATTTACTATGGAACTCGATGCCCGTAGATTACGAAGATTTGGTGGAGCGGCTTAGCCTCTTTGATCGGACATTGAATGGCGACGGATATCATGATAATATAAATGGAAAGAGTAATGGAACGGGAAAACAAGCCGATAGTGATAATTGCCAAGGAAAGTATAGCTCAGAAGGGAAGGGCGAGCGGGGAAATGAGACCAAGATAGAGTCCAAAAAGTCCGGAAATGGTTATCCGCGACGATTTAAGGATGACAAGAAACACGAACATGTAGAAATTAATGTCATAGAGCAGGAAAACTCCCATTGTTCGAAGTAAATAGGCGGGTTATTTCGAACAATAAGACTGATGAGACGATGATTACAGAGTTGAATAGCATCGAGGTATCAGCGGATGATTTATTAAGAGAAGATACGGACGAACGGGCGGAAAATAGCACGTGTTTAGTGTTGAAGGGGACATTCCGGAATATACCAGTAGACGTTTTGATTGACACAGGTGCCAATGTTTGTGCGGTATCGGAGGAATTGTATAAACAACTAAAGAAAGAAGGGAATAAGATGGAGGAATTACCTACTAGGAAATTGAATATCCGTACAGCTAACGGGAGGCGCATCGAGACAAGAAGTCAGCAGATTTGGGTGGAGCTGGAAGTCCAAGGGGTGACGATACAGTTTCCTGCAATAGTTATAAAGAATTTGATTCGTCCAATCATTTTGGGGATTGATGGCCTGAAGATGTGTGACGCCAAGGTCGACGTAGGTAACAGGAGTATATTGTTACGAACTGACAAAGGGCAACAACATTGTTTAGGGATCAAGGACCAGGAGGGCGAAGATTTGTGTATTTGTGATGTTGCGGAACTAATCGAAGAGACCAGGGACCAGATTCAAGCTGCAGCCGAGAATGCGGTCGATGAAAATGGTGTAGATGTTAGCCATTCCGTTGAGACGTTAGTGAGCAAATATCGAGATGTTTTCGAAGGTTCGAAGGATCCTGTAAAGGGATATCAATTTAAAATTGAATTAATGGATGAGGAACCCTTCAATGTTAAGCAATACCCGATCCCACATATATTTAAAGCCGAGGTACGGAAACAAATCAACGCGATGCTTGAGGATGGTATCATAAAAAAAATCTATGACACCGTATGTGAGCCCGATAGTAATAGTCCGAAAGAAAGATAAGAAAATCAGATTTTGTATCGATGCCAGAAAACTCAATAGCAAAACCATCGCTCGTCATGGAAAACCGCCAAAATTGGACGAAATGGGGACCTATAATTACAGAAATATCAAACCGTATAAAAGGGACGATACCTACGACTGAAGATTTGTGTCATTGTAAATAGTTTTGTATATAGTAGTGTATAATAGTTTGTTTGTTTTGTTGTGTTGTTTGTCGTTGGAACGTGCAAGGAATTTCAATTAATATGTTAATAATAGGCAATAAGGCGATACGCAATGAAATGGTTAAAACTATGTTGGCATGTTCACAAATTAATGTAAATAGTTGTAAGGCTGCAAGAGTACAGTGCAGTGCTCAGTGTCAGTACAGTGCAAAGTGTCAGTGAGTTCAGCGTGACGAACCATGAAGAAAGTTCTAATATGGTCTTGTCATTTAGTTAGGTGGTAGCAAACAAAATGACGCTTGGAGAGGGGATGTTGTGATATACCAGAACGGGACATGGTTTATTCATAATATTAGTTGTATACGGGGCGACTAAATGGACTTGTAAAATGGCGATATCCGGCCCTAGTAACGCCAGCGCAGAGGGTTGCTATGGTGCAGGGCAGGTAAATAAACTAGCTGCAAGCCTCGTAGGTGCCGGAACGCTGGCTAGATCGATATAATAAAGAATATGTGATTGGTCGAAAAACGTATGACGGACGAAGGCGCGGCTACATGGGGTTGTAAGAAATGAGCGGGTTGGCGGGGGGCAATTAGACTTTCTGGTGTTTACCGCCGTGTTTTGGAAAAATAGAACGTGAGACGCTACCGACCCATCAAGGGTTGCAAAATACAGAAAAACATTCATTCGGACTTGGAGCTTCGTTGAGTGCAGATCGTTACAGTCTGACTCAGAGTGGTGGAGTGTAGGTCGTGAACTCGGCTCTTGAGTTTCGTGGAGTGCAAATAGTGTGCGGACCTTGTAGTTGAAAGTGAGACTTATACATTTTCGTGCGAAAAGTAACAGTCGTCATCGGACTTAGAAATTATTTGCCGGAGTACATCCGCGGACTTGGGCAGTTTTGGGTGTTCACCGGACGATAGTTCGAACATTAGTATTTTATTAAACTCGTGTGAAAGATTATAAACCTAAAGCGTCGGAAAGAACTTAGCTAGATTTTATGCAGTGTGGACTGGATACTTCAGCAACCGCGCAAGATCAGAAGACAGAAGAGCGACTCGGATTCATCGGCCAAGTGAGAAGCGTCTTCGGAACGAGCGGGTCGGCAAGACGGTAACATATACTGCAGTATATTAAAATAATATCTTTTAAAAGGGGTCATGGCCATTAAGTAATCTGTTAAAATTAACATTGAATAAATTGTTAAATTTTGTTCTTTGGAAAAAGAAAAGAGTCTGTTCATTTGTCAATCATAAGCTTCTAATTAGTTGGAAGCAGAGAATTTCCATATTTCAGATTCCACGCCAGGCTGTACAGTCGGCAGATCAGGTAATCGGCTATCTTAGCGATAGCGAATACATGTAATCCGAATCCATCGGCCCAAGCTAGCTGGATGCCCATATAATTTTGACAGAATTAAATAGGGAAAAGTTAGTATTAGTTTATGTCACCTGTTCCTGGCGCCCACATCTTTCTATAAATTCGGAACAGGTCAAACTCACGACAACGTATTACGAAGTGAAGGACGAAGGTATATTTCAGTATGTAATTTTCCAATTTTCAAATTTTTAACAATTTTTCACATCTCTTCTTGGAGTTGTAAAGCGTATATACCATCATATCAATTGTTCGTCGTTCTGTGCATCTGTATAAACCGATTTCAGTACAAAAGGAATATATGAACATTAAATGTAAACAAAATATAATAATTACGCATAAGAACAAGTTAGATAGCCCTAATAGTTCCAAAATCATTATTAGTTTGCTTTTTACTTTCTAGCCTTACGAATACTTCGAAAGAAGAGAAAGTTATGTAATCGTGCGCCGGAATACGGCTAATTTTCACCAGAAAAACTCTTATAGCTGGAGTCTGGTGAGGAAAAAGTGGATGAAACGTGTTTCTAAATTTAGGAAACTAGTGGTGCAATAGAATGGCACAGACTTTCTCGCAGAAATTAATTTTCTAATCTCTATAGTTTGAACCAGTTTTTCTGTTATGATAGATAATCTTCCGAGATACCTTCTTTGGACGCCCAAAGGCCATTTTGTTTCACATTCTCTGGATTTTTCAGCTTCCTAATGCTAGAAATTAAACCTCCATACGCTATTACTATTATATATCTGATATTTATTTGATATTTATTTGTCAAAAAAAAACAGTAAAAACTGTATATGACGTGTGGGGAAAGAAATTTATCTGCGCACATTTTCTTGAGGGCCAGAATTTTTATTAAAAAAAAAACAAAAAAAAAACGAAAAAATGAATTTAGAAAATAATTATTTTAGAAAATAAAGATATTTGAAAAATGTTTGTTCCCGAGTTATAGAAAATCAATTTCAACTGTAAATGAACTACAAGCAAAAGGAGTGCTCAACAAAACGTGCGCACAGTGAAGCTACATTTACGTCCAGAAGCAAAACAAGGGGCCATCTCAGCATTTGCTCAATGGATCAGGGAAACTGGACAAAAACCTGATCGAGATGGGGGTCATTGACCCGGAAGCTGAAGTACATTACTTGTTACAGGCGTATTAAATATTTTTTTAAATGTATACAATGCAAACATAAACTAATTCATTATATATCTTTGTTTTGTTACATTAAACATTATTTTTCTTTTTCACGATCAGTATAGTCTCTAATTGTATAGAAACAGTTTTGCAGCAGAAAATATTTTACTTTTAACTTAAATTTGTGTACCGACTTTAATTGTTTTATGTCATCTGGCAATGCGTTGTAAAGTACAAGTGTATACAAGTGTAGTAGTAAAGTGTAAGTGTAGTATACAAGTCTAAACGTCAGGCTGAGCCATTTTGATCGCAGTCGTTAATCAGCGAGAATTGGCACAGCTTTTTGGAGGGAAGCTGCGTCGGTTCGAGTCCTGGTTGGGATATATTATTTGTCAAAATTCTCTATTGTCACAAGAAATAATTGAGAATACTAAGAACTTTATTGAAAACCATGTGAAGCCATTTGAATCAGAAATATTGATAATTACGATAAATGAACTCGAAGTGTCTGTATATATTTTTTCGAGTTTTTAACATTCAACAATTTTCACGTCTCTTCGTGGATTTGTAAATCGTATTTTACCATCGTAACAATTGTTTGTTTAATATCATGCGTTTACCATTTTATAGCTCGGTTCGATTCTTTTTATGGCTCTGTTCGATCTATACGGTGCTATTTTGCCGTAGTGCCGGTTCGTTAACTTTGAGGATCGGATTTCACCCGAAATCGGAACGGAACGGAAAAATTTTTCTGGTAGAAAACACTTTTGCTAGTTTATGAAGTAGTGGTTTAGCATTTAGGACCGTATAGAAGCAGTGCGAGAAAGTATGTGCGTTGGAAGCACCACTAGTTTCCATCTGTGCCTCTTTTCTCCCTCTGTGTCTCTTTTCTCCCTCACTGTGTGGCTTCCCCTCTGTCTCTTCTTCCCTTGTGTCTCTTTTCCCCCACTCTCTGACTCTCTTTTACCTCTCTCCCAATTCTCTCTTTATTCCCCCTCACTCTATTTTCCCCCTCTATCTATTTTCCCCTTCTCTCTATTTTCCCCCCTCTATTTTCTCCTCTCTATTATCCCTCCTTATTTTCCCTCTCTATTTCTTTCTCTTTCACTATTTTCCTTCTCTCTATTTTCCCTCTCTCTATTTTCCTTCTCTCTATTTTCTCTCCCTCTCTAGTTTCCCCTCTCTATTTTGCCTCTCTCTATTTCCCTCTCCCTATTTTCTCTCTGTGTGTTTCCCTCTCGATTTTCCCTCTCTATTTTCCTTCTCTATTTTCCCTCTCTATTTTCCCTCTCTCTATTTTCCCTCACTATTTCTCCCTCTCTTTCGTCCTATTTTCTCACTCTCTCTCTTTTTCCTTCTCTCTTTATCCCTGTCTCTTTTTCCCTCCCCTCTCTCATCAACTTGCGCCATCTACTCCTCGTGTTCTCCTCGACCTTGCCCCTCAGCACACGGCAACGCCCAGCAACAATGAAGCTCACGTGAATTGGGAATTTAACTGAAGCGCCATCATGTGCTCTAGCGCCATCTAGTTGAGTTACAATGCGTATGTTCTTGCCGCAAGTGCAAGCAATTCGTTGACACATTTTTATCGCAATTGGATACCTGGTTACGGCAGCACATTAAGCATGAACCCACATACATTGATTTCTATATAATAAAATTATTTTCTGCAGAATCGTTTTTCTCTAATGTACGAGAATTAAATTTTCCGATATTTTAATAGTTATTCTGCTATTCGGGGCGGAGATGAATCCAACAAATCAGAGATGATTAAAAATGGTCCAGTCGTTCTTGAGTTTAAATGGTTTAATTAACCCGACTTTGATTTATTTACTTAGATTCTGCACGTCTTTGAGTTGGTGGGGTAATATTGAAAAGTGCCGGACCAGTAAAAATGTAATAGAATGTTCAAAAAGATCTCATCCTGTAGAATACGGTGTGAGAATTATTTCTTTGACGCCTTTGGCCTCAAAGGTTTAGTTTTTAAGGTCCTAAAACGCTTGGTTTAGAAGTTATTTAACGATATAGATTCGAACTGTGTTGCGGGCTGCGTTTGCATGAATATCTTGTTATTTGTTCTTCAGCGCAATGTAGTGCCATTTTTTCGATATTTTATTAGTTATTCTGTTATTCGGAGATGAATCAAACAAAACAGAGTTAATTAAATTTGGTTCAGTCGTTCTTGAGTTAGAGGTGGTGTAACTAACAAAACTTTGTTATATATATATATATATATATATATATATATATATATATATATCGTAGACAATTTTACAAATGGGGACAATAAACGTCTCTTTAATAATACAAATTGCTTGTTTGTTGCACTGCAAATTACTTTGTTGCAGCACATCTTAAAGGTTCATCAACTCTCTTGTTAGCCCAGTTAATGTATGTACAATAAAGGGGCAAGCAAAAGTCATGTAAGTTCTAATTTCAACTTTATTCCCTTACTACTAGCTGAACTACCCGGCGTTGCCCAGGCATTTATTACAGTAATTTTTTTAGTCAGGAAGAGGTATTCCATTTATTCATGCCGAGCAGTGGGGCCTACTTCTCTCCCATTGTATATCTGCCCCGCCAAGCTAGCCCTGTCATGTCTTTCCCCCTATTTGGTTACTTCCGGTGTGCCTCGTTCACTTTCTTACTAAAGAAAGGTTACATTTTTCTAATTGGGAGTTTCAGCTCCCAAACATTCCTTACTTTATAAATAAAAACAATAAACAAATCTAAACTGTTAATACAAAACACTCGTAAAATACTTGTACAAATTGTAGACTCACATATATTTTTTGTGGAGTTTTATATCCCGCCCTCGGTAGCTTATTGGTTAGCGTGCTCGCTTTCCATGAAACAACCCCGAGCTCGATTCCCGGCCGAGTAAATTAGAACTGTGCGCTTTCCTTACAAATGTCTCAGTATCGATTGCTGTGTGACGATGAGAAAGCCCATCCTAAGGTTAAGAAGAGCGGTGTATACGGTAAAGGGATGTCCTCGTGCTAACCACTCGAACACCCGTGACCGAGAGGCTGTGTCACCGCCGGTCAGCTATGGTCCGTAGCAGGTTGTCGAGCCAAAGGACGGGAGTTTTATATATTATACCATCACTTTCAATAAATTGCCGAATCGTAAAACTAACCCATTTTTATATTTTTTGCTTCTATAGTATTTATAAACAAAGATTAAAAATTTATCTGCTGCCAACTCGTGACCTCGAAGGGACTTACAGTTTTAAGCAAGAGTATACGAAACATCCAAGAGTTCTCGCATGGGTACGCTAGTAGACAGATCCGGACAAATAGATATAGATGTCGTAACGTATTTGATGAATCGTAATAATAAAAGTAAATGAAAATATCTATGCTGAAAGGTAATTGCCGGTTTCTATAATTATTTTGAAGATGACAGAAATATGTATGTTTAAAGATCTATGTGCTAGTAACATGTAGTATAAAACTTATTTGTTTAGGTAAATCATTTCATCATATCATCGCAACATAACAGCAATACTGATCCACGAACCTGTACATTATGTATACATAATAAATTGACAATGTAACATAACATAACTGAACCACCTAACAAAACACTATTAGCTTCGTTATTTGATTTGAAGTGCGAGATACTATGGATTTTGAAATGTGAATTATAGAAACCAAGGAGTCTCAGAATTTTGTTATTAGATTAGACATAAATATTTTAGATAAATTAATTTTTGCTAGTTTATAGAAAATATAGATGAATTAATTCACTGGGAGCAACTGACATGCGAAACAACAGCAAGATTAGTCTTAATATCTAAAGGACCATTACTTAATTACCTACCACTGCCCATATTGAAGAAAAATGTTCAACACAGTTGACCAAAACATACAAATATTTTCCATTTTACCAATTTGAACATGAGATATGTGTAAATAGTCAAATCGAGTCATAACGAAAAGCTGCCCTGCTTCCTAGAGAATTATTCACATTTGTTTTCTTCTTTACTGTATTGTTTTCAATGGTGCGTGTTCTTTTGCAAGTCGCTCTTGCCTCTGAGTAGCCAATTCCGAATTTTAATAGGCTGCCCATCTCTTAGGACTTGTATTCTGTTTTGACAACTGTAACTTTCGTTTCGGCATTGTTACGAACAATTAAATTTTCACAAATTCTGTAAAAGAAGAGTTTGTTTAGAAAATATGCGATACCTGTATACGATATCTACATATTGTACATTGCACATTACTGTATAATTTGTACTGTATATTTTTGTACTTTTAACTCTCTAAATACTTTAAAACTCACATGTTTTCTTGCCACAATTTGTGTACCAAACGGACTAAGGACAATGTTGGTACATTGACGTTCTTTACTACTTAAAATAATTTCGTTGAAATGTTCCAACAACGTTGAAAACAAACAAATCACCAACGAACACTCACGGACTTTACATAGCACATGTTCAACCCCCAATGAATTTCGTAATAATTCTGGCAAGACCGTCTAGAAAAGATAATATACTATTCTAGACGGACTTGATTCTGGACATTGATGAAAACAGTAGAAGATCTCAGACCTCATCCTCTGGTGGCGCTCATCTAAACTATTGACATTGATCCACTATTGAATCTGTGATGTAAAGCGAGGCGAAAAATGTCCGGAAAAGTAATTATTTTGTGAATATAGTAATGTTTGCGATTGTATATCATAGCCTATGTTACTCCAGACCTTTAAAGGAAGCTAGTACAAAAGTTTCATCAGTATTGGTTCAGTAGATTCAGAGATTATCGCGCTGTAAGTCAGTGCAGTTCTGTCTTTATATATTAGTATAGATAGATGTAGGAAGAGAAAGTTCTGCAATCGTGCGCGGAAATTGGCGAATTTTCTGAAACGGATATTTTGATTTTTTGGGGATACTTTTCATGAAGCCTTAACAAAATTTATAAAATTTCTCAAAAATTGCTACAAATATTTTGAATAAACTTTGTCCGCCGATAGCACAGAGGACGCTTACAAGAATTGCATGCAGTTCATTTTCGTTGAAATCTCTGAATTTTCGAAATAACAAAGGTTTAACATTTTTTGGGCATCTTCCTTTAACTACAACTTCAATATCGATATTTTTTTTACAAAAACATGAACCTCAACTTCTTCCAAGATCTCAGGAACTTATTACAAGAACATGAACATATTTCAAGATCTTTAAACAAGAGATTTCAACGAAAAAATATTAATCTTCAGTATTGTAGTCGTAGGAAGAAGCCCAAAAAAATGTACTTTTGCAATTTTCGAAAAATGATGGTTTTTAACGAACCTGCGCCATTCTCTTAAGCGTCCTGTACGCTTATGATGAGGACAACATTTAATAAAAAAACTGTAGCCATTTTTGACAAAATTAAGAAAATGTTTTTGAAGCTTCCTGTAAAGTACTCTGAAAAAACAAAATATCCGTTTGAAACTCCCAAAGCCTCGAATTCATTCAGAACGGTCGGGGAGTGGGATTTTGGGGAAAATCGGCTGAACGGTTTAGGCAATGACGTTGGCCACAGACGGGCAGTTATAGACAGACGGCCAAACAGATGTTTTGCCGTCAATCGATTTTTCCAAATCAAGGACCCACACAACATGAGCTGGCTACACCACGTGTCAGAGGATGTAGTTTATTTTACATAGGAAAAAGATTTATCCACTTTTTTTGTCAACAGGGCGCAGGAATAAGAGATTTTGTGACGAAATTTGACCGTTTTCGCTACAGCTTTCGCGTAATTTGTACTTCAAGTTAACGCAATTTATACAAAAACCCTTTTCCCAAAGAAGGTTCTAAATGCTTTCTTTGTTTTGAAATGGTATAGCAAATAACGCTTAAAAATTGCGCAGCTTTTATTTTCGTTGAACTTTCAGAGTTTTCAAAAATTACAAAAGTTAAAAATAATGCAAGAAAGTGTGTATTTAGTCCTACCACTGGACTATTTACTGTTAGTAATACGATAGTAAGAACCGGAATAGCGCTATTCTCAAAAACCTCGGAAAATATGCCCTTTTTTAGTTATGCTCAGTGTCTTCTAAAGTACTGTATTTGCCCGAATATAAGTTGACAATGAATTTATTCGACCCCATAATTTTGAAGATGCTTCCTACTTTTCTTTAACTAATTTGTACTATTTACTGAAATTAAATTGCAAATTATCTAGACTAGAAAGTTAAGTCATAGTATTGCCTGAGCAATTATTATTTTCTTGTTCATTAAAATGATGTGAATAATGATTTTTGTCACTACTATCATCTCATTGGCTTAGATCCGATTTTCAGAAATAACTCAGAATTTTCGACAGTTGCAATAGTTTTAATTTTTTCGGCGTCTTCCTCCAACTACAAAATTGAACATAGAGATTTTCCCTTCAAATGCAATTTGTTCTCCATAGTGAGTTTTTTCATTAAGGTCATGTACATTTTTTTTTTTAATTGTAGTCGTTTTCGCGCAATATTTCGTGCAATATGTGCAGTTTAAAAAAATATATAAAAACAAGATTTTCTCAAAAACGGCACCAATATTTTCTTTAAATTTTTGGTAGCGATAGTGCCTAATGTACTATCTAAGATGACATAAACGCGTATATACTAATTTTTTTTTCAAAAATTAAAAAATTAATTTTTTTGACTTGTCTCTCATGTCATTAATATTTACATTAGCAGCAATTTGTTCACATTAGTATATTTATGAGTACATGTGCTTTACAGAACGTCTTACGAAGTTTCTTGAAAACACAACCGTTTTTTTTGAAAACTAGCTCAGAATTTCGCTTTTTCAGAAACGCTCAAACCCCAATTTATCAACTAGTGGTGCTACATAATGACACAGACTTTCACCTATTAGTTTTCTATTTCCTTGGGTCTGGGCTAGCTAGTCGAAATCGCAACATACTCGTGCCAGCTGCCATCTATCGCCGCTCAAAATACATTTTTTTGACATTTTCTTAATTTTTCGGTTTCCTAATATATAGGTACGTATATATGGAGTAATATACGTAATATACGTACGTATATCGGAGAAATATACGTAGTATAGAAAAAGTTATGTAATGCTGCGCGAAAAAATGGCGAATTTTTACCAGAAAAAAATTCGTTGCCGGGTCCTAATCACGAAAAAGGGGATAAAACCAGTTGCTAAATTAAGAAAACAAATCCCCTAACACGTGGTGTAGCCAGAATCCCTCTTTTGTGGGTCCTTGATACCGAAAAACCAATTGAAAGGAAGACGTCCGTCTGTCCTTCCTTCCGTCCGATTTTGAAAAAGAAGCTATACAATTTGGGGGTACTTTACATGGCGCTCCCCGGACATTTTCAAAAATTTCCCAAAAACATCTCCAATTTTTTCTTTAAATTCCTTGTAAGAACAGAGTAAAATGCACTTATTAAGGTGGCATAGGTCCGATTTTCACGGTTAACTGAATTTTCGAAAATTGCAAAAGTTTGAATTTTTTTCGGCGTCTTCCTTCAACTACAAAATTGCAAATATAGATTTTTCCTTCAAATAAAAATTGGTCTTCATAGTGAGTTTTTTCTTTAATGTCATGTACATTTGTTGAACATTTTAGTACTTTTCGCGCAATATTGCGTGTAATATGTGCAATTAAAAAAATACAAAACAAGATTTTCTCAAAAATGGCTCCAAATTTTTTCTTGAGACTTTTGGTAGGGATATTGGTAAATGTACCCTATGAGATGACATAAACTCGATATTTCTCTATTCTTTTGTGGTTTTTTTCAAAAATTGGAAAAATGTAATTTTGTTGACATGTCTCTCACGTCGGTAATATTTACATTAGTGGCGATTTGTTCAAATTATTTTGTTGACGAAAACATATGCTTTAAATAAGGTCAAGTAAAGTGTCTCGAAAACTCAACAGTTTTCTGTGAAAACTGGCTGAAAATTCCTCATTTTCAGAAACGTTCTAACTCCATTTTCTCATAAATGGCTCCAAATTCTCATAAATGGCTCCAAAAACATGGTCCAGGTTTTGGAACGGATAGAGCTAATTGCACTCTATTATAGGACGTAAAGTTCATTTTGTTTTTTTGTTTTTTTTCGAAAATTACACAGATGTAACATTTTTGAAGGATCTCTCATCTTAAATATGCACATTACCAGCAATTTGTAAACACTATTGTATTTGTGAGTTAATGTGCTTCAAATGACTTCAAATAAAGTTTTTTGAAAACTCAAACGTTTTCTGTGAAAAAGAGCTTCAAATTTCGCATTTTTAGTAGCGCTTAAACGCCATTTTCTTATAAGCGGCTACAAATTTTTAGAGGAAAATTGCCATATAAGACGAGTTTTTAGTGTTCTTTAATATTCTAAAATGAATATTTCCGTTCTACCATTAGGAAACCAAAAACGAAAGAAAACGTCGAAAAATGTAATTTGGGCGGCGGTAGATGGCAGCTGGCACGAGTATGGGACAATTCCGAATAGCTAGCCCAGACCCAAAGAAATAGAAAATTTAATACGGGAAAGTCTGTGCCATTCTGTAGCACCACTCGTTTACTTCCTGGCCCTTACGAAGGTACTTCATAAAAAGAGAATATTTATGTAATCGTCCGGCGGAAAACGGAGAATTTTAGGCAGAAAATCTTTTGTTGCAGAGCCCTGAATATTTTGATTTTTTAGGGTACTTGACATTTTGAGGGTACGGGAATGTAAAAATTGGAGAGATCTTTGAGAAACGTTAGATAATGTCGTTATGATTTAATATAAAGTAACCTCAAACATCACAATATCCGTTTCAATTTCACGAAGCAAATAGTACATCAGTCAGATTAATTGGGGAATATAAATGTTGATGAAAAGCCTGCCTATAGTTTAGCCGCTAGCATTGTTCACAGACAGATTGCTGTAATTTGTGTGTTGCGTACCCACTTACTACACAATATATTAGAAGACGTAATTTGCTACAAATAGGATCAATAATTATTAATCTTGTCGAATCAAGGACACACAACACTAGTTTTTCGGTCGAGAAATTACGGTTGTCGCCAGAGCATTACTGTAATTTCTTTCTTCTCTGTAGTTAGTACGCGAGAAAATGAAAACACTTTGGAAGAAATGTCTCAATTATTTTCGACGGTTACTATAAGCAAGGAGTTAAAACAATTCAAAATATCTGAACGAATGCCAAGCTCCGTTGCTCACTTATTATTGATATACATTGTAAGGAGTCCACCATCGTTCACTTACCTCAGGAAAAACTATTGCTCAAGAGATGTCTCATCTGCCTACTCCGCCTTGCAGTTCTACAGCAAGACATTCCAGTGTATGTAAGCGAGCAAGACGCTGATCGGGACGTCGTTCATGTGTTACAATCTGAAAGTCTGTTACAATCTGACCATATTTTCGTTACTGGAGAAGGCCTGGAACTCTTGGCCCTTCTCGATGGTCTGGGCTCGGCTGCAACGAACGTCTACTTCCAGAAAAGTCCGTCTTGTGAACAACACTATCCCTTAAACCATACGTGCGATTTCTCCCAAAATGAATATTCCCCGGTCAGTCTGCTTCCACTCGTGACAGCGCGATTTTGAAAAACTTTCTTCAAAATTTGGAGGTACTTTACATGAAGCACCCCGGACATTTTCAAAATTTTCTCAAAATGTTTTCTTTAAATTTCTTGTAAGAATAGAGTAAAATACACTTATTAAGGTCGCATAGGTCCGATTTTCACGGTGAACTCTGAATTTTCGAAAATTGCAAAAGTTTGAAATTTTTTGGCATTTTCCTAGAACTACAAATTGAAGATAGAGATTTTTCGTCCAAAGAAAATTTGTGGTCCAAAGTG
This sequence comes from Acheta domesticus, assembly GCA_031308135.1. Lineage (NCBI taxonomy): Eukaryota > Metazoa > Arthropoda > Insecta > Orthoptera > Gryllidae > Acheta > Acheta domesticus. Next base: position 145,996,514 of record JAHLJT010009436.1, on the reverse strand, counting down.
AGTTCTTTCATTAATGTCATGTACATTTTATTGAACATTTTAGTAGTTTTTGCGTAATATTGCACGCAATATTTGCAATTTTGAAAATTTAAAAAATTAAAAAAAAAGTTTTTGTCAAAAACAGCTCCAAATTTTTTGTTTACATTTTTGGTAAGGGTAGTGATAAACGTGCTCTATGAGATGACATTAACGCCATATTGCTCTACTCTTGTTTTTTCAAATATTACAAAAATGTAATTTTTTAACTTGCCTCTCGTCGTTAATATTTACATTAGCAGCAATTTGTTCACATTCGTATATTTATGAGTACATGCGCTTTAAATAATATCAAATAAAGTTTCTCGAAAATTGAATAATTTTCTGTGAAAACTAGCTCAAAATTCCGCATTTTCAGAAACGCTCAAACGCCATTTTCTCAAAAATGGCTCCGATGTTTTTCTTCAAACTTTAGGAACGGATAATGCTAATTGTACTCTATTATAGGACGTAAAGTTCAATTTGGAGTATTTTTGGTTTTACAAAATTTACACAAATGTATTTTTTTAAGATCTCTCACAACGTTAATAAGCTCATTTCCAGCAATTTTTAAGCACTGTTATATTTGTAAGTTAAAATGCTTCAAATGACTTCTAATGAAGTTGATAGAAAACACAAGAATATGTTGTGACAAAGAGTGTCAAATTTTGCATTTTTAGTTACGCCATTTTCTGAAAAAAGGCTCCAAATTTTTCAAAGAAAATTGCCATTTAGTTCGATGTTTTAGTGTTCTTTAATATTCTAAAATTAATATTTCGTTCTACCACTAGGAAAGCGAAAAATTTAGAAAATGTCAAATGGGCGGTGATTGATAACAGCTGGCAAGAGTATGTGGCAAGTATGAATAACTAGCCGAGACCCAAGGAAATAGAAAACGAATACGAGAAAGTCCATGCCATTCTCTGGCACCACTAGTTTTACTTTATTGCGTACTACTAAGTAGTACAATGAAAGTTATGTAATACAGCAGCTAAAACATGCGATTGGCAGAAAAAATCGGTTTGTGCCTTTCATGCCAAAAAAGTGGATAATTCTTTCTCCTGTAAGCAGAACACACATTTTGGGGGACCTTGGAACCAAAAAAGTGGTTGACGGCAAAACATTTGTCTGTACGTTTATGAACAACTCCCTCTGTTTACAGGATAGGGCCTTCCAAACCCCTCACACGATTTTTAACAAAATTGATATTTCTCGATGGATCTGGGTGATGTCGCGACCACTTGCGTTAGAAAAAGATATTTTGATTTTGGGTCATTCTGTACGTGAAGCCAATACACACTTTCAAAATTCTCTCAAAAGTGACTCCAAAGGTTTTTTTCCCTCAAATACACCAAAATACTCATATAAACGTGGAGTAAGTGAAAAACCTTCACTGATATCTCTGTTTTCGAACTTTGCGAAATTAAATTTTTTTCGGCATCTTCCTTCAGTTATAACAACGATAGTATGTTTTTGGTGGTGATATTGTTGTGCGTCTTGATTCTGGTATTAATGAAGGTGATGTTTCTGATGAGATATTAATATGCTTTCTGTTGTTAGTGTTATTGGTGGTGGCGCTAGGAGAGGCTCCACTTGCGCGAGTCCCTTTCTCATGGGGCCGTCCGCTGGGCGCTGGAACGGATGGGTGCGTGGGGGGGGGGGTTGGAGCGGGGAGGGTGGAGCTCTGCTCCCGGGGCAAGCGGCGGCTCATCGGGCTGGTCCGGGCGCCGCCCAACGCCATCACCCATCGCCCTCTCCGGCCCCTCGCCGCCGCCCAGCCCCGATTCAGAGGCTGCGACGACCCTGCGCCCGAGAGCCCGTTCGCGAAACAGACTCCGCCAACGCTGCGCCTCTCGCGCCCTCCTCCCAAACAGCCCCGCTCCGCACCCGTCCCTCACCCGCCACCCGCCCCGCACACATCCCCGCTCCGCAATCGCACCCGTCTCTCATCCGCCACCCGCCACCCGCCCCGCACCCATCCCCGCTCCTCACCCGTCCCTCACCCGCCACCCTCCCCGCACCCACTCCCGCACCCGTCCCGCACCCTTTCTGCATCCGCACCGCCCCCGCCACGCCTTGCCCCGTTCCCGCCCCGTAGGGACTCTTCTTCACCAGCAACGTCACTCTTTTCTAGTTTGTAAATTCCTCAGATTCAAAATTCTTCAGGCTCACTATTTTTGACTTTGTTTGCCATTCCCCAAAATTCATTTGAAGTAACTGTTCACATGACAGCTACAACGATTAAACTGAACTTACATGAGTCATTTTCGGAACTAATTTTGGATTATCTCATACTGCAAATTGCATAGCATTTCCAATTGCTAATAAATGTTACGATTACGTTCCGTAATAACTCTCAACTTAACATTCACCGAAATATTTCTAAAATCGTCGTGATGTTTTTTCAGAACGTTAATTATCAGATACAATGACTATGTGCGTGTGTGGGTCTATTGATCGATGTAATGTATCTGCTTGACTGTCCGCTGCGCAACGCGTTCATCAGGCTATGCTCCCCTGTCATTTCCTTTCTGCTGCATTGAGGGGCCACTGCTTTCATCTCCCAGCGTTCGATGAAGAGGGAACGCGTGAAAAATCAAAACGCAGATACAAAGAGATTGAGCTTATTGACGCATTTCTCTAGGCCTCGGCGTACTTCCTGCATGCATCCTCTTTCAGGATTCGAAGCGACGAAGCTTATTTACTTCCTTTGCTTGGACGCCCTAATTTTCTTTTTTTACCCTCCTCTTCCCTCTTCCTCAACGCAAGCATATTTGTTTTCATTCTCCTTATCTGCATAAAAATGTTCATTTCTCCATCTTCGTTATTATTTTAAATTCTTTTCCAGTTTCTTCGGAAGTTTATGCTTCTTAAATTATTTTCTTATCCTTTCCCACGTATACTACCAGTCTTGTATCCGATTATTTTCTTGTAATGTCTTTAGCTTCCGAAAATAATTTGGTGTTTGTGTATCATGTTTACTTGCCTTCTTTCTCCACCTGTCCCGTTTTCATATATTCCTTTTACCTTCTGGATATCCTCTCTCTCTCACTCCCTCTCTCTCTGTCTGCGATGTGGTGGGTGCGCGCGTCGAGGGCAAAGTACTCAGCCTCCGCGCTCGGTCCACGCCGCTCCACCCTCGGCTCGCGCCGCGACCTTCGCACGGCCACGCCCCGGCCGCAGCCCCACCCCGCCCCTGTCTCCGTCGCTATTCCTCCCCGCCCCGCCCCGCACTTCCCGCCACCCGCACCGCTCCGCAGACGCAATCCGAGCACGTGGTTGGCGGTGGCGGCGGCGGCGGCTGTTGACGCCGGCCTTCGCGCGTATCGACCGGCGGGCGCCGGTGGCGCCGGCGGTGGGGCGGGGGCGGGGCGCGGGCGGCGCGACGCTCCCATCGACCCGCGTCCTACTACGCGAGTCGGCCCAGCGCCCAAATAACAAAGCCCCGCGGCCCGGGCTTCGCGCCCGGCGGCGGGCCGTGAGGACGCGGAAGGCCACCTTTTATCCCCAGGAGCGCCGGGGTCCCGGCGCGCGGCGCCGGTGCGTGGTCCTCCGGCACCTTAGACCTGCGCCGCGCAGTGTAGTCGCGCGCGTACTACGGCGGCGCACCCCCGGGGGCGAGGGGAGGGGGGGAGCGTGCGCTCGCGGAATTGATTCATGCGCGATCCCCCGCCCCGCGCCGCAGCGCAGGGGCGCGGAGGGGCCGGGAGGGCGAGGAGGGGCGCGGGGGGCCGGGGAGGGGCGAGAGGGGCGCGCGAGGCTCGAGGGGCGAGAGGGCGAGCGAGCGAGGGCCGGGCAGTGGAGCAGGGACAGCAGCGCGAGGCACAACCGACCCACGTCCACGCACCGCGCCGCGACACACTAGAGGTAGGTGACCCCGCTCTATCTCCGCGCCGGCGGATGCTGCCGCAGCAGCCGGCGCCCGCCCGCCGTGTTTACCCTGCAGGTGGCGATCACGCCGGTCATCGATCACGCGGCTTCCTCATTGCTAATCGCTGTCTCGAAGTTAATCTCGGGGGATGGGGCGTATAGGGGCGGGGCGTCTGGAGAATGTTTACGCGAAGCCGGGTTGAGGCGGCGAGACGGGCGAAGAGAGCTGAACGCTCGCGGGCGGGCGGCGTCGGAGGCGGCGGGGGTGCTAATTCGCGGGCGCTCTTCTTCTGTTGTGGCGGCGGCGCGGCGCGGCACGGCGCGCGGCCTATTCACGTGCGTCTGTTGTTGAGGCCCTGGATGATTAATGGAGCGGCGTTCGCCGTCCATTGGGCGCGTGTTTACCTCGAGACGCCGCCGCCCGCGAAAGTCACCCCCCGCCCCGCCCCCCCCCGCCCCGCGAAGCGAGCGGGCAGAAGCGCCGCCGCCGCCGGTTTATAAATAATCGCCCCTGTCCCACTGAAGCCGCCGCTGTATTAATATCGCTAAGCAGATCGAAGGGTGCACGTGTTAGTTGCGGTATGAAGTGGAACAGTCGTTGAGCGGAGGGATCACTGACCTCGTGGCGCTACTGGAAGGGAGCTTAAAATGGCCTGGGAAGACCTGTTTCTCTTGGTGTATTGTGCGTGAGACATATGTTGAGAGATTCTGCTCTTTATTATAGTGGTACAGTGTTCACTGAATGATGTGGAATGAAGAACACTTTAATTTCATATTTTTGTAAATTCTTGTTAACAATGTATAACGTGTGGTAGATTTTTATTATTTGCGTTTTTTATTGCAATGTGGTTTATTTCCTGACTTTCTTCATTCACTCTTCAATCGGCAATCCCTTAGTAACTTACTATCATGAATTTCACAGAACACAAATAAGTAATAGGATTGGTCTGTCAGGTTCAATAACGTATTTCAACTGGAAAACAAGCGTTTCAATTTGGGGAAAAAATATTTGCATCATAATGGAATAAAGAAAGTATATGTATAAACAAATATGTTTTCAAACATACTTAACTTCCTGCTCTATTAAATACTGTATCTAAATTAATATTTTAAAAAATATTAGTATTAAATTGTTAAATTATTTCCAAACAACTTCATACACTGAATATCAAATATTTTATAACGTATGTTTTTTAGATCCTTAGAGGGTAAAGAGCCATATGTCCTTACCACGCGTTATTATATAATGTATTTAACTCTCTGAAAACACAAATGTCGACCAGGAAGTTATGAACTAAAAAATATTTTGGCAATGCACATCTTACAGAAACTTATTGTTAGGAGTACATTATACAAAATTATTATAAATTTCTTCTACTATGCACACAAATATTGATCAAACCATGTATATTTAAAGTAGGCATTGTAAATGTCTTTCGAAAAATAGTTTATTACACATCAGATTTCAATAACGTTTTTATGGCGTTCAGTGTATGTAACTTGTGTAACAAGCAATATGGAACTTTTCTGTATATCCATTGCATGAGATAACACAACAGTAAATTACGAGTATGTTAAGAACTCTCGTTTTAATATTGACATTTTAAGTCAACATATTTTACAATTTTTAAATTGACATATTTTGATTATTTTTGTAACAGCATTACTTCTGTGTAGAATTTTAAAATCACTGTGTATCAGAAAAGGAATGTTTCTAAAATTATGAACTCGCTGAAAGTCGTTTTATTTTTAGTATTCTTGTTCAAATTCAAATGCATACAATGGGCATCTAGTTGTCTCGCTTTTTCTTTGTTATATACGGCAATGTAAACACATATTAACTTATGGTAATACATATTAACATTCTAAGATTGTTTCATGTACTATATGAATGGAAAAGTTATATTATTATCTTTATATGTACAGGTATTTCACCCACGTATTTAAAAAAATTCTGATCAATTGATTGATTATCGCGTGCTTTCGAGTGCGTCAACTGTTATGATCATTATTCCCGTTAGTGTAGTGCAAACATCCCGGGAACGGGCCTTATTCCTCTCCAGCTAGAACGCGAGATCCGGCGACTACCTTCAAGTTGGGTTACGTGTGTGTTTTTCCCTCCGTGTATCTCCACCAGCGAGGCACCGCCACAGTCGAGACAAGCTACAAGCTCCCGTCTAGTCTCCCGGTATGTGCGGTTCGTATACGGGTGTGTGTATGTAAGGGGAGAAGGGAGGGGCAAAGGAGAAGGGAAGATCCCGTCAGGTCCGTGGCCCTTTTGTTATGGTACTGCTCCGGTATTCACTGGTGTTGACAGGGAAGCCACGGGAAACTACCGATAAGAATCTCTAGAATTCCTCTCCAGACAACAGCCTTGCTACGTGGGGAACATCCGCCACTGTCGGGACTGGCTGATCCCTAGAAATCCCGATCACAGACGCTGCAATGGTTAAAATTGTTGCCCTGAGTTCCCACAGGGGGTCATTCAGACCAAGGCATTTGCTGCCTCCGTGTTTTGTGTTTGCCTGGAATGCTGTAAGAAACGCACTACCGGACATTTTTGGCGTGTCTGAACGCGAGGCAAGCAGTCGCACCGTGGGTGCATGCCGGTGCTGGCGAGCGGCGCGGCGCCTGAGTCACGCAGCGTTGCGGTCGCGTGGGGCGAAGACTGCAACCGGCGGCGCCAGGGGTCCGCATGATTCACCCTGCGCCCCCGTTGGCCGTTCACCTCCCACGCCGACGGACATTTGGGCAGAAGGTGCATTTGTATTCATCAGGAGGCTAAATATACACTAAAACCCACATGCAACTCATTTTAAGAGCAGATAATTCATGCGGCGACTGCAGTTTGATTCCACAATTGCCGAAACGTGTCTTTTCACTTGAAAAAGAAAAAAAAATCAACAAAAAGAACGCTTCAAGCACCCCTTCTCTTTTAATTTTTTTGAGTTATTTTGGAGAAAACAAAATGCAAGATTGACTTATTTTACCGGAAATGACTTTAGAGTTAAATCACACATTAATTTAGAAATTAATGGGACAAATTAAGTAGTTTCACATTTGTTTCACATAAGTAGTAGACATTTTATATTTGTAACGAAAATAATGGTAAACATTTGTAAAATAAAAGAAAATTACAAATGTTTAACTGTATTTTTCTTTTTATGAATGTTAAATACGCTTGCTTATGAAAAATAGCTGATGACTTTCAAAAGAAAGAATTTCAAGTAAATTTGTAGGTTGTCAAATTCGTTTCTTTCGCGTCCTCGACATGATTTAGTACATAGAAAGCGACAAATTTTTGAACAATTATTAACGTAAATAACAGCCAACCATTTCTTTGTTAAGCTATATCGTGTTAAGATACTTGGGTTTGAATTAAAAATTGTTGTTTTGAGCAAGCATACCAATGTAACGTGTGTAAATTCCTTCTTTTTATATTGTATTGGGACCGATGCAGATATTTCGTGTCGCTTACTGCCAGCAATGAATCGATACAAGAGCGCAGCTTCTTCGTTGTCAACTCTCAAGACGGATTTCATATTTTTCTCTTCTCAAAATGTTTTCGGATGGCGCATCGCCGAATAAAACCCCGAATCTGGCAGACTTCCTGCAGTCGTCAACCTCCTGAGGGATGTGCCTCTTCTTGGCCGTACGCGCAGTCGTCACCCGAAGTCGTTGCATCAGGACATCGCATTGGTATTCATGGAGGCCGCGCCCCAGACCCGTTTCATGTGGACGCTGCTCGCGCCACGTGGTGGCGCGTTGCGTAAATAAAGCCAAGCGGTGCCGAGTGGCGCGTGACTGCGGGCGGGTAGGTGGTGGTGGATGTGATGGCAGTGGCAGTAGCAGTGGCGATTGCAGTGTCGGGGCAGCGGTGGTGACGGCAGTGACAGTGGCGTTGGTGGTGATTCCGAGCGTTGTGACAGCGGGGGCTATGACGGCAGAGCAGTGCCTTAACAAACGGACCACAGAGAGCACGGCCCACGGCCACGGGCCACGGTCTTCTCTCTTTCATCTTTCCCCTCACATTTCGGTAGTCTTCTACCACACATTGCGGAAGACCAGTCGAAAGGTTAAAGCAGTGGTGTCAAGGTCTTCTATTGGTGGCAGTGGCACGCGTCGTGGCGTCGTAGCATGCCACGAGCCTCTCTGCGCAACTAGCAGCGGGAAAGGAAACTATTAGTAACCCCGCCGTTTTACAATAGGGAGGGCTTTGTCTCTGGTGGAGGGGTGATTTCGTCGTGGCACTCGTGCCACGGACTTCCGCTCGTGGCATCTACCTTCACAACACTGGGTTAGCGCATGCCCGGCTGGGGCAGTGCCCCGCTGACTGAAATACCTAAAGGGGGAAACTCCGCAAGCCGAGAACGATTAATGACCATAGCAGTTGACGTGCCCGGAAACACGAAATTATCAATCAACGGCGGCGCTCGCGCCGGTGGCATCGCTGTTGGTGGCGACGTCGAAGTGAGTGTCATCGTGTCAAAGTCGGTAATGCCGTTCTCGTTGTTGCTGTTGAACGTCTCGATGTCGTTGTCGTTGTTGTCATAGTCGTTCTCGTTGTGATCGTGTTGGTGTTGGTGTCGGCGATGTCGATAATGGGAGCAGTGGCGATGGAGGCGGTGCCCGCAGCGTAATACTAGGCCGTACGGCGCTGGAGCCTGGAGCTCGAGGCTGGAGATGAGCGAGGGTATTGATTTTAAAGTCGAGAGCGGACGCTGGAGGCTGCCGTAACCGCTGCCCCCCTCTCCGTCGCCGCGACCTCTTCCGCGAAGTGGCCGCTGCATTCGCACCGCACAGTAGCTCCCCCTCTCAGACCCCCCCTTCTCCATTGGACAACAGTAACATGTCGCCGAGAAGTTGAGGAAAGAAAACAAGGTGCAAAAAGGAGAGTGCGTTCATCTTGTAATGCTAAGTATGGATATGAATTGTTCTCAAGTTTTTTCAGTTGTTTTACTTCTTAATGTCATGCAATTTTCCTGATAGTTGTTAAAGATTTAATAATTACACCAACATTTCCTTTATCAGATAACCGAATATATGTAATTAAGTATTCGGTACTAGTTTATTTCAGCAAATAAAATTGTGTTGAACTGGTGGAAATTAATAAGGCAGAATGTGGAAATAGTAATTGGGGCGAATCCGTGAGCAGATTTACGCCATGAGTAGGGCTTCAGATATCAAGTGATTTTATTTACAGCAAAAAAAAAAAATATATGACAGAATCGAAAATTAAAGAAATTATCCTTATAAATGGTAGTCGAGTAAATGCCGTCCGTCCGTTAGTTCGTCCACTTCTCCGTTCCTCCATCCGTCTGTCCGTCACTCGCGCTTGGATCCGTTTCGGTCCATCAGTCGAGACGAATGAGTGCCGTTGGTCGCGTCTCAGCCTCCTGGCGAGGAAATTATCATATTTTGCCGATTCAACCAGAAGATTCTAAATAATGTTCTAAGAACATGATTTTGTTTCTTGCGTGTCATCGACTGGCCAATGATTATCCCAAGTTTACCCAGCATTTAAAAAGTTGAGCTTAGTCACGAATCGCCGGAAATCGCAGAAAAGAAATTTTGGATTACAAAATTTTTGGAAGTGACTAGCACCCCTACTTTAAAATTCGATTTCTTTTTAACATAAAAGAGTTTTCCAAAGTTTAATCCAAGTTGGCCTAGCCTTTAAAAACTTTTGGTCAAGTCACACAAAGTCAACAATCGTAGATAAAAAATGGAACTTTATTAATTGATTGATTAGTGATTCCGGACGCGTCAACTGCTAAGGTCATTAATCCCGTAAGTGTAGTACTTGGATTAACTCGGGAAATAGCTGTAACTTACTCGAGCTGGATGATGAGATCCGGTTCCGACCTACAGTCGGCTAGTGGGGTGTCCCCCCCCGTAAGTCGTAAAATGTTTTTTATTGTTAAAAATGTACATTTTTCTACCATTGTATAATTATCATATTACATGGCGGAAGCTCGTTCCGTAACGTTTGTCATTATGATACAGCTCCATTACAGTACTGGTTTTTAACCAATCACTGAAAAGTTTACAGTTGAGAAGTAGTCAATCATTGGTCATAATTCTACTAAATGTTTCGTTGAACTGTGTTAATTATTGCGTCGAGACAACCTGTCAGATAGGTACCATATTGTAGAAAATTCGAAAAAACATTATGCTTATGGAAAACGCATAACACGTTTCCAGCTACCATTATTTCTCACTTCAGTCTAGCGCACTAATTAGATACTAACGCATTTACCTAAATTACATTTCCGTCATTCGATTGACCTACGACCCCAATTTGGGAGGACACCATCCGCTACTGATTTCATTAATTTGTATGTATGAATTCAGATGTACCCTGATTAGACCATTTGTTACTTTAGAATCTCACTCCTGTCACAAAGACCGATTTATTGGTAAGGCCATTGAATTGTGAAAGTATGCCCTAATTTTGGACCATTTCGTACTAAGGAAGTCTATTAACAAGATAAGTTGAAGTGCATTTTCAGGCAAATGAACTAGTGATAGTACAGAGTGGCACAGATTTTCTCGAAATAGCTCATTTCATTTTATCTTTAGTCTGAGCTAGGATTTCGGTATTGCTCTACCCTTTTCCCAACTGCCATCTATTGACGCCTACAATTATTTTAAAACGTTTTTCAATTTTTCATTGTCTTAGTAATAGAAATATGTCATTAAGAATATTATAGAAGGCTAAGTGCTGGTTCTAAATGTATATTTTTATAGAAAATGTGTAGTTGTTTATGAGAAAATATTGTTTGAGAGTATCTGAAAATGCAGAATGTTGAGCTCATTTTCACAGAAAATTTTTGAGTTTCCGAAAAACGTCTTGAGAAAAACTTTGAAGCACGTATACTCACAAATACAATAATGTATAAAAAATGTCTTTATTGTAAACAATAACGAGGCTAGAGGGAATATTTAAAAAATTAATTTTTTGTAATTTTTGAAAAATCAATATGACTAAAACCTGGATTTTTAAGCAATTTTTTTATCGAAAAATTTGGTACTGTTGTTGAGAAAATGTTTTAATGTTTCTGAAAATGCGTTATTTTTAGCTCACTTTCACCATTTTTTTATTCTTGGGGGAAAATTGTAATAGTTATTTATAATACGAGTAATAAAATCACTTTTACCACGGGTGTCATGCATTAATTTTTAGACAGCACGTATCAATTTTTAGACAGCCTTACTGAATTTTATTTTATTTTAATTCAAGCATAAAAATCACTAAGTTACATTGAGTTAGTTTAGTTACAGTTACAGTAGTAGCTGTTGCAATCAGGCGCAAATACTTTATTTTCTTCATTGTATTCACTTTTTTATTTGAACGTTTCCCCTTTTAGTATTAGTGCTAAAAATTGAAGTTTTAGGACGCTTTGCATGCCCTAAAAGTAATCACTTTGATTGGGGGTGCCTAAAAAATCATTTAAAGTATTTGTACCTACAAAAGTAATAATGTATACAAACGCCCTTAATATAAATACGTGTGAAATGTATGAAAAAATACATTTTGTTAATTTTTGAAAAATTAAAATAATTCATGAAAGTGGTGTATATCCCATGCTGTTCAGTGCATTTAGCACTATCCCTACAAAAGAATAAAGTAAAAAATCGGAACTGTTTTCGCAAAAAATGTTTTTAAGCGTTTCTGAAAATGTGCAAATCTGATCTCATTTTCACAGAAAACTTTTTAGTTTGTGATAAACTTCATAGGAATTAATTTGAAGCCTTTTTAATTATAAATGTAAGGAAGTATAAAAATTGCTTATTGTAAATGATAAAACTGTAAAAGATATTTTAAAAAAATAAATTTTTATCAGTTTTGAAAAATCAAAAGAACAATCCAAAATAACATTATGTGTATATTATCAAAATAAAGTATCGTATACATCAAAATAATACGTATATTACCCCTATATATCCTGTACGTATCCGAGGAAGTAACAAGTAGTGCTACAAAATTGCAGTCTTGGATACTTATTCGAAAATTAGTTTCCTCTTCTCTTGAATAGAGACTATCTCTATAGTTTCGCCCCATTATCTTCTCAGCTGCTATATATCGGTGTATAAACCACCTACCAGCCTCTCGCTGTCCCCACCGTTCCTCTGAGGACATTCCCAGTGAAGAGTACCCTCGTGTCCCCCGAATATCACGTACGTCTATCTCGGCAATGTACCTTTACGCACATGGCCATAGTATCCCTTGGTCCCATTACGGTATCACAGTTCTCGGTATAGGGATCAAGCTCCTCAACTAAAACGTTTCCTGCACAAGAGAAATATAAAAACCTTAATGTAAATTATACTACGTCCTCTTATACTACGTTCTCTTATGTATACGAACGTAAACGAGAAAATTAAATACGGTTCAGTTCTCGATAAAACGTTTTTATGTATTTTTATTGCCTCGATTTCATTGAAACACATGAAATTACGTATATTTTGAAACTCAGTGTATGACATCATTTAAAGATCTAATGTTTACGAACAAATTTTATCGTGAACATTATGTCTACGATTAACAATGTTAAACAATATTGTTGCAGAAGAACGTTCAAAATATTTGAAAAAAAAAAGTGTACATTTCGAAAGTTCAGATATATTAACTGGGTCTGCACCATTTTTACAAGCATAATTTCTCTACTCTAGTAAGAATTTTGCAGAAAAAGTTTTGGATGTTTTTAAGACATTTATGTGAAAATTCCGCGGGGTTTAATGTTAAGAAGCCCAGAATTAAAAGGTTAATTTTTAAATTGCAGAGCTTGGTCAAGCCACATCATTTGAGAGATACACGTATTGGGAAAATCGTATGTGTATTTTAGGTGCTAGCTTGCGTTGTTCACCGACGGCAAGTTTTGAAAAAGAAATACTAGTGTTGTTCACAGTCAGACGTACAAACGGGCAGACCGTCGGACATTTTGAAAAAAATACGGTTTTTTGGTATCCATAAAAAACAAAGAATGGATTCTGACTACACTGCGTGTTAGAGGAAGTAATTTACTATATAAAGGAGCAAGAAAACTTCGCTTTTACGGTAGATTCAGAGATCCTACAAGTTTTTCTGTCGAAAACGACCCTTTTCGATGCAGCATCACATATAATACATATTACATATATACTCTATAATACATATTACTCCGCATATATACACATATACGAGAAAAATAAAAGAAGATAAACACTCAGAAAACACAAGCACACAAACTTTTGCTTTTTGTAGTATACTACTATTTGAACCCCTGCGATTACGTCGCACAAGAGGAGCATCTGTGAAAACGCTACAGTAGAAAAGTACTACATATATACGCTTGTACAAAAAATTGAAAAACCCAAAGATGTGTTTCATGTCATTCAGTTCTCAAAGATAATAAAATAAGTGAAGTTTACAAATTCTGGAACTATACAATAATTATTCATTTTCAACACAGAGTTAATAATAGTTCGTGCAATTAGTTTATAATGTTAAGCTTTATTGCATGAGTGCATGTTTTGAAACCAGCGATGATAGGAGCGAGTTCTAAAATTTGTACGAATGTAAGAAAGCATCATTATATACGAGTTGCTTACGCTGTTTTTTAGTATAATAGCTTTATAAATTTGTAAGAGGATCAAACTTAACTTTGCGAAACGACTTTCTTGCGATGTCTCGGGTATTTGAAATTGTGCGAGAAAACGGTAATCGGTTGATCCGTTTACCTTTACTTCCCCACGATTTTGTCGTTGCGATTAGCCGAACTTGAGATGGCGCAATCATTGTTGCCGTAAAATGCTAATACGTCTTCATTTGTGCCTTAATATGCCCGATTTTGAACAATTTCTTACAACAGAAAAGGTCGTTTATAACGCTGGTATACAAAAAATATTACAAAAATAAAATTAAAATGCTTTATATTTATCGTATCTCCATATCCAAATCATATCTATTCTCCTCTCAAATCAACGTATTCATCATATCTCCTTGTACGTTGTAGTGGACTACAGCTGTAGTGGATGCAGCGCGGTGTGAGGTCCGTTCTGCGAAGCGACTACATACAGGGTCAGATCAGGTTTCAGGGGATTGTTTCGTAGGGGCAATGAAAGGCAATGCACTTGTGAATAAATTAAATTTAATTCTTGAAATATTGATTAGTTTTACAAGTAAGTAGTTAGGCAGTAAGCCGGAGGACCAATGAATGTTTATGATTAAAGGTTTCTTCTTTCTTGAAGTTTACACTTACAGTTTGATGAGAGTACTGCAAACACCAACCCAGGTCAGACGGCTGAGTGTGTGTGCCGTCGGTAGAAATGGGCTGCGGATGTTGCGGCTGGTAGGCTGAATGTCACCACGGGCGCGTACTCGGCTGCTGGAGCGGCCCGTATTGTTGACTGGGCCAGGTGAAGTCCGATTCACGGGTGGCCCGAACGTAGATCGCAGTCTGCTGGCCGCGCTGATTGATCGTAGGAGCCTTGATAGGCAGAGCAAAGACAGCTGACTCGTTCGCAGGCTGTCTGACGAGCAGAGTAGTAATTGTAGCAGCAGTAATAGTAGTTTGACGTAGAGTGACTGCGTAGCTTGACGTAGAGTGACTGCGTAGTAGTAGCAGTGAGATTGACTGAAGAGTGACTGCGTAATAGTAGCGTTTGACATAGAAGTGTGACTGCGTAGTTTCACATAGTAGTGAACAGAGCAGTAATTGTAGCAGCAGTATAGTAGTTTGACGTAGAAGTTTGACATAGCAGTGACAGAGTTTGACATGGTAGTTTCACATAGTAGAAATGACATTGAAGAAATGACATTGAAGTGCCTGCGTAGTAGCAGCGAAATTGACTGATAGTTTGACATAAGAGAAATGACATTGAAGTGGCGCGTGGGAGCGAAGTTGCCGTATTTATTTGAACGTATGTTTCCGAGTGCAGAGGGGGAAGAGTCACGTGACAATTGCAGCTAGCCTATGATGTACAGTGAGACGTAGTGTGCCATAAGAAATGCTCGCTATTCGTTGTTATGTTTTGAAGTGTGTCACGTGACTTGTGGCGGCACTGGCTGTGCCCGCGATGGCTGCATCTCATTAGCAAGATTTGGTATTTTCTCACGGGAACCGCGATGCTGGTTGAGAGAAAAGGGCGGTTAAGGCGGGCGCGGGTGCGGGCGCGGGCGCGGCTGCCTAGCAGATGCGCTCGTAGTCGGCAAATATTAACGCCTGTATTGGAGCTGGAGGCACGTAGCGATATTTGGAATGTTTGTAAATATGTCTGGCCGCCGAAGACTTAGAAAAGCAGGTAAAAGGCTAATGGCTTGAGGACCGCGCGCCCCGCGCGCCGGCGGTGGCTAATGTCCTTCCCCGGCTTACAGTACAATACGCGGTGCGCGGCGCTTCGGCGCTTGCGGCAAAGAGGGCTCAACGAGAATCGTTTTGTTGCCTGAACATCTGTGTTTCATTTCTTATGTTTTTGTATAAACGTGCTAGAGCCGTGAGAAACTTTGAAGGTGGGGCAGCCGAAGAATGTTGGCCGCGCGGGGGAAAGACAATTTGAGGCTGCACCCTGCTGGCGAGTTTCCTTGTAATTGTTCGCGAGATTGAACAACAGCAGTTAAATTCCTGCTATCCATCTTAACGTAATCCATAACCACGTAATGTATAAAAACGTTTGTATAAAATATAATTGCAATCATTGAAATGTTTCCGTAATTGAACACATGTGACAGACGATTGCAGCACATTACTTTTATGCACTTACTAATCTTTGCAATTAAAAACAGTAAATCTTTGAAGTTATCAAACTCGCTTGTCCCTTCGCCAATTTTACCTTGTAATTTAAGTATACCCATATACTCACGTGGGTGACGAAATGTTGACTACTTTCGATTAAAACTCGCTAAACAAAACGACCAAGACTGAAATGTACCAACAATGTCTCGTCATAAACTATTACGAGATTGTTGACATCATTCACCTTAGGACGGTTATAATCGTGACCCGTTCCGAATTTATAGTAAAATTCTGGGCGCCAGGAACAGGTTACGATAATTGAAACCAATACTTCCACAGCTAATTTTAACGAATGGATAAATGTCCGGCTAGCTGGGTCAATGGGTCCCGTAATAGATAATCGCTATCGTCTAGATAGCCGATTACTTGATCTGCCAACTATACAGTATGGCGAGGAATCTGGAAGGAAATAATTATATATCTCTAACTACTTAACAATTGTGATTGACCAAATGAAAATCTTTTCATTTCCAAAAGAAAAATTTAACAATTTATTTAACAATTTGACAATTGTTCTGCCTTTAGGTCATGACCTTTTAAAATAAAACCCTTGTACTGCAGTACTTATCTAACGTGGTCTTGATCGCCGACGCCCCGCAGTATCTTCCCACTTGAATGCAGATACTCCCAAGTCCAGCTTCTTTCTTCTGATCTTGCGACACGGCCGACGAATCCAGCCCTCACTGCCTAGAATATCTACTGGTTCTTACGTGATATTTACAGTTTCCAGTTCTCCCCAACTACGTGTTAAAACATTAAAGTCCAAACCGCAATATAAAAAAAAGTTTCAAAGACCTAATCGAATTTACTTCTGCCCATCAACTTTCAGAGTCCGAAAGCTATTGAGTCTCACGTCAAAACTTACAAGTCCCACTCCCCTTATGTTAATCTCGCGAGTGATCGGTACTACTCGGCGACCTCTATCAGAATGTCATTTTCTCCTCCGTTTTTCGCCCTCAACCCCTCGGTATCCGTCCTTGATTCTTATTTTTTTTTAAACAAAACGACAAAATTCGACAGTCTATTCTCTCTTAGCCAATCCATTCACTTCTTGCCAAATCAAGTAGCCACGCCCTCGATAGTCATTCCTTTTCAGACCAATCCCACATTATTTTATATGTCTTTCTAGCTAGCGCCCCCACTAATTCAAGGCCTGAATGCAGTTTATTGACCTTGCCAACCACTACGCCGGCGTTGCTAAGGCTGTATATTGCCATTTGCAGACCCTTTTAACCCAACCCACTTACAGCAAAATGTTATTGACAAAACATGTAATATTTTGTTATATCACAAGACCAATTACAATTGTATTGTAATTCGTATTGAAAATGACATAATAAACAAATAACGGTAGATAAGCGTTTATTTGATTAATTTTTTATTATTAAACAAGGCGTTTTTACAAAAAAGAAGTTAATAAGAGAAAATGATTACACATCTAGGGTCCACTACTTAACTATTGGTGCTAAAACCGTACGTACATTCTCGCCCGTATTTTCGCGCAAAATTACGCGAAAAGTACTGAAATTTTCGAAAACTTTTACATGACCTTATTTTAAAATCTATCTTTAAGAAACAGATTTCTCTAGGGAAAAATCTCTATCTTTAATATTTTAGTTCTAGGAAGACGCAGAAGAAATTTTGAACTTTTTCAATTTTCGAAAAATTAGTTTTAGACGAACATGAGATCTATACCATTCTCTTAAATCTCATTCATACTATCCAACAACAAAATGTAATCAAAAACAATGGAGCCATTTTCTTAATTTTGAAAATGTCCCAGGGGCTCATATAAAGAACCCCCCAAAATTAAAATATCGATTTCAAATTCATGGGGCCGTGATATCAGTCAGATCGATTGCGGAATATCAAATTTTGAAGAAAATCAGGTGAATGAACGGTTTAGCAACTAGCTTAGTTCATAGACGAACAGGCAGACGGACAGACAGACGGACAGACGACAGTCGGAAGACAGACCGACAGACGGACAGATGGACGGACAGATGGACGGACAGACGGAAAGACTGACGGACGGACAGACGACAGACGGACAGACGGACAGACGGACAGACAGACGGACGGACGGACGGACGGACGGACGAACGGACGGGCGGACGGTCGGACGGACGGACAGACGGACGGACAGGCACACAGATGGATAGATAAACGGGCAGACAGACAGACGGACAGTCGTTTTGCCGTTAATCGATCTTTCCCTATAAAGGACCCACAAAACATTAATTCTGGCTACATCACATGTTGGAGATTTTTCCTCTTCTAAATTTAACTAGATTTATCCACTTTTTTGTTACTAGTGTCTTGTAAAAAGAGTTTTTCTGTTGCGAATTCTCCATTTTTTCGCGTAGTATTACATAACTTTCTCTCTACTCCGTAACGAGAAAGTAAAAAATCACGAAATTTAGTTGAGCAGAAAAATTACTAAACAAAACCCCTTAGTGTTTTAAATATATTGATATATTTCCTTTTCCTGTCTCTGTTAATAGAGGAATTGCGTTGTGATGGGTCTACTGATAAATTGTCGCATAACATAGATGCATATTTTCTAGCGTCCGTCGACACTTTGAAGGGATTTTATCGTCACCTTATGCCGTGATGCATGCAACCCGCTTGTCATGGGTGACTAACGTGACAGTGGAATTGCGAATCGGCAAAAGGCAGTAACATCACGTCAAAATTTAAAGCACTAAAACGTTGGGCGAAAATTATACCACAGTTTCAAAAATTGACAATTAATATTATCTCTATGCATTAAGGGAAATGGACCGATGAAATTCAAACGTTTAAAATTCAAATTGAAAACGTGTGTTGGTGTACACAATAGGCTTGAAACAAGAAAGAACGCCAGTCGTATGGTTCGGAATTCACACATATATGTTGTGGTGAAGGTTATATAAAAGCAGGGAAAGTTGTTCTGGTACATTAAGTAATTTATAAACTTACTTATTTATATCCCTGTTAACCATCATTTACTCGGGCTTCTGCTGTTTTACTATTCTCGAGAATTCCGTTGAGAAATTGCCGAAGTGCCATGATGCATGATTTAATTTTTTTAAAATAAATACCATGAGAATTATTTTTAATGCAGCATGAGGTATTTCGACATTCACGAATTAGACGGAATGCATTTTATAACAAAAGCAGCTTAATTTTCATTTTTCACCATTGCTGTCTATATTATTACTACAATATGCATGCATGGAGTAGTGTATTACCACAAAATAATTTTATTTAATTTTTAGTTGTTTCACAAACGTGGATTTCAATATAAATTGAGCGGTGTTGAAAAGAATTAGAGCACGTGACGAGTGCGTCTCTATCGGACGACAGCGCTCGATAGTGAACTCACTTTATCCCACACGAGTAATGGGAAAACTGCATGACTTCCTCTGTCCCATATAATACAATATTTGAAAAAAATACAAAGTGGCAGGAAAAACGGAATCTATATACTGAGAATTATTTTTTATCAATCAATTGAATCGTAAACGTGCATAGTTACACTTACAGTTGTCAAACCTGTCGCACATCTCGATAACTTCATAGGTGCACATGATTCATCGAAACGCCCAGAGAGAGCAGCACGTGTACTTTACACTCGCTGGGAACAATTTGTCAGGGTCTGTTCGAACACATGATACCCTAGTAACTTGAATTATATTCACCAACCACACCGTCCTTTTTGTGTTATAAGCGGAAAATGCTTCTGTTCTATTATTTATACCGAAAAATGTTAACAAGAAAGTCTATAAACTTTTTCTTATGAACATTTGCTATTTCAAGGATTCTTGGACGCTTCTTGATAATGTCTGTGAGATCCGGAGAATTAAAATGACACCTCAAAGTCGCGCGTTTGTAATGCATCAATTGGTGTATTCATGGTCAAGAGTACTTATTTTAAATGGGTAATAATAATATTCCGTAACTATTTTAATCAAGAAAGGCCAATTATAATGTACTTGGTGTATGTTCATCATCATCAGCTACAAGGATTAGTTTTCAGTCGGTTCCGGCATCTACAATTACTCTATCCATCTTCTTAGAGAACCTCCCACGTTTTTTATCCGTCCTGGCTTATAATTCACAATTCATTCTGTTTATTCTTTCTCCTGGCATTCTTAATATATTCCATTTAATTCTATAATGTTTAATAATTTATTTTTCACTTAAAATATCTAATTCTGGTCTAAACTTACCTCTCCATTTTTAATGTCTCAATACAAAGTGTATATCAAGCTATATTTCTAGGAAATTTTATTTTTGTTATTTCTATTCCTCTCATTTGATTTTTAGATAGTATTTAATTTTATTTCCAAGTCACCATTTTTTGTATGTTATTTTGTAGCCTAGATAATGACTACGTGAACCTGTCTTGTTATCTTATTGCCAAGGACTATTTTTGTTCTCATAGGGTTCATATTCTTTAAATGCCACGGTCTTGTTTCCTCCAAAGGCATTGTCATATTGTATTGATTAGGTACATTATTCAGCTTATGTATTGCTGTTTACTATCTTCCGTAGAACTTACTATTATTTCGTCTTCTGCAAACAATAGGGTTGTAAAATTTGAATTATTTATTATGAATTGTTTATTTAAAAGTTTAATACATTAATTTGTGACCTCATCTATAAATGGGGCTCCAAATAGTTATTTTTAAATTTATTGAAATTAATTTTTATTGAATTGTTTCCACAGTAGTGTCTTAACTTTGTGAAATGCCTTCTGGTATTCAACAAACAAATAAAACGTCAATTAATTGTGTTCCCTTCGCTTCTCATTAATTGGTTAATTGCAAATACACAATAACTATAGTAATCTCTCAACATTCGCGACAGTTAGGTTCCCCAAAAGGATCGCGAATGTCAAATACGCGAATGTTGAGTCCATTTTTTAATGAAGAAATGTGGGTTAGGTTCCTGGATATCGAAAACCTGTTTAAAAAGAAAGAAAAAAATATCTGACAAACAATTGCAGTATAACTGAGTAAGCGGTTTGAATTGAGTAAGCTGTAGTACATAGTTTACGATTAACATCCCAAAGAGAAGAAATAAAACAATTTATGAAACTTATTTCAAAGGTGAGTGATTGAAAATACGATTTGGTAATTTTGTTTTATCACCCTCCTCGTTGTTCTAATATCCAAATATAGAAGAGTTACTGCTTCCATTCTCTCTTAAATTGCGAAGTTAATGCCATATTCGGATCACATTCGAATGACCTTTCCACTAGAGCTTATTGAAGTTTTAGAACGCCATTAATCGTTTTGAAGTTTCTCCAGGCCGCAGTTTCACTTCCATTACTTCATCATTACGTTCGAAGAGGTTTCCTTCGCTGATGATTTCCTGAAGCTCCTTTTCAGTGAGGTCATAATGAGAGTTGCACATATCCTAAATGGCTTTTATGACCACGTGGCCAAAATCCTTACCTCCAATTAGACGTAACCGAATTGAGTTGTTTTACAATTTTCTTATTCTATTAATGTGAATTGACCTTAAAACTTTGACATTTTTGCAGAACGTACGATCCAAGATCGGTTTCCAGCTGACGAGGAAAAGAAATATATATGATCTTTTCCTAAACCTGTAAGCGGATTCCGACATTTCATTTTCCATTATAGGCTTTAACCTTACTGAAATGTTTGCACAAATTTTATGACAAGAGTTTCGTAAACATATTCCTCTGTAGTTGCCACATCACTTTTCAAATCCTTTGGTGTGTATTTGGCAGAGGATTCATTCCATTCATAATTTCGTAACTACTGTGCTAATATGTGTTAAAAATCTTACTTTAACTCTGCAAGTGTATATTTTATTAAATCCATGTTCGGGAAATTCGTACCTGCATTTTTCTCATTTCTACTGCCCTTGATTACTTCAAGTTCCTGCAAGTCTATTTGTTACCGATTGATTCATGATAATTTGATTCATGAATTTATTGCATGAATAATTTGATTGATTCATGCTTTTTATCATGATAATTTTTACTTTCTCGCTACTGTTTACGCAGTATATTGAAAGTTATGTAATGCAACAGTAAAAACGGTGAATGTTTGGCGGAAAAACTCTTATTGACGGGCTCTGATAACGAAAAAGCTGATAGTTGCTAAATAGAGTCAAAAAATTAACACGTGGTGTAGACACAATCTATGTTTTGCGGGTCCTTGATACCAAAAAATTGATTGACCGCCAAAGGTCTGTCCGTCCGACTGTCTGTCCGTTTGCGAACAACGCTAGCGACTTCAGCCGATTTTCTCCAAAGTTGATATTCCCCAGTCGATCTTGCTAATGTCTTGGCCCCTTGAATTTGAAACCGATATTTTAATTTTCGAGGATACTTTACATGTATCTTCTGCGACATTTTATAAATATTCAAAAAATCACATCAAAACATTTATTAAATTTCATTGTTGAATGCAAAAGTTGGATTGGAAAAGTTAAATTTCTTTTCAGCGTCTTTCTGTAACTAAGATATTGAAGACATACATTTTTCCTTAAAAAAATATGTTCTTTAAAACAGATTTCGAAATAAGATCATGTACAATATTTCAAAACTTTTAGTAGATTTTGCGTATTTGTTTCTTGAAATTAGTCTATTTTATTTTTTTAAACATTTTTTTCATGCACCGCACTAATTTTTTTGATTAAATGTTGACCTCAGATACCGTAAAGAACGCTTAAGTGAATGGTGCCGGTCTCATGTACTTTGAAATCCCTAATGTTTCGAAAATTGCAAAAAATTAAAATTGTTTCGTCGTCTTCCTAGAACTACAATTATGGAGATACTTTTTTAAATGAAATACCTTCATCATAAGCAGGCCTTCAAAACAGGCCCTGTTCAATTTTTCAAAACTATGAGAATTTTTTGCGAAATTGTGCTTTAAAATTTATGCAATTTTAAAATGTTGAACAATTATTCAAAGAACGATAAAGAAAGTGGTGCTGGTCCATTTTCTCAGCACTCTGTGAATTTTGAAAAAGTAGAAAAAATCTAAATGGTAAATTCGAATTTCCCGTCCTTCGTTTCAGGTGGTGATACAACACATTCTGTTTAGCAAGCAGAAAAAATTTCAGTCACATTACTGTCATTTATGTCAAAAATAAAATAATAAATAACGTATTACAATACTCGTAAACGTCTTGTACTAAGCTTCAAATTTGCTTTTTTAATCGATACGATAGTAATAAGCGTTGGAAACTTTTGAAGTATTTGCCACAAATATACAAGTTTATTCAAATACATACAGTGTGAAAGGACAAGATAGAAGTGAGTAATATTTCACTGCCATATCTACAAATTTGTTTATAATAGTATTCGTTGATTTCGGGAGCAACAAAATCTAAGCCCTTTTGTTCCATAAGTGTAGTGCATGTGTTTTCCTCGAGAGATGGCGGTGATCTTCCCCTGATGAGCTCCGGCGCCGACCTACCGTCGGTTAACGGGGTTTACCCCAATCAGAAATCTCCAAGCAACAGGGTACCGTCCCAGCCGAGAGAAGCTCTAAGCTCCCGACCGGTCTCCTGGCATATGTTGTAGTATAGTGCATTAAGTGCAAATGTGTGTAAGAAATGTCTAAGGATAGGAGAAGAAAGACGAAGGAAAGATCGCACGCAATCCGTGGCCCGTTTGTTAGGATACTGCTCTCGCATTCGCCTTTTATTCATCGGAGAAACCACGGAAAACTCCCGATCAGAACAGCCGGCCGCTAGAGTTCTCCTCCCGTCAGCAACTGAATTCGACCGCGGTACCTAGCTAGTGTCGAAAATCCTGTCACCGTCGGGACTCGAACCTAGGACCTCCCTGTCAGTCACTGCAATGACATCAGTTGATGTCGTGAGCCACATCTCCCGGGTACTATTTCATATTATTTTACTCTTCCAAAAACAAACGTACGAAGTTGGAACAGTTTTGATCGCTGATTATGGTATTAAAAATTGAAAGCTCACTTCAATTTGATCTAAACAGGCTTGTGTGAAATTATTATTGCTTTTCTGGATTATGTTCTGCAAGTACTGTAACTGTTATTTCTGTTCGTATCATCTCCTATATTATTTCAGTGTGTTCTGTCAGTACCTTTCCTTTGCGGCTTTCACACGCAACCAATCTTTATTATATGAGGTCTCTAAAGAAATAGAATTCCACGGAGACGTGATGAATTGCATTTTGACTTTAATAATATAAAGGATTTGTTTACAAAAACGCGGCTAAAAGTTCATATCATGTTCCCATGCAACCCGCAACACTTGCGAATGTTTTCGAATTTATATGGTGAAATAACTCCTAAAAAAGCGTTATAGGGTATTAAAAACTAAAATTTTGAGACCAAAGGCCTCAAAGAAACGTTTTTCCCATCATAATCTACAAGATGAGACATTCCTGGACATTCAATTAAATTTTGGGTTCGGCGCTTCGATACTACCAATGCTACCTAAATATTTCAGTCCTTGTTTCTGATAGCCATTTTCGTGACACGCTTAGAAGGCTTAGATTCCTCCATCTTCTATTTACGCTTTCTGTATACACCGTGGTTTGTGCAGTCTGACGAGATTTATTTGAATAATCGTTAATTCAAAATTTGCTCACCAGCAACAACGAGAAGTCCTACTATAGTTGCTTGATGCCTACGAAGATTGTTTCTTACGCGTGTAGTGAAACCATTTAATTGTCGTTTTGCCGTGGTCTATAAGTGCTGTTTACCTAATTGTGGAGGGATGCAACATTCCTATGTACAGAAGTGAAGAGTGAAGACTGTGTTTGTGTTTTACCTATTCCATTACTTTCGTTGCCAGCAGTGATTCGATGATATTTTCAAGTCAGCGTGTTCTGACACGTTACTTTCTCAAAAGTAAAAAGCTAATATTTTTTGTGACCACCACGAAAAGCTAAAAGCTATCTGGCAAAGTATATTGAATAATTACTTCAAATGTTGTCTTTAAGAAAATGTTGTGAATTGTTCCAAGAAAACTCTCCATGATAGTGAATAAATCTTTATCGAAAATTTCTTTTTATCATCAATTGCATTGTTTTTTTATTTTTATTTGATATTGTGTTAGTATATTGCAAGTTACCTTTATACATTTGTAAATAAATAAACACGTTTCGTTAACTATTTTCCCTCTTAGAATGGAAATTAGAAGGATTGGGATGAGTGTGGAGTTTACCATGCGACAGTTCTCGCACGGATATGCGGACTTAGTAGGGATAAACTTGTGCTATGGCATAACACAAAGAATAAACTTTTTAAATTAGCTAGAGTAAAATAGCTTGAAATAAATGAAAACCAGAATAAAAAGGCGCCAGCCTACAATACTACGTGAATTAACTTAAAAAAGCAACACCATTTAAAATTACAGAAAGAATAGCGCAAGTCACTCGATAACTGCCAACGATCGCAGTCCAAATGCACGATTTAAATATCGGCGGTATCTGGAAGTATGTGTATCAACGCCCAGCTGCAAACTCATGTTATAAATAATATACCATTTGATAATAAATTCAAGGTGACGATTCGTTAAGAAATTCAATACGCAAATATTGTTTGAGCAACATTCCCATGTACCGAAGTGAAGTCTAAGCCTACTAAATTGTTTTTAATGGTAACAAATGTTATTTAGTACTCAAAGGTGAAAATATTAATTTGATTATTTTTTGGATCGGAATTGCTTTTCTTGAGGTACATAAGAACGCAGAAAATAATCCAATGCTTTTTCGTATACACATAATTAATTTTCGCACCCCATCAAGCCGGCACCCTGACTCTCCAAAACCCCCTCTGTTCCTCACAACAAATCAAGGAAATTTAGATAATATTGCAAAGAGTAGGGTTGTACTTTCCCGATACAATATTTTTGCACTTCTTTACTTGGCTTTTTTAAGAATGAAAACCTCTTCTAATATTTTTGTTACTATCAAGGAAAGCGAAAAGCTGACTCTCAAGGAAGATTGAATAATTTTTTCTAATGTTTTTTTTTAAGAATTATGAATTGTTCCAAGAACATCTCTCTATACTGCTGAATAAACCTCTATTTAAAATTTGTTTCCAACATCAATTGCGTTATTATTTTTGTTTGATATTCTGTAAATACATTACAAGTTACATTTATACATTTTAAACAAACAAATACGTTAATAAACACATTTCATTAACAACTTTACTTCTTAATGGAAAGGGTAGACAAATGGATAGTTAAAGGGTGGGGTTTAAAATGCGAGAGTTCTGGCATGGATACGTAAGTCATTTGTAAAAGTAGAAAATGATTGCTGCTCTTGACTATCAAAATGAATGCATCACGGACGTTTTGTTTGAATTGGTTGAATTGGACATTATCAAATAGCTGAGGTATTTGTAGCTTAGAAATTGCAATATTTCAGTATGAAGTATATCTTTCCAATAATGCGAGAAAGTATTTGCTGATGTAGCGCCAGTAATTTTACAATAATTTTCTAATCCAGTTCTAGAATGGGTATTACTTTTAAGGTATCAATTTCTTTTTATGTAATTCATTCGTTATATTATTGGTTTTATCTTGTCAACTATGAAAATCACATATTAAATCTGATACAAATGTTTCCTAACTTCGCAAATCAATCTTCTCGCTTGATTTATCAAACTTTATTATACACTAAAGGAAGCTTCCTATTCTAATAAACAATTTTAAAATCTGTATTATTAGGTTTTTTAGTGTTTTTAAGTAAGCCTTTTCCCCTCTTTGATTGGTCGTTTTATTTCTTCATTCCAAATTCTAAAATCCCTTCTTGAATATTTATTTTTATTTTGTCTAGGAATTCAGATGCAGCGTTCATAAATATTTGTTTCTAAAAGTAAAATTAACATTCGATCGGGCCAAAATGGTCGTCCCGGGTATACGGTAGTCGAGTCGAGGCGAGAAGCTGCCCATTTCAAACCGGCCTAAGTCAGAAGGGACTGTAAATGTCAAATGAAGCAACTCTTCTTAGACCAATGGTAACCGTCAATAATAATGAAAAAGCTTTCAAGTAAACTTTCGTTAGGCGAGCAATGTACACTGCGGGCGAGTGGGCATTGGGCAAGTAAGGCGGAAAGAGGGCATACTGCGTCGTTGTTGTCCCCGGTCAGCTTGTAAAGTGACGATGTGGGTGGCGTGGGCGGCAGGGTGGTGAGGGCGAGAGGCATGTGAGAGGCAGAAGTCGCAGGGTTGGAGGCGACATGGGAGCAGTATGAGCGTGAGCGTAAGGGATGATGTAAGCTGATGAGTTCGTGAGGACGATGTGGTCGGAGGGGTTACGGGGCACTGCTGCCGAAACGGGCAGGGAAGAAATAACGGGAACGGCAGGGTAATGGGGACAGAAGGGTAACGGGACGGTGGGATATCGGGGACGGATTATTGATTGATTGTTCGAATAGTGGTTCCAGGCGCATTAACTGCTAAGGTCATTAGTCCCGTAAAGTGTAGTGTATGTGCTTTCCTAGGGAGGTGACTGTAATCTTCTTCCGCTTAACGAGGACTGAGGAGTTACGGGGAAGATGGAGAAACGATGTCGGAGGGATAACGGAGACGGCGGGGTAGCGGGAACAGCGAGGTAACGGGGTGGCAGAGTAACGGAGGCGGTGGGGAAAGGATGACGGCAGGTAAACGGGACGGTGGTGAAACGGAAACGGAAGGGTAACGAAGGCGTTGGGGTGACGGGTCGGTGAGGTGTCGGCAGGTAGTGGCGACGGCGCGGTAAAGGGGGCAGCGAGATAATGGGAGCGGCGGGTAAACTGGGGCGGCGCTGTATCCGACGCGGGGACCGGGGGTGGCGGGGTAATGGAGGCGGTGGGGATGCGGGGGAGTCTATGTGGGCAGCGAGGGTGTGGGATAACAGGGGCGGCGGGTACATTGTGGTCCGTGGAGACGACCTTTGCGGTGGAGGCCATGGGAGTGGGGAGGACCGCATCGGAGGGGAAGCCGATGGTGAAGGGAAAGGGGAGAGGGCCAGGAGGGTGTAGGCTGTGCTGCGGGTCAATCGAGCCACGTACTCAACAACGCTCGCCAGTGCGACGGCCATGGCAGCTCTGAACTCGCACTTTCCTTCTCGGCGACATGCGATGCCTTTTCTTTCACTCTTATTCGTTATTTTCCCATGCGTTTCTTCACTCAGTCTCCTTATTTTTCGATTTTCACTCACATCAATACTCAACGTCGTATCTTCTTTTACCATCATTCTCTTAATATTTTATTTCGCTTCATCTCCTACTCTTTCTCTACTTTTCTTCTACATTTCTCCGTAATGGCCTTCATGGCTCGTTTGCAACTACATACGTACATACATTAAAGTTCTTGCATGGCCCTGATCTTGGGTGTGCTCTTATCTGCATTCTTCTCTTCCACGTGCTGTTGCCGTAGTGTCGTCTGCGATCGTTAACTTCGCATGCACGAGGCCAGCGTTGCTTTGTTGCGCTTGGCTGTTGTGGAATCTTCAGTGGCTTCTGCGATAAGAATGCCAGAGCTGGACAAGCGTAGTACGATCGCAAGGAAGTAGGTTCCCTTGGAGGCGAAATATGAAAGGAGGATTTCTTGCTTTTGAAAAGGGGTACGAATAAGCATTTGGGAGTAATGTCATTTAGAGAGTGTATGGTAGAACAACATTTAAATCTGAGATGGGGAGTATTTTTCAGTATCTTGGTTTGACGGTGGTGATAACAATGTAGGGGACGATAATGATGCCACGGTATCACAATGTCAACAGGGTTGCAGTTATCTCACGTCCCTGGGATGTGATGTCATCGTAAATCTGACCTGGATAATATGAATGGTAAGAGCCATCATTGAAATATTGCTGGAAGTATTTTCCCATTGATATAACTTGATAGAGATACATTATCCATCTACTTTTAATAACAATAGTTGAACCCTATAAACCAGTTGAATCGACGAATTCTAAAATTAATCATGCAGATCGTAATTCGGGTCTGTCTCCCGGAAAATTCTTAAATTTCTTCGTTCTTATTTCTCCAGTGAGATTATTAAGCCAATTGCGCTAGCAAGTGTTTAAACACACCATCGTCTTACTTTCTCGTTATCGCTTGCAGTAGAGAGAAAGTTATGTATTGCTGCGCTAGAAAAACCTGCAAATTTTAGGCAGAAAAACAGAACCCTACAGAGGTCTAGAATTTGGATAAATTACGAAAATTTGGATAAATCCAGTTCTACATTTAGATAAAAAATCCTCTAACACGTGGTGTAGCCAGAATCCATGTTTTGTGGGCCGAAAAATCGAATGACGGCAAAACGTCTGTCTGTCCGTCCTTCTATCCGTCTGCGAACAACGCTACGAGTTAAACCGTTCAGCTATTTTCTTCAAAATTGATATTCCCGAATCGATCTGACTGTTATCGCGGCCCATTGAATTTAACCGATATTTTAATTTTGAGGGGTACTTTTCATGAAGCCCCTGGCACAAAAAGTGACTCCATCGTTTGTCATTAATTTTTTTTGTTAGTGTGACAAACTAGACGTTTAAGAAAATGATGCAGGCCTAATGCTCCTTGAAATCTCTGATTTTTCGAAAATTGCAAAAGTTCAAAATTTCCTTCCCACAACTAAAATATTGAAGATAACGATTTTTTCCCTAATAAAATCTGCTCCTTAAAGATAAATTTGGAAATGAGATCATGCACAATTTTTAGGAAATTGGAATACTTTTCGCGTAATATTAAGTAAATGTACGAGCGAGAAAGTACGTGCTGTTTTAGCACCACTATTTTGTATTGCTACCCTGAAACAAGCATCTTTGTTACTAAGAGACGACTAGTTGTAAGACAAATTCCGTTTGTGGAGCTGATGTCCAGCTCGCACTAGTGCTCTGTCAAGAGGGCCGCAGAGGACGCGTCTAAGTGACTTCGTAAAATAGCTAGAACGTTGTATGTGCTTCGATTGTCATGGGAAGGAATGTGTCTATGATCTTTCTCGCTCCGATGTCTTATGGAAATAAATAAATTGTCCAATTATTCTTATTAGCAATGGGTTACTTTTAATGGGTTCCATGTGGTTCACATTTTATTTATCATTTCAATTACGTATTTTACCTTGTAAGAAAGGGTAGCATGTCACATAGCTAAAAATCTGTTTATAAATACACGTGCATAAATACGATCTATTGCATTTTGTAACATGTCAATATGTGTTGGCATAAGGGGAAAATATATGTTCAAGTGAGCGATCTATTTTATTGCAGGATTACTTGACAATCGAAGCAGCTAACTTTTTAAGGCATGTCTAGCGTGTTTACATTGTCGTCGGTGTGGGCAGCGCAAGCCGGCAGCTCTAGAGAGAAGTAGGGCGACGGCGTAGTAGGGAAAGTCGCACGGATCGTATTGGAGGGTGTGAAAGCGGGGTGGCGCGGGGGCCAGGGAGACGGGCGAGCGGGGCGCGGAGGGGACCAGTAGGAACGGGGCAGGAGCGGGGACGGGGTGACGGCAGCACACCGAGCGGGTCCATCGCGTCGATACAGCATCACCCCCGCCCGCCCCCTCCAGCCGCCCTCTCCTCCTCCCTGTCCCTCGCGCCGCGCCGGGGAGTCGTGGAAAATCCCCGGAGCGACGCCGTGGCTACGCGCGCCTTCGCGGGGATCCCCCTCTCCGGCCCTTCCGACCTCGTGACTGTCCGCCCGCCAATCGGCGCCCGGCGCGTGCGCAAGCGCTGTGGAGGTTTGCCCTCCTGTATTTCGGCCCCACTCCTCCTGCCCGCTCCACCCCGCCGCCGCCGCCGCAGGGGAAGCCGAAGTGCGACGCAAAACGCGTGGCCATCTGCGCGACACGTGCGCTCACGCTATTCGTTGGTTTTATTCTTCAAGAATATTTCTGTAGAAACATTCATTAAAAGTATACGATTGCACGAAGTAAGGTCTTTAAAAAGTTCTTTTCACTTTGAGTGAATAAGTTCTTTTCACTGCATGCTCTTCTTTTGCCGTTTCTCGTTACTGTGGGGTCGGCGCCAATGGGTGTGCGCTCACTTTTTATTAATTTTCCCACACACCATTTACACAGACTTGTCGAATGTTTTACGGACGGATGACCGTCCTGACGCCAACCACAGGGAACACACAAGTACATTACACATAGACAATACATACAATCACAAAACACACACATCCATGCCCGAGGCGGAATTAGAATCGACGATCCATCGGTCCAAGATCGCCAGGCCAAGATCGCTCTGCCTTAGAGATCTCGGCCACTAGGATCGGCCGTTCTTTTCAATGCATGTATTTTTTGTATTTTTTTTTTCAGCAATCGAATTGATATTTCCCAATTGTCCAAGGGTGAGTGAGCATTTTTTATAATCGAACCTGAGAATATCATGTGTGCACTCACATTCAACGTTGGTAGAAACTGATTTTTCCCCTCGACTAGTTGCACCTTTGAACGACACGTCTTGCTGGATGCACCCCAAAATTTGACGTGTGTATGCTTTCCTATTTGTGTGAAAAGCTTATGATAACTATTGAATATATTATGTATCAACTTTGGCCAATATCTAAAGAGAAATAAGTTTTTTTTCTTCATAAACATTTTTTTTAAAATGTTTTGTAAGGGTAATCATATAAGGATAAGTTATCCTTATAAAAACGTTCTGTAATACAAATTTTGAAGAAATGATAAACAATTATTTGTCTTTAGATATTGGCAGAAGTTAATATACATTTCAAAAATAATTACAAGACCAATATGAATAAAGTATTGCATAGGATATCAGCGGTGTGTCATTTAATATGGGATAGTGCATGTTTACCCATCATTTCCAAGGGACCCAACGAGGCTTAGGAGCTTTAATCTCAAATTCAGTGTCGCATGAAGCTTATCTTATCCGGGCGATAGCGGAGAAATTTTTTATTGCGTGTCTTTACGCCCCCAGCCTTGCCGACGGACGGTTTGTTGCAACTCGCCGGGGCCCTCGCATGCTTCCTACTCGTTAACGCGTGCCCTCCAGCAGAGCCGCGCGGGTCCTGGGTTCGACCGCGCGGCGCGGGGGCGTAGCTATCAGATCCACAAGGCTCGAAATGATTAATGGCGGTGTCACAAACGTCATGACAAAGTTTTTACGATAATGCGGGTACGGCAAACAAGAAAATTTAATATATATAATTGGAAGATCATTCTACGCTAGTTTAATGTATGCATTTTGAACAAGACGAGCATAAAGATCTGAATCTGGTGAGAAGAAAATACTACATAGACAGAGGTAAACTGGGAGAGATCCAAAGAGTGTTAAGGTTTTATTTGTGTCTTTGTTTTCTTTACCTTCATGTATCACAGACAATAACACAAGTGCTTTAGACTTTTTCAGTAATAATCAAAACGTGTGAAGCAATTTCAAAAAATAATTTCACAAATGAAAATAAACAGAAATAATCTTAATATCAATAATGTTTTAATAATTAGTATTAACACCAACTTTGAAACCTCACCAACTACGCAAAGTTGTACTACAACAAGTAGTGAAGAACAAACAAAACTGACAAAAATGATTAAAGAGTGATATAATGAATTAATAAAACATCTTTCATTGGAAGGAACGATTGAAAATTTTGCATCTTATTGGTTGACAGTACATGAGTGAAATAATATCCATGAACGGAAATGAGAACGGAAGAATAATATGACACGTATAAATAATAGTAAAATAATATCCGTTACTTTTAATTATATTTGTATTCCTACAGATACTAAAAGCGTATTGTCAAATATAGATATATGAAAGTAAGATCTTTTTCTGTTTTTCGCAATATTCGTCAAAAAATTCAACTCCTAGATAATTTTTGATTGATTTATTATTTAGAGTTTCCGGGCCTGTCATCTTCTATGGGTATTAGTCCCGTGAATGTGGTGTTTTTATCACTCGATGTGGTGGTGTTGCTCCCCCACTGGATGGTGTGATCCTGCACAACGGCTGGCGAGGTTCTTCCCATCCAGGTAACTCCCACCAGCGAGGCAACGCTCCAGCCGGGACAAGCTCTAAGCTCCCGACTGGACTTCCGACTTATATAGTAGTGTATTGTATGTTAGGGTGC
Organism: Acheta domesticus; assembly: GCA_031308135.1. Classification (NCBI taxonomy): domain Eukaryota; kingdom Metazoa; phylum Arthropoda; class Insecta; order Orthoptera; family Gryllidae; genus Acheta; species Acheta domesticus. Next base: position 145,963,805 of record JAHLJT010009436.1, on the reverse strand, counting down.
GTAAGTAAGGAGTAAGGATAGATCAAAGAAGAGGAAGGATAGATCGCGCGCGGTCCGTGGTCCGTTTGTTGGGGTACTGCTTTCGCCTGGTGATGATCGAAGAAACAACGGAAAACTAACCATCAGAGTAGCCGGCCGCAAAATTTTTTTCCAGATATCGGCTAAAAAGCGACCCAACTATCTGGCTAGCTTTAAAATCCTACCGTCGTGAAGACTCTAACCCTAGGACCTCCCGGTCAGAGGCGTTGCAGTGACATCAACTGATGACCTGAACCACCTCAGATGTTCTAGATCGTATAGCTGAGTTTTAATTCACCATATATAAAAAACATAAATTATATAAACTAAAAGAATTCAATGCATAGAGAGTTTACAACATGAATAATTTTAAGGAGAGATCTCTTAGACATACATCTTGAGTATTCAAGAGTTCTTAGAAACGCCGCAAGGGTGCCGATCGTGGTTGCGCATTTAGGAGTTGGGGATGGGGGTGAGGGAAGTGGGGAAAGGGGGCTCTTTGCAGCGGAATGTATAGCTCCGCTCCTCCCACTCGCACCCCATCTCTCTCACTTCTTTCCCCGTCTCTTCCCTGCCCCCTCCCTAGGGTTCACACACCAGAGGCCGCAGCGGCGTGACGAGATGGGAAGGGATGGGTCGGGTCGAAGCACCACTGAACCACCGACGAAGGCGACGCGGCAGAAGAGAGAAAGAAAGAGAGAGAGAGAGAGAGAGAGAGAATCGGTAGAATTTGCGCAGCTGGAAGGAATCAGCGCCACCGGGCGAGACGGGAGGGTGTATCGCAAGACCAAAGGAAACGCGAAACGCACTTCTTATTTGAAAGTCACCGACGAGACTTGAAAGAGATCTACAACGTCTTTGTGTTGCAAGACAGAATCCAAACACGCATTCGAGGCGTCAAAGGAAAGTGCAAAATGGATGATAAAAATATTCCGAGTGGTAGATGTCGGCACACAACATGAAAAGCGAAAACGAGTATCAAGATGGAGTACATAGCGGTTGTGAAGTTGTTGCTGTGTCAAGAAACTACGCTACAAAATTGTTTTTGAAATTTGAAAAAAAAGCTTTCTTCGACCCCCTACTCCACTTCTTTATTGAAACTAGAGATTATTTTTTAATGAGATATGTTCAAAATGATACTTTTAAATTATATAATGCCCAATGTTTAAAAAAATAGTAGTTTTGAGAATTTTTTAGTAAAACCTGGACGATTTCCCAACAATATATAAAAATGTTTTTCTCAAGACGAGCTTCGATTTTTTCCTTTATATTTTTTGAACGAAACGATCAAAATGGATTTGCATGAAAGAATCAACTATGACTGCTCTCATAGTTATTTGCGTGTTTTTCAGTTTCAAACGGATGCCGGAACAACACCCTAGAAAATTAGTCACAGTCCTGTGCAATCCCTGATTCCCTATCCCGTTCCCATTCCTATCCTCATGGGCGAACAAAGCTCGTCTCCCCTCCTTGTAGGGCTCATTGCATTGATTCAGAAAATATCAGAGGAACATTGGTGGTACGGAAAAAAGCGATAAACTGTGAGTCCCCAAGGAAGTAAATGTGACTCGTGGTGGGAGACTGAAATAATATCAGTTTATGTTCTAATCTTCTGCATTTCGTTTAAAGACGTGAAATGAAATTGCTGAAGATTAGTAAGCTACTGTTTAGAAACGTGTTTACGTAACGGTTACAACTACTAGTATAAGGAAGTAAGCACTGTTGCAGCACTACTAGATTTGCGTTGTAACTCTATAAAGCCAAATTCACTCATAGTCTCTCTCAGACTTGTGAAACATTGCTTGAGTATCATCGCTTTCTCTCTACCCTAATTAACTACATGAAGATCACCCTTTAACAAAAATTTACCTTTAAGAAACATCTTATTGTGGATCGATCGTAATTCGTCGTAAGGTGTTATAAAATAGTTCGTAAATTACGTCTTCAGATCAGTTGGCTGTACGGCAGCATATGCGCGGCAGCCTTATGCAGTGTTGTGGTGATTGAAATATGATACAACACACATTTTTAATTTTAAATTTGATTTACTCGTACGTGACCCCAATGACATTTTAATTTTTTGTCAAAAAATGACCTAAATTGATTCTATATTTTTTTCTAGAAATTAGTAAAGTAAGCTTTACAAAAATGCCGCAGATCCATTTTCATTGATAACGGCATTTTCGAGATTTGCAAAAGTTCAAAATTTTTCGGCTCTCACCTTAACTACAGTACTGAAGATAGACCTGTCGTAATAAATGTATTTTAAGATGTTAGATCTTAAAATAATTTCGAGCCCATTTTTTCAAAATATTAGTAGTTTTTGCTTAATTTTGCGTTATAAAGTTTCCATGCTGTGAGTAATGAGTGGAGTTTTACTAGCAGTAGGATCAATGATGGAATATAATATTTTTACGTAACTATGACCAATTACGCAATAAAGTATGAGCTGTCGTAGCCCCACTATTTTCTGCGATAATGTATGTTTCATGTGTTAAATAATATATTATGTTAAATTAAATTGTTTCATTATTTGTATGCAGTAATCTGTAGAGGTGTTAGGTTTACCCATCCCCTAATTGTTGGTAAATGGTTGGTGGTAAATGTGAGTAAATTTGAAGACACTTTTTTATGTGTACGCAGTGGTCCACGTGAATGTACGTATATTTGCAGTATCTGTGTGATATGCGTCTAAGAGGGCAAGGCTTAGAGCTAGGTTGCGTCAAAAAAAACCGCTCGTCCCTTTGTTAGATCGGCGAACTAAAGCGCACTCGAGTCGTTGCATTAGTGTCATTCAGGTGGCCTCTGTTTCAGGGTGAAAGGGGTAGAGAAGAACGTAAGCTCAAAACATTTGTAGTAGTAACCACCAAAGACCGTCACATTTTAGGAGGAAAAGGGCATAGATTTGATGGAAAATGAACCATGATTTTAGTATTACACTCAAGTAATCTCAATAAGAGAAATGGAATGATCTGAATTATTAAATGAATTAAATAATGAAGACGAATAAGGAGAAGGGGAGGAGGCGATTACAAGGAGAAGGAGAAAATGAGGCGAGGTCGAGGAGATACGAAGAAGGAAACGAGGTGGACCGAACGGGATAGGGAAGGGTGCCGCAGTCAATACGCGCCATGCAAAGGTCGGTGGCGCCACGTGGCGGCAGGCAGTTCGTTGACACCGCGAGGAGCTCGCGAGGTTGCAGATCGTTAGGTCCACGGACAGAAGGTCTAACAATCAGGAGGTCCAATGTAAGAGAAGGTCTTTTGCGCTGCAGGTCTAATGCGACGAGAAGGTCTACGACTGGTGTGCGCGTAGTCACGTACCCCTAGGAGTACGCAAGAGGCCCAGTAGGGGTACGCGAAAAAATATCGGTAATGGCGGAAATCAATATTCATTGCTCCAAACCAATGTAGCTCACTACTTTCGAGTCTCCTACCTACTCCAGTTGTTAGAAATATCCAGGTCGACATGGAAATGTAATTTCAGTTACCATTATATCATAATATCATATAATATTTATTTCTTTGTATTCAGAGTGTTTATTGACAACTCCGTAACTGATATCCATTTTTGTTATCAATCACGCTATATACGTACTCGCATCTTTACATTTTCAATTATCCATTGAATACAGCGATATCATGACACTTCTACTTCCTCCACATAAAACCGCATTGGTCCGTCAGAGCTGCGTTTCATTTGGTTAGAAATCTTTGAAGCTTTCGAATTAATTGGTTAAAATTATTCAGAGATTCTTCTTTCTTCACTTGATTGTCTCGTTGATGTGAAGTGCGTAATTGTGTTTCTATCTTACTGGTGTTTTGAGGACTGATATATAGATAAAACTGACGTAAAGATAGTGTTTGTTATTATCTTCTTAACATTGAACTGTACCTCCCTTAAACACTGGTTTTAGTAATATTTTTATTTTTCTATCCAACCCTAGCTATTCTCTAATTTAATTAATAGATTCAACTGGGATGTCCCCATTCATAAGTTCAACTGGGATGTCCCCCGGTACACTCCCTTTTTAATCTAAAATAAAGTTCCTTGTTTATTTACGCTATCATACCTGGAGGAGATCGTTGCGGGTTTTTCTGCCTGTGGAACATAACAGTCACGCATCCCAGTACTGACCACTAGCCACACGCGAATAGCAAAGTTCAGCTGTTCGTTAATAAACTGTTAAAACGTGCGACTCTCGACACACACAGCCCTGCGCAAACTTAACTTACGCTACGCAGCGCAAATAGTAAGTAACTAGTGCAACTAGGTAGGCACTAGCTAGCGCAGGTAGCAACTAGCTAGAAGAAGTTATCAATGGAGAGCTGCTGCCTCTACGCGCTGAACTCGTTAATAGAGATACTTAAACTCGCACACTGTATGTAAGGAAGCCTTATGAGACGATGGACGTCTGCACCTGATGGCTAGTGACAAACTACGACAAGCGCACTTGCGCGGAAAAGTATACGAGACGCCGACAACGCATCCGTTCTTCTCTTCCATTGATTTATCAACGGTATTATCGTTACGGCTAGAGATCTGTCCGGAGTGGGGAGAGATGATTTTTGCAATCTATATGCAGAGTGTCCGGGGATGAAACGTCAAAACTATGTAAATAGCTCTGAAGACCAATTTAAGCATATTTAGTTTAATAAACTACTTCACAAAGAAAAATCAACCCAGAAATAAAAAAGCACCCAAATTACACAATTCAACTCCTTCTTTGTTTCTAGGTTATTTTTTCTTTCTAAACGAATGTATTCATTTCTTTTGTAAATAATAAACAATTTACATGTTTCTGGAGTGTTTCTATGGTTCTGCAATGCAATTTGGTTTTCCAAGAAAACATATTTTCAAACTAACTTTTGAGTGTTTATTGCGGCTCAGCCATTTAGAATATCCAAGGCGTTTATTAGATAAAATGTGTTTAAATGGTCTTAAGAGATTATTTTCGAATTTTCGACGTTTCCTCCACGGACATCCTGTATATTCACTAAGAGCAATCTCTGAGTCTCGAGGAGAATATCTATAGCCAGCAGGAAGCAGTTTCTCTGACTGATACGAGGGATATGAATGGAAAATTCGCGGAAAGTGGGAGTGTTGCGTCCATTGCGAAACGTGTTGGAACCGCGGTCACTGACGCGCCACCCCTCGCCTTCATGGCAGAGCGTGCGTGCGAGCGCTGAACGATACGAGAGGATCAGAGCTCAGTTAACACAGAGGGAAGAGGCCGGGAGAGAAGGCTCTGGGCATTAACTAATGTCACTGCACTGCCTCTGAGCGGGAGGTCCTAGGTTCGAGTCCCGACGGTGACAGATGTTTCGACACTAGCTACATAGCTAGGACGAATCCAATCCATGTCTGGAAGAGAATTATACCGGTCGGTTGCTCTTAACGGTAAGTTTCCGTGGTTTTGCTGATTAACATCATGCGAATGCTGGAGCAGTATCCTAACAAAAGGGCCATGGGCCGCGCGCGATCTTTCCTTCCTCTGACTTGCCCTATCCTCTTCCCTTACTTACACACGCTTACACCAAACTGTACTATACTACCGCACATGCCCGGAAACCGGTCTCCAGTGAAGTTGATGCCACCTCTCCTGGTTTTTATATGCATATATTATAGTTATAATTAATATATTTTCATTTTCTTTGAATGTGGATGGGAAAAAATGTGATTGAAATATAGGCCACTATCCGCTTTGGGTAGCAATTTGACTATTGTAGGTGTTGTCGTTTAAAACAACTTCTTTCCAAAAATGCCCAGAAGGTTGTCATTTTTAGCCTGCATCTTGGAAATATTTCAGATGTATACTTTAGAAAGTCTGCGGGATTGCTGTTTTCATGCCTCTAATCTAATTGCTATAGCGTTTAAACAATTGTTAAATGTAATTTCAATGTCGAGATGATGCAAAGAGAATTTATCATCCATCCTTACGATTTTTTCTTAGTAAAATTATGTTTAAAAACGAAGAATAAAGTACATCGAAATGCAAAACTATCTAGTAAATATAAACTTTAGAATAGAAAAGTATTGTATTGCTTCGAACAACAAATTAGTAACACTTTCATAAATATAAATCTTCAGAATAGAAAAGTGTGTTGTTGCTCCCGTGTGTCAGCGAAAGAAATCAGCGGAAGTTGTATTTGCAGAGGCGACGTTTACTCAATCTTCAAGGAGACCGTTGTGAACGAATTTACTCGCAGACGCCACGTTTGATCTCATTCATTCGCATGAGAACTTATGCTTGAAATTCAGTTGGATTTATTTTCCTCTTTGACGTGGAATCTTAACAAGTTTTGAATTTCACCGAGACAACACTAAAAATGCTTTCGAAGAGTTCGGAAAATATGTTCCATTTGGTTTGAGTGAGGCACATCGGAATTCAAATATTCATTATGTAAACAAAAATATAAAGAAAAATTGAAGCGGCTATTGAGAAAATGTGTTTTTTACTTTCTCGTCCTTAGTTCGTAAGAAGAGAAAGTATTGTAATACTTTCTCTTCTTACGAAATACGGGAATTTGACAGAAAATCGGCGCGCCGAAAAACAGCGAATTTGACAGAAAATCATTTATTGATAACGAAGAAGTGGATAAATCTTGTTCCTGTATGTAGTAGGTTACTTCCACAGTCACATTGTGTACTCAGAATCATCGTGTTGTAGGTTCTTGACACCGAAAAGTGGTTTACGACAAAACGTCTATCCGTCTATCCGTCCGTCTGCCCGTTTGTCTGTATGTCCGTCTGGCTGTCTGTCCGTCAGTCTGACCGTTCGTTCGTCTAACCATCCGTCCGTCCACCCGTCCGTCCGTCCGTCCGACTGCCTGTCTGTCTGTCCGTCTGTCCGTCCGTCTGTCCGTCCGTCCGTCTGTCCATACGTCTGTCAATCCGTCCGTCTGTCTGTCCGTTCATATGTCTTTCCGTCCATCCGTATGTCTTTACGTTCGTTTGACCGTTAGCCTGTCTGTCTGTGAAGAACGCTCGTGAATAAACTGAATAGAATAATTTTTCTGAAAACATTATTCTTTTTTATTTGCTACGATATAATAAATAAAGCAAATTCATGGCAAATTCATTCTCAATTAATAATTCCAAGTATCATTCGTGCATCAAATACTGTAAATTATTGTGTAAAACGTTTGGTGTCAAAAACGACCGTAAACAGAATCCACTTGAGTATTTGAGACGAAGTAGTTTTCGCGTAATTTTGTGAGAAATAAAAGCCATTTTAAAACAAGATTTTCTCAAAAAGATACTCCGATTTTTTTCTTAAAGCGTTTGCAATGGATGAAGATAAATGATCACATGAATGAATACATTATATATCCGTCATTTTTATGCATTATTTTGATTTTTCAAAAATTACACAATTGTAACTTTTTAAAAATATTTCTCCCGTTATTAATACTTACATTAAGGACCTTTGATGCATTTGTGAGTACATGATATCTTATAAAGTTTCTCACATACTTAAAAGTTTCCGTGAAAATTTGCTTACAATTGCACTTTTTTAGAATCGACCAAAAAATATTTTGTGAACAGTGCCTTTTTCTTCCAATGAAAACTTACATACATGACCTTTCCTCTCTGATTTAAATTCTAGTATTAGAAGACAAAAAATAATAAAATGTGAAAAATGTAATTAGGCATTGAAAGAAAGTCTGGGAAGAGGATGGTGCAATACAGAAAAGGCTAAAGAGATTATAAAATTAAGTAGTGCAAGAAAGTCTGAACCATTCAGTAGAACCACTAGTTTACTTTTATCATCAGCGTTTTGTACGTAGGTCTAAAACAACTTTAACAATAGAGGTACTAAAATAGCTCGCTTGTAGAATTTATCTTTACTATTTATTCCAATTTATAAAATGTTATCACTTTCACTGAAATTGAAACTAGTTCAAATGATTTATCTTCAACCAAAATTCCAATTTTTTAAAATTATTTCAGTTATAAAGAGGTTTTTGGATTAATAATAAATGAATATTGTTAGAATTTTATGAAATAGTCACCAATTTCTAATCTGACATAACAACAATTCTTCGCCATGGAAATACCGGGAAGATTACATTTCCACGCTACATTTTCCCCTTTCAGAAATATGTATCGTAAAAAGCCGAAAGAGATAATCTCGACAGCAGTGCATCGGATGTTCATCAGCCCATCCTGGATCGAAGTCCCACAATTACCCTAACAATAATTCAAGCTGTGTAATCAGGAAACTTCACTGTTCTATCGTTTGCCAACCCTGGATTCCGAATTATCTAAGTTGATGGCAAAACCAATTCCACTCAGTAGGAATGGATTTGGTGTTAACCCTTTGGAATGGCGCTCCTTTATTTGAAGTCGAAAGCAGGTGGTGCGTGTATGTCGCATGTCTGAGTCTCCCGGTATCTCATATCTGGAGTTATCATGTGAGGCCCCTTCACAGAGTTTCCTGTTCTATCAGTCGCCTCACCATCTGTGGCATTGCACTGCACTCATTGACGACCTGTGTATATTCCGCAAGTTCTCACTTAATAATTTAAATGACTTATTTATATTGGTGGAGAAATATGTTTTATATCATAATGATTTATGAGGAGATTAGTCCCGTAAGTATAGTGAATATTCTTTCATCGAGAGGTGGCAGTGGTCTTCCCCCGGTGGATAGTGAGATCGACAGACGACCTACCGTCGACTAGCGATGTTTTCTTCAACCAGATATCTCCCACAAACGGGGCACTGCCCCAGCCGGAACAAGCTCTAAACCCCCGGCCAGTCTCCCGACATTTGTGGTAGAGTGGTGTATGTTAGTGTGCGCGCGTGTGTGTGTGTGTGTAAGGTATGAGAATAGGACAAGGAAGAAGAAGGAAAGATCGCTCGCGGTCCGTCGCCCGTTTGTTAGAGTACTGCCCCGGCATCCGCCTGGTGTTGATTGGAAAAACCACGGAAACTACTGATCAGAGCAGCCGACCGCAACGATTCTCCTCCAGGTAGTGACTGAACTCGACCTAGCGGACAAGCTAGTGTCGAAAATCTTGCCGCCGTCGGGACTCGAACCTAGGATATCCCGGTCAGAGGCACTGCAGTGACATCAGTTACGTCAGAGTGAATGTGAACGTTTCTGCACTTTAAAAAAATCATTGCTATATCAATAAAGGCATATCACCATATCAATAAAGGCATTATTATTATTATTGCTTGTGAAGTACGAACACACCGATCTGTTAATATATTCTGGATAGGTGGTAAGGCATCAAAATAGTTGTTAGAGTTTTTGGGAGAGCAATAAAGATGAAATTAGGAATGGGACTGACTGGTTCTCAAATGTCCTGATGATCTTGAAATGCAACAATTTTATTATCAGCTCTTGCAAACGTTTGAATCTGTTTGGAAACATTAAATATTTCAAGAACGGTATTATGAGTCGCCTGTCTTTGCATTATTTTCACGCTGTTTTTTTTCTCCATGTGGCTAGAGTCAGCTCCATGTTTAGTGCGCATGTGCCTATATGCACACATTTCAGAACATTCAAGGAGCGTGGCCTGCACCAAAGATGGCCAATAATTCATGATATTCGAATAGCGATTAATAGCTCTTAACTACGCGCAAATACGAGGGTAAGTCAATAATTATCTGCAATCAATTTTTATATTTTTTACAGGAAGAATTCACAATTTTTATTGATATCATTTTTAACATACTTACCCTTCTTTTCAATGCATTTGATCCACCGTTACACAAGCTTTCCGATATCTTCGGAGAAAAGATTTTTAATTGTGCAGCAAGACGCGTATGCACCACTTCTTTGAACTGTTGATCGGAGCAAAATCGACGGACCAAACTGATGGTAATCTGACGGGGCGGGATTGTGCACATGGTTTGCCATTTGATTAACAATCACTCGTCTGTTATTTAGGATGAAGACACGCAATTATTCAATAATGGGATCAGTTGCAGCTGTAGCTGGACGCCCCGTTCTTTCCTCTTTCTTGACGATCGTTGGACCACTTTTAAACTGGAAAACACATCTGTGGCAAAACATTGTCCCCGCATTGTGCTGAAAACATGCTATGAATTCCCGCCCCTGGAACACCTTCAAACCATAAAACGGATTACGGAACGCTCTTCTTCTTTGGTGCAAAATGATGTGGCCATCTTTACCCCACAACAGCTCAAGACTGACTGATCAGATAACGCTGAAACCTCCAACAGGCATTACAACGGACCCATCTAATGGTTAGGGAGCACACAAAGCCGTTAACTAGAGCAAAATTGCAGATACTTATTGACTTACCTACGTATCATCTCCTCCATGTAAAAGCAATTCAGCGACCAAGTGTGTCTCTGCTTGGCTCTAAATTTTTCCAGTTATTAATATAGAAAAAATTAAACTCATGAAATTGTATGTACCTATGATATATGCCATGTTAATAACAGAAAACATGTAATTTAACCTTATAGATCTTTTGAAGATGAGCAACCTCACACGTTGAGGAAATTAAATACATCAAACTCAGCACACATGTAGTAAAGGTAATATTTATAAACATTGACCTTCAAAAATAAGTTATTGGACATAATTATTCTATATTTTAATTCAGAGGGTCACAAAGAAGATATTGAATGAATCATATAGAAAAGGCCGTATTTCCACCTCAAACATTTTGCTTTTTCTCTTATTGCAAATATTGATTGATTAATTAGTGATTCCGGACTCGTCAACTACTAAGATTCGTCAGTAAGTCTAGTGCATGATTTTTTTAACCTCGGGAGTTGCTGGTGATCTTCCCCGTTAGATGATTAGATCCGGCGCTTACCTACCTATCGGCTAGTGGGGTTTTCCTCCACCAAGTATCTCCCATCAGCGGAGCTGCGCTCCAGCCGGGACAAGCACTAAGCTCCCGACTGGTGTTCCAGCATGTGTGGTAGAGTAGTACATGTAAGTGTACGTGTGTGTAAAGGAAGAGAATAGGACAAGAAAGAGGAAGGATGGATCGCGCGTGGTCCGCGGCCCGTTTGTTAGGGTATTACTCCGGCATTCGCTTGGTATTAATCGGAGAAACCACGGAAAAATACTGCTCAGAGCATCCGGCCACTAGAATTCTCCTGCAGACAGCGACTGAATTCGACCTAGTTATCTAGCTGTGTCGAAATTCCTGACAGAACATTTGGGATGGTAATATTAATGTTCAAAGTCGGAATTATCTACTTACCCTATGAGATGCAAGTGTTATGGTTGCACCGCGAATCTGAGACTAGTCCTCATCCGTAATTCATCAGTCACTTACAATCCACAGCTTCTTTTATTTGTGTGAAGAATATCAAACAAAGTACGATTTTGGTCTCTAAAATGCAGAATATCACGTTCAACCTCAAATGACATCTTCCGTCTAGAGCTAGAAAAAAATAGAGCTTCAATTCCGATAGACTTGGATTAGAAAGAAGGGAAAATGATTTAAATATTTTAACCAAGATTAGAAGAAAATAGAAATAAATATGAAAAGAAAAGTTTTGAAATCTTAAATGTGCTTAAGAATACATTTCTCAAAATAGGTAAAATAAAAAATAGTCAGAATTGTTTGTTTCATAATTCGTACAAATATTCCAAAAACCTTTTAATATGCTCTTTGAAATAAAAGGGCATTTTCCTAAACATCTGATGACTAGTCATTACATAGAACTAAACGTATCTCAAAGTGTGTAAACATTTGAAAATCCTTTCTTTTAATTCATAGAAAGAACTTCAATGGTTCCAGAAACGGCAGATGCTCCAGAGAGTGAGGAAATTAAAATTATTTTTTCAGTTGCGAATAATATTAAATATGAGTGATATTTAATACTTCCTTTAGAAACTAAATTTTAAAATGGAAATTGCTGATCGTTTATTTTAAAAAGTCTCCAATGGTCCTTTATCCTGGAACATAGCATCTGATATTTACTTCGAAGTGGCGGCCGAGTCATGCGTCGACACGACGCCCAGTTCACAGGAAAGGAGTCCATTGGTTGTCGGCAACCACGGTATAAGATTATATAGGTGTGTCAACTAGCCGCCTTTGGGGCAAACTTTCTTAAGCCAATTTGAGGCTAGTTCCTCGCTGGTCCGTACGGTGCGCACGATCGGTTTGGGTCGCGGTGTAAGATATATATCTTAAGATGTCATCTTAAACTCTGGTTATTACACAGTTTTATATAATATTTCCTAACCATTTTAGTAACTGTTCGCTTTGGACTTTACCAATTCCACCGCGAAGCGACTTGAAATAAGTAATCAGCTGGCCACAGAGCTGTCGAATGGATCACGACCGATCACTACCTTCACAAATGAGACCCAAAGATCGCAGCGCTTATATGCGAGAACTGTGATAACTAGCCTCACATAAGCTTCAGTTGGAGTGAGCAAAACTATATCTCTTACACCGTGTCGGCAACCGACGAGCCCTCGGCGGTCTCGGCCGGTGACCGGCACCCGAGAGCCCGCAACCGGCTGCCAAGGACGGTCGAGCGCATGGTCCGGAGAGTGAGAGGCGAGCGAGCGCTGAATTCTAAAATCGCGGTGAATGCAGACCTCTAGCTCTATCATTTTGTTACACTTACAGGAACTCGGTAAAATACAAAACCTATGAAACAATGTAACATTAACTGTATAACATTTGTCTAAAAATGCAAATATTTGATCGTGTTATTTCGCCAATTCCCATACAGTGCGTACTGACTGAAACCTCCTACTCAGTGCTTCGCTGCTTACGACACAGCTGCCATCATTGCTGCCAGGAAGAGACGGCCCGCCATTAAACATTTGCTTTTCATGGTTTGCGTTATGGAACAGCAACCTTTTTCTTTTTTTATCCTTCATTATGATATATCAATATAACGGTAAGATATAGAATTTTCTGTTTTAAAATCCGTATTTAAGGTTCTTTTGAATTGTAACTTTGCACACAGGTCAGGATAAATGTCTTACAGTGTTGTAAACATGGTCAAGTTTGGTACAAGTGGCGAAAAGATACACCCAATTGTGTATCGAAAATCGGAAATCTGGTTGAATCGTATGAGTCAAGCATAACTCAGTGAGATTAGAAGCTTTTGAGCTGAAACACGCTAATATATCCGAAGTAAGATCTCATAGTACCTTCCCGGAGAGAATTAATTTTTTTTAATTTAGGAGTTTCTTGACTAAAACCCCTATCCCTTATGACATTTTGAAAAATTTCTGGAAAAGACTGCAATTTTTTTTCTTTAAGTGTTTTTTCTCGAATAGTTGTACTTCTGAGTTTCGTTAAAAACTTTGACATTGGTAAAATTGCAAAACTATTCAGCCTATATTTAAAACACTGGGTTTTCGTTTAGAAATAAATTTTTTTTCTACTTAACCTTATTTCGTTATCTTTGCTTTAAATGAAAGGTAGTGGGGCCCTAGATATGTCATTGTTTTCTACATTTAAATGATTTTATTGTGCAAACTCTAAATTTTAATAAAATTGTAATATTAATAGAATGAATGTGTATTTGCCGTCGTTTGTTCATTGCGTCGTTTGGTTATGCCAAGACCTTCAAGAAGACCTCACTTACCCGTAAGCAATGAAGATTGACAGCAGGATGTTCTGCTATGTCCACAGCAACATACATACGCAGATTTTGGTGAATAACGTTTGAAAACATTTCAATTACATTTTCAAACACGTGTTTAAATCCGTATTCACAATGAATGGTGATTGTATTTTTGAAGAATTTGTATACTTCCCTCATATCATTAGTGATAGAGAATAAGTACTCAATGACATGAAATACTATATTGCATGAACTTCAATTTTCCATGTAGTTCATATGTTCTACTTTTCTCTTCTGACTTTTACACAGTTCTTCCTTTTGTGCAATGTAATCGCAAGGGTTCAGCTAGACTTTGTGCTTAAAACACTAGGGTTTTTGTTCAGAAAGAAGTTTAAGCTTTTGAAAAATTTCGTGATTTTTGCTTTAAATAAAGTTGTGGTCTAGATGAGTTATCACTTGCATTTATTACCCAATTTTATAGAAAGAATTACTAATATTTAATTAAATATTGTAATTAATAGAATGAATGGACATCTGCCGTTTCCTTTTCCTTATTTCATTACCCAAGTTGTAATCGATCAATTGAGAGCAATCGACAGTTCGTCGTCGAGCATACCTGTAAATAGGCTCTAGTCAGCGATGTGAATAGTAGGAAGGAAATGCAGGAAAAATAAAAAGTAGAAACTTATATGTTCTAATTTGTGTGAAGGAACAGCAAAACTACACTGGTAATAATTATTATCAAGAATTAACGTCAAAGGAGTAAAGCTGGTAACTGCCAGGGTCATCTGATAACAGACGTCTAGGATGTACGTTAATGTCAACAGTCTGTCATTTTACAAATGCAGTCACAATGAAGGCGCACAATGGGAGCGCTCGATATTGCATCACCCTCCGCCGCCGTCCGCGAAGTCGTTGCGTCAGCTCGTGCGCGGAGCGGAATGAAAGTCCGGCCCTCGGAGCGGAAGGCGTCTTGCCTCGCCCCGCCACGGCGCTCCTCCTCTCTCCACGCGAGCAACGCTTCGCTTGGGCGACGAGCACCCCCCCCCCCGCGCCCAACGCCTTCCAGCAGGGCTGGAGCGGCGAAGAGGACTCAGGGTAACTCATGTGTCCACTGTGGGTCTCTGAATGGGAGGTCCTATATTTCGGTTTTTCTTTCTTGGCGTGTGCGGGAGGGGTCATTAAAATGGAATATCTCACGGTATTTCGCATCGTTCTCGGTTGGGCCGCTGTGAGTCGCATGATCGCGACTGTATCGAGCAGTGCTGGCGATCATGCGACTCCCAGCGGCATAACCGAGAACGACGCGAAACACCGCGAGATATTCCATTTTGATGACACACGCCCACGCGCCAAGAAAGAAACACCGAAGTATAGGGGGCGAGTCCCGACGGTGTTGGATTTTCAACATTAGCTACGCGTGCGTGTCTAGGTCATATTCAGCCACTGTCTGGAGGATTTCCACCGGCCGGCTGCTATTATCGGTAGCTTTCCGTGGATTTTTCGACCAAAACCAGGAGGACTATCGAAGCTGTAACCTTACAAACGGGCCACTGACAGCGTGCGATTTTCTCTTCTTCATTCTAGTTCTCCCTCCCTGCTCTCACACAAATACACACGGACATGCACTACTACCATACATGCCGGGAGATCAGAGCTTTTCCTGCTTGGGGTGCCCCGATAGAGGTGATAATTGAAGGAAATAAATTAAGCCGACGTTTGGGTCGGAGCCGGATCTGAATTTCCAGTGAGAGATGAAGACGGCCACCTTCCAGGATATAACTTCTTGACTAAGAACATAAAATCTATGATACGTTGTATCCACACTGGTTTCTTCCTCTAACACACACACACCAGCCAAGATGTCGTTTCGGCGTCTCTGATCGGGAGGTCCTAGGTTCGAGTCCCGACGGTGGCGGATTGTTTACTTTAGGTTGCTAGGTCGAATTCAGCCACTGTTTGGAGGAGAATTCTAGCGGCTGGCAGCTCTGATCGGTAATTTACCGTGGTTTCTCTGCCCAACACCTGGCGAAAGCCGAAGAAGTACCGCAACAAAAAAACGCGCGCGATCTTTCCTCTTCTTTGTCTTATCCTCACCCCTTACACACACTTTCATCCACTACACTACCACACACGTCGAAAGATCAGTCGGGAGTTGACGAGCCAAGAATTACTAATCAATCAATCGAATTTTGTTTCCTTCGCGCAATAGACAGATTTAGTTTATTTAGCCTTCTTGGCTATTTGTTACATAAAATACATATTTACATTCATTGCGTACATCTTTAAGTATACTCTATTAACTATTTACAAAATTAATTTTCTACTTTTATGTGTTTTATAATTTTTCTTTTAAATTCTTTAATTTGTTCACTTTTTTTATTTCTAACGCTAATTTATTACACAATTCAAATCCTTTTGCAAATAGTCTATTTTTTGCCTGTACAGTTTTACTCAAATTAATTACTAAATGCTGTGCTTACCTTGTTTCCCTTGTCTTACCTTGTCGCCTTTATCTTTCATTCTTTGGATTTTGCTTCCTAAATCCCCTGTTGTATGGTTTTCAATTAATTTTAAAATATAAATGAGTGTCTTGTACTGAATTCACTCTTTGATTGACATAAATTTCAGAGTGTCTAGGATGTCTAGCACTGGAGTGTATCTATTGCATTGAATTATTACCCTCATAGCTCTATTTTGCTGAATCTGAAGTTTTTTAATTTCATTTTTTGGGCTCCAAAAGCGAGGACGGGCCATCTGACTTCCTCTTCCGCCTAACTTCTAATAAAGACAATACAGTAGCAGATTATTAGAAATAAGTAATTGGTGCTTTCCGATACAAATGTTTTAACAGACAACTTGTAACAATAGGAAAGTGAATTTTAATAGGTAAGTAAAAAATCTGAATTTTTGAGTATTAGAATTTTAACTTTTGAAGTGAGTCGATAACACATTAATGCAATCTCAATAGGCTTTCTACTATCCTTGGCGAGCATCCTCATGGGTCAGAAAATGCTGACACGTGACTATTACATCGTAAACAAATCCTCGCACTTCCACTGCTTAAAAGCAGGCCGTATGACGCATCACAGGGCGTGGCGAGAGGACTGTTTGAGACACTTATCCGTTGACATAACTCCATGTGCGGATTCTTCTAGACACCTAGATTGGTTTCGTGGTGCAGATTCGTTCTTTTGTGGTGCAGAAAACGAATGACCCAAGCAACTCCGTGATAAGCTTGGGATGTGGAATATCATGAACTTAAGTACAGGATTTCGATTTCTTTTAAAGACCTTTTCGCGAATATTTTTCCCTTCATAAGAATGTGGGACAACGACGCGTAGGAAGGGGAGGGTCGGGTTTGCACATGCGAGAGTTCCCACACGGGTACGCTTTGAAATTGAAATATTGAACACAAGTAATCAAAATTAATATTAAAATAAACTGTAAAATTTGTAATTAAAATATACTATTAACATATTTATGAATCAATATAATATTTTGTTTGGGGTCCCTGTCCAGTGGGAGCAGAGACCACGTAGTTAGGCTACCTGCGCAAAAAACCTCCCCTAGTTGCAGCCCAGTTCGAGCATTGGCACCACATCCAGGAATTCGCATCGTGCAGTGCTGCCATCCTCACGAAATGCTAGTAAAATGGGCCTTTGAAAATGAGATGGAAATATCCCTAGCGAACCGAACGGTACGAGATGGAAATATCCCTAGCGAACCGAAGCCTATTGCTTAAGGTACTGGTCTAGCATTCGCTACAAATGTATAGTGTAATAAAAAGTGTCTAATAAAAATTAAAAACAATTGTAAACAATATTAATTCCGTTGTTACTTTATTTTGTTGTAGTTGCATTGTACCTGAAGATGCGAAGTACTTATTCGCGATACAATAAAATTATTCGGTGTTTTAGAAATTTCATGTTAAGAAATTTCATCCAAATTTCTTAATGCATAAAACGCTCTAAAATATGACAAAATATTTATAGTGTTGATACAGTAGTTTAAAATGAATCTTTAAATATTAAACATCTATTTTCTTCTCAGTTTTGTTAGAAACGAACGATTCCATTAACGTTTATGGTCTAAGAGAGTGTTATCTCTTTTAAACACCAAACGTGTGCCATCATGAAGACCTCTCATCGACTCTGGTGCCTAATTTCCTTCTGTTTCGTATCCTGATGAAACCGTTGCCCTTGTTTTTTCCCTACTTGTTCCACGTTTTCCGAAAAGTATTCAAGATGCGAAAGTATAAAATGTAACTTGAAGCTCATATCACATCAGAATCTCTTCAATTTCTCGAGCATCGTTTTCAGAACATATTCTTTTCACACATCTTTAACATTGCCCGTACATCCCTGAATGAGTTCCGAGTTTAAAGCTCTACGCCAGTCATTTTATTTCTAAAGCCAACAACCTTAATCAGAATGGCGAAAGTGTCTTTCTTTTCTTTTATTGATGATAGCAATGGATATTTTTGAACAATGTATTGAAAAAACAATTGACATTTTTGTCCAATACTTTAACAAAATACTACTATATCATTTCAAGTTTTAAATGCAAAGAGACTAGAACTTTTTTTCTGCGAGTCAACTAGTGAGGAGTTTATTACATTTTTGTCTGGGCCGAAATGTGTTCCTTTCAATCACACTGTAACTTCTTAGTGTCTGTCTCCAGATCTCGAGACCTATTCACGTAAGAAACATAATAGTAATGTAGCTCCCTGCGATATTTAGATCATATTTTCTGCAGCCAAAGCGGAGGACGAACTGTTAGCTTTGGCAAATTTCTGAACAGTCGCAAGAAGCCGACGCCTTGGTCCTAAAAAATCAAGGGGGACTCAGAATTCAGCTCTCAACTTTTTAAAAAAATCCCATAATAAAAATGGTTACTAATTTTGCAGTAATTTAGAAATTGACCGATGAATACGCTACCTTGAACATGCTTTGCGGGTTGCAGTTCAATCCTAGCGGTTACGTTTCCAACCACATACACTGTTACACAGATCATGGGTTACTTCTAATCACAAGTTTCTACATTAAATGCATGCACGTTAACAAACGCGTTCAAGAACCAGTTCGGATTTGTTTGATGGAATAAATCTTTTAACAGAATGATCCGTCCTTAGGAAAGAAGGTAGAAACAGAGAAGTGAATGGCGGTGTATGAATGTTTGGGAAGCGTTCTTCTTGTTGCCAATATAACGTGTCTGGGTATCTCGTAGCGTAAGAAATTGCAACAGGGCTATGGTGGCGCTCCAGCAAAGACTTATAGGGTTGAGAGTCAAATTTGTGCGGCAAGTGTTATTGCGATTTGGAAATTGCTTTGTCAACTGGTTCACTTGAAGATTCATTATGCGATGTTTTTTCTGTTTTTTGGTCTGTGGCTATTAAGAACAATGAGTGAGTACCAGTTAAGAAAGGTCTCGCGGAAGCTTTAACCTCACTTTCTGTAGCAAAAATGTAGTAGATTTGCCGCCTGCTGAAACTTCATCACCCGGAGAATCTTTAATACAGATCAATCGAAGAAGGGATTGAGAAAATGATAGAACTAAAAGTCTTGAAATTGTATACGGTTACGTTTTTGTTTCGAATTGTACTGGAGCGAAATTCAAAATTCTGTAAACATTAATTGATTTATTGAGCAAGCCAACGAATTAAGCCGCTAGACTTTATATATTTGAAGCTTAGGTGCGGTAGGTATGTAGTAGATTGTATAGAATTGAGTTTGCAAAATTTGAAGAGCTTTACGGAATATATGCACATTCGAACAATTTTTGTTGGTAGATAGTAACTTACGGTGTTGTATAGCCACATGATGCAACTCACTATGTATATTGAAGTCCAGAGTAACTGTTTCTTATATGTATTATTCTTGTGTATCTTTTTGTTAAGTTATAAGAGAGATGCAATTACTGTGGTATTCAGTAAATATGAGTAATGATAACAATTTTTAACGAGCCTTTTGAAAACCATTGCACTTCATCCGAAAACTGTTCTTTTACATCTAATTATTCTACAGTGATATAGTTTTTTACAAAGTTCATAAATAAAAGTTGTGAATAATCTGAACAAATTCAAGAAATTATTGTTTTCAGTTGAGTCCGTGTACAATATACAATTTTTCGAAAATATTAGAATTTTTTGTGTAATTTTGCATGAAATAAAGGCAATTTAAAAACGATATTTTCAAAAAGGTTCAAAATTTGTTCTTTAATTTTTATCTTGAACAAAATAGTAAAGTACTGTTATAAAAATGGCGTAGACCCCAACATCCATTGCATTTACTGTATTGTCGAAGTTTGCAAAACAAAATGCACATCTACAATATTTATCATAGCGTATTTTTTTCTTAATGGAATCTGTTCTTTAAAATGAGATCTATAAATAATCCTGTGTACAATTCCTTGAAAATATGATTAGTTTCTATTAATTTTTGAGCTCAACAGAATGATCCGTCCTTAGGAAAGAAGGTAGAAACAGAGAAGTGAATGGCGGTGTATGAATGTTTGGGAAGCGTTCTTCTTGTTGCCAATATAACGTGTCTGGGTATCTCGTAGCGTATATTTGAAATCGTAAATTCGTATTTCCCACACTTCTTGCGCTGGGGAGTTTTAAGAGATATCCATCAGGTCACAATATAAGATCATCATCACTCACAACACAATAGCAACGTTGAAAAGTCAGAGAATTACTTCTCATTGTTGTATGATAATTTTTCTCGCTGTATGAAACGCAATTTTGGATTATCGAATTTGTGTTGATGCATTAGCTTTAAAATAGTTTTCGCACTTCATGCGCGGCGATTGGTGATGAGTTTCACAAATGAGACTGAAATGTGTGAATGTGTATAGAAATAGCG
The DNA here is from genome assembly GCA_031308135.1 of Acheta domesticus. Classification (NCBI taxonomy): domain Eukaryota; kingdom Metazoa; phylum Arthropoda; class Insecta; order Orthoptera; family Gryllidae; genus Acheta; species Acheta domesticus. Next base: position 145,943,385 of record JAHLJT010009436.1, on the reverse strand, counting down.
ATATTATGTTACGTAAACGTTAATAATGCGAGAAAGTGCGTCACAGCCCTATTAGTTTTTTTTCCTTTTAAATCCAGATTTTTACTCAGATAAAAAGAAGATGAAATATAATAATCTCGTTTTACAAACGATATGTGGATTGACCTTTTTGTCTTGAACCCTTAATTTAAAATAAATATTATCCAGATGCAAAGTTTTGATCATAGGAGTCAATTTCTTTCCTGATTCCTAATCGCAGATCATTCACATGTCCAACAAAAACAATTCGAATTGTTCACATAACCTCTTTTTGAAATACCACTCACATTTTACATTTTTTCACACGATAAACGTTTAAAACGGGACAACTGACCCGAGACAATAACGTCACTCGCTGCAGCGTATAGAGTAAATGGCTCGACCGGAGCAGACCTGCAATGTAGAATTGTTTATAAGCAACTTAGAGTATGGGATAGAACCTTGTTTTGTTGCATGTTGCAGTCGTTATGAATGTCATACAACGAGGTGGTATTGATCTACAGTCAGACGAAGAATTCAATATCATAGACTTCACTCAAACGATTTCAACACAAAATAGCAAAATTGTGTCAAATGCATTTTGTGTAAAATCTGCGTGATGCTGCAGAAATAGTATCGTTTTTCTAAATTAGTAGTAACAAAGAAAACATTTACCTCAAAAAATATTATTCAGATACAACTTCTGGTGTAAAAGATTAATTAAAATATTGTTCACACTGAAGGACTTTATTTTCAAAATTTTAGGAAGAATACTTTCTAATACGTACCATAAAATACGTTCTAATACATAACATAAAATACGTCATACATAAAATCTTGGCAGGATTGTGAAATTATTTATCGCGGAAAAAAGAAAAAAATTACCCCAAAAATATTATTCAGAGACAACTTCTGCTGTAAAGGATTAATTAAAATATTGTTCACATTGAAGGACTTCACATTCAAAATTTTAGAAAGTATAAACACATATGTATTCAAAAGAGATGTCGAATGTCCACTCTCCACTGCCCATTGCGCAGCAACAAATTCGGCAACTTGGAGACACATGGGTTACCATATTTTGAACATTTTTGGTTTGTCCTCAATTAATCTTCTTTTGGTTGACAAATACGTTCCGCTATAGTCATAAGAAGATGGTAACCTTTAAAGATATAATTACTTCAAACAACTTTTTAAGCAGATTCTATCTAATATATAATTTTATGGAGCAACAGCTTAAAATGAAGATTTGAGGCTCGGAGTCCATGCTCAAGATCTCGGCGATCTCTGATATAAATTCGCGAATCTCTTACGATATTTATTTCATAAATAACTATTATACACATTTCCCGTTTTAAGCAACGTATTAGGCAATTATAAAGGTAATTAAAAACATTTCTACGAAAACTGTGTGCTAGGTAAATGTGAAACCATGTTATATTTGCCAGACTTCATCCATTATATGCTTACGTCCTTCGTGCTCTATACATTAGAGTAAGAGTAAACACTACAAAGTTTCCCATTATTTTATAGCATTTCCATATTTCAACATCATTTTCATTATTAAGTTTTTTTAAATATTTTCTTTGCAAAACTATTTCATTTTTATTGTTGAAACACGCGGAAGCTGCGTCTCACAAGGTTGTGCCATTAGGTGCTAGGAGGTGTCTTTCGTTTTGGGATCAACATTCACGGAACATCGAGTTCCTAAGAATTCACGCTTCACGTACCCTGCTCTCTCTCTCTCTCTCTCTCTCTCTCTCTCTCTCTCACTCACTCTCAAGTGTCCGTGCATTTGTGGTGATAATTCTTTTCTTACACAGAAAACAGATCTGATGTTAAGCAGTGACATTTTATCTGTGACGTATTATCTGTCATAAGTAATCATCATACATATTGTATAAATCATTATTATAATGTTTTTAATAATTGTTTAATCTACTTTACGTGAGCGTCTCTGCAAGGTCTTTGTTATAATAAATCTAGTTTTTAAATTTTAAGAGTTGTCAATATTGGCTCGAACACTAACCCGCTGGACGTTTACGTCGTAATAATAAGATTCTATTGAAATGTTTCTTGAATGATAATGTGCAATGACATGATTTATGTATTTGCATAATTACAAGTTGCCTTGTATTAGCGTGAGCTTTCTGTGAGCAGAGCATTTGCTCTCTATTGCGTAGTTAAGCCTTTCTTCTGTTTGAGTAGAAAATAGTGCGTCAGGATATTATACTGATTTAAAAATTTCTTCTAAACGGATAATAATAATAATAATAATAATAATAATAATAATAATAATAATAATAATAAAATAAATGGCTCAAGTGGTACGAACACCAAACCGAAAAAGTAAAAGGAATTAATGTAAGGTAAGAAGAAAAATAGGAGTTCGAAATGAATTATGGAAATGAAGAAAGGGTACGAGATGGCAATGCTAATATGAATGTATAATATGTAGTTTTTCGTAGTAACACAAAAGCTGACTTACGTTTGAAAGATAATCTTTAAAACAAAAAACTGACAGATGAACAAGGTAATCAGTTGATTACAACGTAGCAATAAATATATAGAAGAAAAGTACAATGACATAAATGAAGTGTCAATAATTTCATATTTATTACAATAGTAATATTAATACAGAGGAGTTACTTTAAGAAGAGACCGCTTTGACAGGTTGGGAAACAAATGAACGTAATGCTAGGAGATTAAACTGAAAGAGATAGTGATGAAGCCATTTACAAATGAGTAATCTGTCAACGAACGTACTAACAAAATAAATGCGTGGACATAGCCTGCAGTTGAGATGCCAGCAGTGGACAAGTAGTAGTTGTCAAAGAATGACCTTATGATAGTAATCTCTCTATAGTAGTAGTAAGTACTGAATTTGGAGAAAACTTATTATTTCATTTGGAGAATTTCATATTATTCACTGTTATTTTAATTTATAGGTTTTGAGGTAAAACCTGTAAATATTACTATCTAATTTGCACACTGTAACCCTGTATTAGAGCATTGTATTAGAAGGTAAGATGTAGCGTTAGGATTATAAATGAAAATATGTAGAGGAGAAATACAAAGGAATGGCGAGTCATCTTGAAATGTAAGGGAAGATGGTCAATAACGAAAGCGTACGCGGTATAGTTTAATTGGGTTGAGAAAATGACATTAAGGGCATTTATAATCTATAGTTCATTGTTTTTATCCATTATAAGTTGAATTTTAAATTTTCTGAAATTGCTAATTTGAAATTGCTTATTTGTTCTAAATATCTAGATAGTTAATACCAGATTCTAATTAAAGTGAGGGTAAATGATGTACCGAGGATACGTGTTGTGCCGAGTTACAATGTAGTAAATGCCAGGAACGTGATCGCTCTAGTCTCTACATTTTAAAGTGCGATAAGAGCGTTTGATGGCTCTTTCACAAAAGTTTGTTGAGAAGGAGGAGGCTAAGTAAAGTTCTCATTTTACTTTATCTCCCTTACTTCCTAAGAAGATATATAACATTGTAATTTTGCCCCGGAAAACGGCGAATTTTCGAGAGAAAAACTCTTCTTGCCGGGCTCTGGTAATGAAAAATTGGATAAATCTTGAATTCGATTGAGATAATTTTTGTTTGACCTTATATTCAAATACATGCTCGTATCTTCAAAGGTCAAATATGAAACATACGCAAACATTTTTTTTGTTATTTGTAACTTGCGTCGCTGCTTGGATTTCAAGTCATCAAACAAGAAATATTAATAGTCGAAAGGAGACATTATTAGCGAATTGACTTTGTTGATGCAAGTGTTAAATCGTAAAAGTTATAGGATGTGTTTTAAGGAATGCAATCCTGCAAAGACTTTTTGACAAATCTTGCTTAAATAGTGTACTATCTAAGTGTACTCTCTATGCGTTTTCTTAGGTTCTTTGCGAGCTGTACCAAGGAAGAGGAGAGAGCCACCTACACTGATTTCCGCTATGGAGGATTTCTCCAACATGTTCATAGCGTTGCGAGGGAGTATGTTATTAAGCTTCGCGAGTTATTTGTATTAAATAAGAGACCTAGGGCTCCTGCTCATTTATTGAGATCATTTAAGTCATCGTTTATTTTGGAATGAACGAAATCAATGAAGAATGAATGAAAATGGTGTGAAACGTTCTTACTTTATCGATACGACACTGGAGGGGCTGAGCATTAATGTGACCTACAAATAACGATCGCGAAGAGGATTTAATGGGTAATTATATGGGATGCGGGAGTCCAGTGTCGGTTGTGGGTCTGGTTCCGGTATTGGAAAATGTAATAACGTCGGGTGTTGCTCGCTGTTAGTGAGCACATGTCATAGAGGAAAGATTTTTCTATATATTTCCTCAATAGTCATGTCTCTATGCCATGCGCGTCATGCCATAAAGGAAATATTTCTCATAGTATTTCTTCTACGGTTGTGCCCTAAAAAAGTATGTTAAGGAAGTGTGGAAACAAGTGAAGAAAAGGAAGTTTTCTAACAAATCCCAACGGTGCGCTAGGCTGTGCTGAGAGGGAGGTGCAGGGAGAGCCAGTGGCGTAACGTGGGAGTCAGCAGCCCGGGGCGGAGGTAAATCCGCCGCCCCCCTCATTTAGGTTTTTCAGTTTAAAGAACTAAAATGTACAATCTTGAACAACGTAGCAGATACTAAAATATACAATTACATAAATAATGTAAATAAAATATTTAACGCGTAGACGGATGTATACGAACACGAAAAACGCAATTTTCAACAAATTTAAAAAAATTAAACAATCACTGCACGCTCCTATGAGCACTAAAATCACAGATTATAAAGCGTACATATGTGTACGATTAAGTTATTGTGCATTATAACAGTGATGATGCATCAATGTAACTCTTTTGAATAGTCAAAACGTCACTCATGGACTTCCTTGAAGGGACTTATGCACACTGTAATCTAATTTGCAGGTGGTAGTATACAACATTCAGCACTAATCTTTATATGATAGAATCCATTATCGTTGAATATTAATTATAAAAAATGCAATCACAAAATAAAGTACAAGTAATCTCTACATCATTACAGTGATGCCAGTTGCTACAATGAGCAAGATGTCATTATTATACATTCTCGTCACAGAATAATTAATGAAAGATTATATGCTAACTTCAATCGGTCCAAATTGTGAGGCAAATATATGAAATGAAATAGTTCAAATTTTTATAAGATACTGCTATTACTATTTATTGTGAAATTTTGCTGCCCCGCCCGGGGCGGGCCACCTCCACTACGCTACGCCACTGGGGAGATCGCTCTTATGGTAGACGGCTACGACTTGCAGATTGGCCTTGACACACCAATTAGGTCGTTGCTTGTCTGTATAATTACAATCCAATTTTTTTCCCACCCGTTCCTCAGGGCGAAACGAGAAATAGCTTCATTCAAAAAATCCAGTCGGGCGTAAGGTCTTCACGAATGATCAACCCAGAATTTTTCAGCTTTCTTTTCTCGCGGAAAGCTTCCTGGCATTTCCTGCAACTAACGAATGTACGAACATATGAATTGCTACACAAGTTCGTGTTACACTATCATAATTCGACTAATATCTCACAATGAATGTTTAATTCATGAAAAATAAAAATATTTATCTTTCAATGATAAGAACAGCCTATGAAGAATAGTGTACCTTTTAGCCTGTGTTCCATAGTGGATAGTGGATTTGGGTTAGGAAGTCTTTGTATATAACGTAGTTCCCTGTAAAAACATCCAAAAAGACTAGGAGTTTTAAAATCGGTTTACGACTTAGATTGTTTTTGTTTTTATTCGTGAAGTTGCTGATAGTACTCAAAATAGTCGTTGTCGGATAGCGTAATCAACTCTTAAAAATGATGAGGGTCTCGTTTTCTTTAAAATCTCTTATTTTTAGAACATTACAAAAGTTCAAAATATTTTCTTCATTTTCCTACAACTACAATATTGAAGAAGAAAACAGAACTAGATGTTATTTCCTGCACAATCGAAATGAGGAGCAACTAATCAAAAAGCATATTGTCCACTGGAGAAAAAAATTGACTTTCATATGAAATCGTGTGGTTTTTAATATGTTCTACACGTTACTGCTTTCAGATTTCTTCAAAACGCATTTTAACACATTAAATTAAATGCGTTTTGAAGAAATCTGAATGCAGGAGCATGTAGAACGTATTAAAAACCACACGATTTCATATGAAAGTCAATTTTTTTCCTCCAGTGGACAATATGCTTTTTGATTAGTTGCTCCTCAAATACAAACAATGAATCTTAGAAAATGTACCAAAATTGTGATTTTATGTGTTGCGCGTTGTCTCCCTCGTATCTCGGTTTGGCTCCGCCAGCGAGTTTCGCGCGTTGACACTTGCACAGTCGGTCTCTCCACGCGATCGTCGCGGCACGCGCGAGCGGACGTGAGAGAGCGCCCTTGTTCCTGCCGCGGGGGCGTTTCGCGGCGTCGAAGGGCGTTTCCGCGCGGCCTCGGCCCTGGCCCCGCTGCCGCCGCCGCCGCCGCCAATGTCCCAATTCCGGGCGGCCCCACAGGTTTTGGCGCCCGGCTTATGTGCAGCCCAGTTGGGGGGCGTGGGCTGGGTGGTTGGGTGATTGATTACTAGTGATTCCAAGCGCTTAAACAGCTAATGTAATTATTCTCGTAAGTGTAGTGCATTTTTCTCGCAAAGTGGCGGTGATCTTTCCCTTCTGGATGGTGAAATCCGGCGCCGACCTACCGACGGCAAGCGAGTTTATCCCAACCAGGTATCTTCCACTAGCAGGGCACCGCCCCAGCTGGGACAAGCCCTAAGCTCCTGACTGGTCTCCCGGCATGTGTGGTAGTGTGTGTGTGTGTGTGTGTGTGTGTGTGTGTGTGTGTGTGTGTGTAAGAGGTAGGCTAGGTCAAGTAATGGGAAGGAAAGACCGCGCGGTGCCTAGCACGTTTGGTACTGTACTATTCTGGCATTCGCCTGGTATTCATCGGAGAAATCACGGAAAACTACCAATCAGAGCAAGCGGTCACCAGAATTCTCCTCCAGACAGTGGGTGGTTGGGTCGGGCCTGAAAGGGAAAGACTTGTTGGGAACGGGTATGGTGGGAGTAGGATGGCAAGGAGTTTTGTGAGGGAAACATTACGGTGGGGAGAAGTGTTCATGAAATAAAAAAGAAGCTTAGAGTTTTGAAAAAAATGAGCTTAAAAGAAGCATTAAAAAACGTATTAGGACGAGCGTGACCGGAGAGACTTGGCAGAATAAGGAGGAGTGAGGCGTGGAGGAGCGAGACGTGGAGGAGCGTGGTGATGCGGAGAGGGACCGGGAAAAGTATGGAGGGAAGATAGCACTGTAGCTAGAAACGCAGGGGGAGATGGTAGCGGAGCGTGGAAACGCGTAGCGAGAATGAGCGTGTCAAACCAGTGTGTAGTGGGGAAAATCTGCGAGTGTGAAGGCATGTGACCGAGGGACGCAACACGGCGGAATGAGATCCCCGCAGCGTAAAGCGAGTGTTGATGATGGTGCGCCTGCAATGGGGTGACGTAAACCGAATGAGCCGAAAGTCAGCACAATAGTGCGGTCGGGAGCGGAGCAATTCAGTCGAGCGTCGTAAAAAGTCCTGCATGAGGCGGCGAAAATGGAGCAAAAACCTCGAAATGGAGCACGAAAGGCGTGAGGCGGGTGAGCCTGGACGAGGAAGGAGAAACACCGTGCAAATGGGGGTGAAGTAGTGAGAGAACATTTAGTGTTTCCGGGTACAACTATTTCGGTAATTAGTCACGTGAGTATGGTGCTTGTTATAGCCGAGCGGTGGCGGAGTCCCCCCGCTGGAATGTAAGATCCACAGCCGAATTACGCGTCTAATTGATTGATTATTTCGTATTTCCGAACGCGTCAAATAATAAAATTACTAGTCCTTTAACCCTCCGGAGGCCGCGTCCCATCATTTCCCACCAGCTGGCGCGTGCGGCACTCCGTGCCGCATTTATCAACTTCGATTTTCGCGTCAATAGTTATTTTGTTATTAAATGTGAAGTATACATTCTCTATTTTTAATTTTACACATTTTATTTCATAATAACTAACTAAATAGCAAACGAAATAACAATATTAATAATAATTCGATCCATCACTCGCTCCCTCCGTATCTTGGTACGTTTTACAAGAATAGGAATGAATACGGTCCAAACGTGCCTTCTAAAGTTTCTTCGGAAACACCGCATTTAAATTTGAATTAGTAGTCAGTACTCCAACATCTATGTCATAAAGGTCAATAACTAAAAAGCCGCGGATTTGTTTTATTTATTGAGCATTATTCTAAAGGATAAAATATGCCAATATTATACTTACATGACAATGCGCGTGCGGTACTGAGTGCCGCAATCGTTGCAGAGTTTGAATTACTAATGAATAACAGACGATCGGCAGTGTCTAAAATCGTGATTTGAGTGTCATCCGGTTGAAAATATATTGAATGAAGAGTAACTATGAGCTCAATAGTGCGACATGAAATCAACAAAAATGTAAGAATGCGGCACTATGTGGCGCTATGCGCCCGCCGGTGGGTTATGTGTGGTACGTGTTTTTTTCCGAAGGAGGCGGTGGTTGCCCTCGCTGGATGCTGAGATCTGGCGCCGACCTACACGTCGGTTAGTGGGATTTTCTCCAATCAATATCTCCCTCCAGCCGGGGCAAGCTTTCAGCTCTAGACTGGTCTCAAGACCTGCGTGGTAGTGTAGTGCACGTAAGTGTAAGTGTGGAAGGGGAGAGGTTAGAGGAATGAACAGGAAGGAATAATCGCGCACGGTCCATGGCCCGTTTGTTAGGGTACAGCTTCGGAATTTGGGTCTGGTGTTGATCGAAGAAATCACAGAACACCACTGATCAGAGCAGCCAGCCGCTAGCATTCTCCTCCAGATAGCGGCTGAATTCGATTTACCTATGAAGCTAGTGTAGAAAATTTTGCCACCGTCGGAACTCGAATCCTACAATCTCTCGGTCAGAGACACTGCAGTTACATCAGTTGATGCCCTGGGCCACCCAGCCGGTTTATACTTGTACATCCAATTGCGGGGGTTTTCCCTCCAAGTACATCCCCCCAGCGCAACACTACCCAGCCGGGCAAAAGTTCTACGTACGTATGTCTCTTGACGTACGTGGTTGTTTAGTGCTTGAAAGTATGTTCTAGTGTATGCGTTTGTGTATGTGTGTTTGCAAGGGGAGGGGAGAGGCCAAAGATATGAAAGGGAAGATTACACACGGTCTGTGACCCTTTTGGTGGGTTCTGCTCCGGTATTCCCCTGGTTTCTATCGGTCCAGACAGAAGATGCTTTAGACCTAACATTGTAATGTCGAAAATTCACCACCGCCGGGACTCGAACCTTAGGACCTCCCGGTCAGAGATGTTGCAACGGCGACGGAAGTTGTACCTAAGCCATCGTAGGTGATTTTGGGGGGTCTTATACTCAGCATCTTATGGAAGAACTGTTAATTGTTTTCTCACTGAACTGGCGGCAATGTGGCTCTAGTGGGACTGTGGTGGGAGGGGCGGGGCGGGACGGACATTGGCGGCCGTCGCCGCCTTCCAATCGCGCGCCCGTTCTGCGCCTGCGCCGTGAGCCGCCGCGCGCCAGCCGGCCACCTTGCTCGTATATAGCGCCGGCGGCGGCGGTGGCGGCGGCGGCGGCGTCGACGGTGGCGGTGGCGGCGGTGGTGAGGGCGGAGGCGCGCGCGGGCTTTTCGTCAGTCTCGAATCGGCGGCCGCTGTAGACGCAGGCGACTCAGGAGACAGGCACCGGCGCAGCGGCATGGGGCGCCCAGAACGAGCGTTGGGCGGTCGGCCCACAGCCACCGCAGGGCGAGCGGCCAAAGGTAGGCACGACTCCCAGCTTCTGATTTTCGCTGTAGAGCTTCGTCAAAAATCTCGTCTCATATTTTTATGTCGTGTTATTTTCAATAAGTGTAGAAGTAACTGGTTGCTTTACGTTGGTTCGTTTGTTCAGTGATGGTTTTATCCGATTTATTTGGTTTTAGAAATTGAAACAATTTGCTTCTTCTGATTGGCGTGACACCTGTTTCATGTTAATTTTATTTAGATCTACTTCGCTAAATAAAAATGGCAATGCGGTGCGTGAGATTGTGTTCACTCTGCCAGGCGACCCGATCACTGATGAGGTGCGGTACCGGCTCTCGTAAATGTGAAAAATGTTCAATCAATTAAGATATCATCCTACATTTCGAACGAACGGTTTCAAGCGTATGTAATATTAAACATGAAGTGATCATTTTCACAGCTGCTTCGTACTTTCTGTCGTCCTAAACGTAGCTTCCGTCACGTCCTTTGATCTCATCTGGCGCATTTGCCTTGCGGCGATAAGCGCGCGGCTCGGCAAGGCGCAGCGCGCGCGTCAGCTGTCAGGGGAGTGGGGTGGGTCAGCGGAGTGGGGCAGGGCGACGGCGCAACCGCTCGCGTCGTCTCGCTGACTCCGAGGCGCCGGCGCGCGCTCTTCGAAGCTTCTCGCAGTGATGGAACTGCGGGGGTTCACCGGTTTTTTTATTGAATCATTTATTAGTGATTTAGGGCGCGTCAATTGTTACGGTCATTAGTCTCATAAATGTAGTTTGTTTTCTCCTCGGGAGGTAGCGTTGATCTTCCCTCGCTGGATGGCGAGATCCGGTGCCGACCTACCGTCGGCTAGGGGGTTTTGCCCAAACAGGAATCTCACACCAGCGGGGCTCCGCCCCAGCCGGCAAAAGCTCTAAGCTTCTGACCGGTCATCCGTCAGGAGTTCCCCGGATGACATGTGTTTTAATTGATTGATTCATAAGTGATTCCAGGCGCGTCATTAGTCCTATATGTGTAGTGCATGCTCTTTTCCTCGGGAGGTGGAGTTGATCTTCCATCGCTGGATGGTGAGATTTGGCACCGACCTACCGGTCGGTTAACGGGGGTTTTCCCCAACCACGTATCTCCCACCAGTGGGGCACCGTCCCTGCCGGGTCAAGCCCTAAGCTTCCGACAGGTCTCCTGTCATGTGTGGTAGTACAGTGAATGTAAGTGTAAGTGTAAGTGAGAGAGAGGAGAGGACCAGGATGAGAAAGGACAGATCGTGCGCAGTTCGTGACCCGCTTGTCAGGGTACTGTTCTGGCATTCGCCTAGTGTTGCTCGAAGAAACCACGAAAAACTATCGATCAGAGCATCCGCCCGCCAGAATTCTACTTCAGACGGCAATAGAATTCGGCCTAGCTATCAGGCTAGTATCGACAATCCTGCCACCGTCGGGAATCGAACCTAGGGCCTCCCGATCAGAGGCACTGCAGTGGCATCAGTTGATGCCCTGAGCCCTACCACCTCTCCCGGTCCGCTTGAGATAGGCGTGTGCACAAGGGCCAGGAAGGCGGTGTCCCCCACCCCTCCATGAAAATTTCAAAAGGGTACCCGTAGTCCTACGTAATGTATAATTCATTTCGGTAAATATGATCATTTCATGATTGTCCCCCCTTTTTAAGCTGACAATTTAGGAATTGATTTTCATTTGGGAAAGAGGCTCTCCAAACCATCTGGAAACACTGTAAACGGTTCAATATTATCAAACGGTTCAATATTATCAAACGGTATTTATTGTTTCATTAAAGTTATTTCATTTTCCTTGCATTATTTTTTTCTCTTTACTAGTGTCTGCGCACGCCTCTGCTAGCAGCGTTTCGTAAGTCGTAAAGTGTCTTAAAGTTACGTGACAACGATTATGAATAGTGAAACAAAATATAAATTGTTTGTTTTATTTAAATTTAAATGTACCTGGATTATAATTTGCTTCACTATATTTATTTCCACCGTTCCTCTGCAAAGTCGAATGCTTTCCCTTCCGTTTGGGGCTCTTCTGGCTCCTCCAAAAAAGAGACCAAGACCGCCATCGACAACTATTCTTAAATTTTCCAGCTTTCTGTTAATTAAACCACGTACTAAAGTTGTCTTTTTTGCTCTAAAAGTCTTCTTCTACCGCACCTTGCACCGACTGATGTGAAAAGGAAACGTTTATATGCGGAAAATTAAGCCTTAAGACAGACCTTCTCTATCGAAATTTTGAATGTAAACGTGCTTGGTTTGAACCAGTATTTGCTTGGTATTCGAGTATGTCACTCTTTTTACTTTTTCGATACGGAGTAGAGAGAAAGCTGTGTAATGCTGCGGCGAAAAAGGAGAATTTTTGGCAGAAAAAGTCTTAGTATAGGGCCCTGGTAACGAAACAGCTGATAAATACTAAGTTTCTAAGTTTAAGAGGGAAATCCTCTAACATGTGGTGTCCGAATTCATGTTTTGTGGATCCTTGACACCGAAAAATCAAATGACAGCAAAACATTTGTGTCTGTTCGTCCGTCCGTCTGTCTGCCTGTCCGTCTGTGAACAACGCTAGCGGCTAAATTGGTAAGCCAATTTTCTCCAAAATTGATGTACCAGAATCGATCTTACTGGGACATTTTCCAAATTTTCAAAACAATTGGCTCCATCGTTTTTGATTAAATTTTGCTGTTGGATTGTGTGAAGGGCGTTTAAGAGATCGGTTCAAATCTCATGTTTGTTAAAAAAACCTGATTTTTCTAAAATTGCAAAAGTTCACAATTTTTCGGCGTCTTTCTGCAACTAAAATAGACCTATTAAAGATAGATATTTTTCCCTTAATGAAATCTGTTTCTTTAAAGATAGGTTTTGAAATAAGGTCACGTAATTTTTCGAAAATTTGAGTACTTTTGCGTAATTTAGCATGAAAATAAAGGCTACAAAGTACGTGCTGTTTATCCCAGTAGTTTCAACATAGAGGATCGAGTTATAAGATGACACGTAAAAGTCCCTTGTAAATAGAACTTTGTTAATCACTGACATAAGTCTGAAAAAAATATTTGTTCAAATGTTGACGTAGGCACATAATTCGTCATTAATCCCTTCATGCAATATAACGGTGGCCTAGGAATGAGTTACTTTAACTAATTAAATGTTAAAACTGACAGTGTTAGAGATAATTTCTTAAACTGTTCAAGATTAAAAGGCATGGTCCGCGAAGTGCCCCGTGGCCTTGACTGACAGTCCGAGAACAGCAAAAGAAATCAAATGTGATAGGCACCTTTGCGAAACCCCTAAAATCCATGGAGCGTTAACCACTAACAAGCGAATTACGAAAACGCACATACAACAGCGTTTGTTGTATGAAACGCCCTCAGTGACTATTTTGTATGGTTTAAAAAATGGACTCTCAAGAAAGCACGAATTTGATTAGAATTTTTATGTTATTTGAAGCCAAACGTTTGCAGAAAATATGCTTTGTATGGATGTGGTATCGCCTGGTCCGCTATATTGATCAGAAAGAATGTTGTAATCGATATTAAACGTCGTACACAAAGCATATATTTGGAGCGAGAATTAATTATTTTATCCTAAAATATGAACATGTTGGTCAGTTTCACTGACTCTGAGTAACCATCTTATTGCCGCACAGACATCGTGCTTTTTTACTCATCTTGGCATATTTATACAGCATAAATCGACGTGGTGCAAGGATCATATCAAAATAAAGACATATACGTTACATTATTTCATTTTCCGTCAATATAATTTCGATGATGTTTTTCGTTCACATGTCCCTGATCCCTTGAGCAAATCCTGAGATAGCACCTTGTTTTCCTTCTGGACTAAAATGAACTTTCACTATCTGTGCACGTTTTCTTGCTCTCAGTAGGAAATTTAGTAATTATTCAAGTAATCATTCACCTTGTTCTTTCTACAGTAGGTCGATTCCCTCTCTAAAGACACTATAAGATATTAGAGTCAAAATCTGCACTCATTTACTGTTGCAAATAGTTTTTTGTTTACAAAGAAGCTGATGTTTTTTCATATTATCAAACCATGCCAGAAACGTTCGTTGCTGCCTTTCAACTTAGTTTATTGTAAGAGCTAGGGCGAGTTCTAGAGTAGGGCATCCAGAGCTCAAAAACAAGTTCTTTCCCATAATACGTTACCCATGTTTTAACTGTTTTTGACGTTAAATGAATAAATATAATAAAAATATTGTAAGTTTATCAAAAGTAGGTATTTGGTTAGAACATTAAATGTTGCAGTATTTGAAAATGAACTTTTTCTGCGTCACGATAATTGGATAAATATAATACACAATTCGAACTTCGTTTTCTAGGTTTCAGTATTTCGAATTGTTGAAATGTTAACAACTAATTCAAATTTAATAAGTTGAGTTTGCACATTTACGAAACAACCCTACTAACATTTTTGTCGTGATTCTTATTTGACATTTCAAAACGTTATTTCATCTTCAATCAACTTGTTCATCCAACCTTTGATGTTTCTTATGAACTACGAAAGGAACGAAACGTCAAATCAAAGTTCCATCGCCGAGCCAACGCAAGACAATGAGACGTTCACGTCAGTCGGCTGAATACAAACGCCTTAGGCCTTTGTATGTTCCCACGAAACGCTGTAAATGTAGATTTGACATATCACATGAAGTTTATGTCCTTCCAGAAGCTATTTGCTTTTACTATGGATGTTGCCATTGGATGTACAAGCGCTCCATTTAAGTGCATTTGATCCAGATTCACGGCGAGAGATTCTTACTCAACTAAGAGGATAATATTGTCTTCTTTGATAACTCCATGATTCGCATTTTTCTAAAACTATTTGAAATTTGAGACTTAAACATTACGTATAAGAAATAAAATTACGGTTAGATAAAACACATTTTATTTTAATTTAATACTTGTGGTGACTTTTCTCATTGTTTGAGAGTTTAGTTCATCTGAAAAGAACAAAGAAACTTGTGTTGGCTCCACTTTTCTCTAATATGCTCCTGAAGATGGCTATACAGTGATTATAAAAGTACTTACTACGGGAATTTATAAATAGGTAGAATTTAATTTCCGGACGCGGAAATTGGATGAGGGTAGTATATCGACTTCAGTGGAGAAATCGCTTATGTCACGCTCTGTGCAATTCCTGCAGACAAAGTAAAAGGCCTATCAAACAAGACTCCGTGCAACGATATTATTTTTCCATGAGGCGGAGAAAAACCTTTTTTTTAATCCGACAGATTTTGCTGGAATTTAATCATATAATGACATTTATATTCTTACATAAATAAAAGTAAGATTAGAATAATTATGCAAGCTATATCAAAGAAATGAAAAGGAAATCGCAGAGACAAGCCAGAGGAATAAAGATATTAAAAAAATAGAACTGAAAAATTCGAAGAGAAAAAGAAATGCCAACATCACAATTTTATTCGAATATTCTTTTAATGATGGAGAATTTGAACCCTACTTTACGATCGGAATTGCGTCGTGGAGACTACATTAAATAACATTCTGACACAGCAGTTTATATAGGTATGTGTGACAACAAACGAAAATTAAATTTACGAATGTATTTCTCATTGATTCATATAATTCTTAAGAATCATAAAGAAGGAGTTCCCGTTATTCCTTCTTTACGGTCATCATGTCTTCTTTATGAAGTGTCTTTGTGGTTGTCAAAAGAAAACAAATAAATAATTTTCTAGGGACCAGATTATTAAGGAACTTTCTGAAATGGAATTGGAGGAAGCTCACCCGGCGCCTGGTTATTTGTGTGCATTGTTAGCGCCGGGCTGCCACCGAGCGAAATCGAGAGAAAACGTGGGGTTGGGATGTAGGTTTCAACGAACATTTCAGCAGGAACTCTTTCCCAAGGACGCTCAGAAACAAGGGATGACGCCATTTCACAACATTCCAAATTAACTGTAATTTATCATACCACACGCCGTTCTTTCTTGACGTATATGGTTGCTCAGTCGTTGAACTTGGTAGCTAAAATGTCTTTTTTCATTTCGAATCCTTTGCATAGTAAACATTTTGCAAACAAGTACTTACATGCCTATTATAATTTGCAACATTTGTAGCATAACCATTCTGGTATGTCATTCTGGTAACCAAGTCCTCCACTGTGTTTCCTAAAAGATACTAAAACAAGGGAACTTTTGAAATAAATAATTTTCGAGTGGTTTATTTATTTATTTTTTCATCTAAGACTGTCACTAAGATATGATATCGTTTACAGCGATTCGTGAAATTAGTAACTGTGTCCAAATTACTGGTATATTATTCGCGGGATATTGGTCAAGAATGTGCAATGCTTATTCGGTATGAACGTTTTTTACCTGACCAACATCCCGTAAATAACTTCCGAATAATCAACAAGTGATAGTGAAATGCAGCAAATAAATTTTAAATTGTTGACAATACCGAAATAGAGGAATATCTGTTACGCCTGATTGGGGAAAATGTTCGGGATCAATTGAAATTATGACCCAGAAATTATTAATAATCTATTACAGTAAGTGCAAGGCTTGTTACCGTAAATGTAGCCTAGTTCAAACTGCTTACGTTAGTATTGGCCGTGCCCTATAATTCCTGAAGGTTCTGAGAGTTGTGATTATATTTTAATCCGAGCATGATTGGGATACAATTGTGATGACTTGGATATCATAAGTTTACAAAAAAGAGGAAGCGGTTGAAAATTCAGTTTTGATAAGGAACTTTTTTAAAATCTACTTCTATATACTCTCCTTGAATCCCATTTTGCTACAACGCACTATTCTCTATCTTTCCTCTCATCTCCACTCTCCTTGTTTTTAAATTTTAATAAAAAGTAGCATAATTGTAATATAAATTATAAAGACATTTAAAGACTACAACTTCTAAGTGCACACCCATTGAATTATAAAGACATTTAAAGACTACAACTTCTAAGTGCACACCCATTGAATTATAAAGACATTTAAAGACTACAACTTCTAAGTGCACACCCATTGAACCCCATTTTGCTACTTTGTCGGACTATCCTTAATCTTTCCTCTCGCCTCCTTTCTTATTATCTTTGGAAGACGTAACAGATGTGTAGTAATGTTCAATATGTGGAATATGTCGAACGAGGAAATGCGTTCGATATATTCGAAAGAGCTACGTAGCGCCGTCCGTCCCTTTACTGTCACGTGTTCATTGATGTGTGAAATGTCGGGCGTTTTATGGCTGTGCCGTATGGGTCTTCACACATTCTTAACATGAGCAGTTCGTGACACGATCCGCAAAATATAGGCCGTTCTTATCCACAGAATCTGTTTTCCAGAGTGAATGAAGGTAATTTGAAACAGTATCTGCTGCATTAGTCATCTACTGCAGGTGATTGCAAACGAACAATAATTACCCCTTTACTCGAATATTTTTCCATTTGGGTTCAAATGCTCCGATTGGTCCAAAACACAAATATCAAGAGTAAAGGTCTGGGTATTCTTCGTGCACATTTTCCTCAACTAAGTTTGTTGTTGCTCATTCACTAAGATCCAGTAATCCGATTTCCGATCATTTTCGCTGTTTCTATAATTCGAGCGAAGCAAATACCGTGAATTCATTTGAAAGCGTTTGCGTTTTTTTATTATTATTTGTCTCTTAAATAACATCTTTCCATAGTTAAAAACAGTTTCGTCTTTTTCACAAAGTAATAATATCGTTCTATGTTTGATATTTTCATCGTTTTTCACAGAAGTTAGTGTGACATCAATAATGTCCAGGTCCCTTTCCATGTCAAAGACACCTCTAAATCTAATTCAACCGTTGAAGCAACCCCTTGTTTGTTTTGATGGATGGCACTGAAAATAATTTGTTTTGATGGATGGCACTGATTAGGTACAAATTCTCATTTTTAGAAGAAATACTATACTTCAAATAGTATTTCTCTTTTCCACAAATCGCTTACAGATTTTTTGCTGTTTTTGGACGTTCAAAAAATTAAAAACTTCTTTGGTTCAACGTCATTTTCTTGGCAAAGAGGTGTGGATGAATCAAGGTTCGATGTACTCTTAATGTTCCTGATTGATGAAACAAAAATGCTATCTTGTAAACCATGACATTTACTGCAATAAGACGTGCAAATTTTTATATAATTGAATCTAGTGTGTAACTTGACCTAATGGGGGGTTTGGATTTCATATAGGCGATACTTATTTTTAACACACTGAAATAATTTGATACCCTTGCCACCTATTGTGTTTTCCCACGTGGCATAAAAGAATGGAACTGATTTTCGTTTGTTTAATTTCACACTTCCAGATCATATTACAGGCAGCGAACGAATAATAATATTATTCCATTTTCTGATCATCCAACGAGAAAATAGTCTGCGTGATCAAAATGCATTCCTACTTTGCAAATCTTCGGTAAAGTATGTGAAAATTAATAATTATATGCCAATTGAGATATATCGTGGGAGAAGGACTATTTCCTTCTTTATTATTGTATTAAGAAACCATATTTTCTACTACTTATCAATAAAATTTTATGAGCATTCTTTTTTACAACATCATGTAACCATTTCCCCTCAACATTCAAAAAGGGGTGAAGACGCGCAAGCTGAAGTGGAGAATGTAAGTGTAAAGCACGCTCGGAGTAGAACAAAGAAGGTGGCTTCATGTTTGACTGATGTTTTCTATCAAATAGCCGAAATGTGAATAATGTTTATATACTTGACTATTTATTACTTTATTTTATGTTTATTTTCTTTATTAATTCTACCTGGTATAATCATTTTGCCCAGGGGCACAAATATATTTGAGTGGCGAAATCTTTGCTTGTATTTCTATAGAACAAAATGTGAAATATATTAAGTCTCTATAAACTAACAAGTCTCTCTTACGGGTGGACAACTCTTTTAACTGGCAAGAATCTTTGTTAAGTCTCCTAACCTGAACGTGGAACGTTAATTCAGTTATTACATTTTAAGTACATGAACGCGAATACTGAATCAAGATACTTTCAATTCATTTTTATTTAAATTTTACTTTCAAATGACAATTTCCAATTTGACTAATCTATTTCATTCTAATGTATCATTTCTTTTCTTCAGAAGAGAAACGAGGAATAAATATCTGTTTTAAAACAATAACTACCAACTGAGTTTTCCAAAAGTCTATCATAGGCCAGGTATTCAGTGACGTACCGCCACCCGGAACTATTTGGGCAATCCTTGCTTTTAAACCACGCGCCAATTGTTCTGGGCGCTGTGCTCGCGAACTCTGGAAAGCAGTTACCTTGCCCGTGACCTTGACATACCAGACTGCCTTACAGTACGAGTCTTGTATCCACAGTTTTACTTTTGATTCTATAGGTCAGTGCTGTCAAGGGCGATGCCACGAGCGGGAGTCCGTGGCACGAGTGCCACGATTAAATCGCCTCTCCACGCAGTTCATAACCTCGCCGCAAGAGACGTCATTCCTATTGTAAAACGGCGGGTTACTCATAGTTTCCTCTCCCGACGCTAGTGGCGCAGAGATGCTCGTGGCATGGCACGGTGCCGCGAGGCGTGCCACTGCCACCAGTAGGAGACCTTGACACCACTGCCATAGGTATTTTGTAATCAAAATTTAGATATAATACCGTCCCCAGTCATCTTCAGATAATTACCTAAACTTAAGGAGCAAATGAGCCATCTGCCCCACTCAAACAATTATTCGCAGAAAACTGCAATATTATGACTTTAGAATCGATATGTTTCCGGTATCGATAACTCTTCTTTCCATATGAGTGTCGGAAAGGTGCCGATACCGTCTACCTTGGTTCTAATTTGATACTGGTATTCGGAGGGGCACTGGGTCCAAACGCCCCTGCAAAAAACCGCGGAGGTCCCGCAACGTGGAGGAGCTGGAAGTGGGCAGCACGTGGTTTCACGGCGGCGTCACGCGCGACCGGGCTGCGGGCGCACGCGGCGCGGCGGCGGGAACCGTTCCAGGCGGCCGAGACGGCGCGTGGGGGAGGAGGGGGCCTTGGCGAAACCACGCGCTATCTATACTCCGCCGCCGCCGCGCCGGTAGGTCGGCTCGCCGCACGCCGCGCGCCGCGCTGCCCCAGCTGAAAGGGAATGGGTGCTGTGCGCGCCCCACTGACTTGTTCTTTTTTTTCTTTATTTCTTCGATAGGGTCATCCACGGACCATGAGACAATTTCAATAATTCCCTTTCCA
Source organism: Acheta domesticus (assembly GCA_031308135.1). NCBI lineage: Eukaryota > Metazoa > Arthropoda > Insecta > Orthoptera > Gryllidae > Acheta > Acheta domesticus. Next base: position 145,923,349 of record JAHLJT010009436.1, on the reverse strand, counting down.
CTTTTTTTTCGTTGGCATATTTTGGAATCCTTGTTCGCTCTGCGGTTATTTCTGGTTCTTTTTATTTTCACTTTGTATTTTACATCTTTTTCCGTTTTTGGCATTTTTCCACTTTCTTATTTGTATTATTCATTTACTCTTAAAGTGTTACGTATGTTCTTACATTTTTTTAAAGTTTCGCTCTTGTTTTTTTCTTCAAATTGTCTTGCTTCAGTTTTTGTTTATAAAGCTCTCTCATGGCCTTCTTTGGTTTTCGTGGATTTTTATACATCTTCTTTTACATCGCCACAAATTTCGTCGTATATAAAAAAATCAGTCGTTAAGTACCTCTTAACACATTGCGGGCCGGCATCTCGGAACGCTACTCTACCCCAGCTCCCGGCCATTTTCACAGTGTTGCATGAACACGCGGGTGTTGGTGTAACAGATTTCAACTTCATTCACCTTACTGCAAAATTGTAATTCCTATTTGACCCCACTGCTCCAAAGAACGAAACAGTAAATTTCGAAGATTTTTTCTTATCTCAAATATTATTTTATGAATACATATAAGCTTGGAACATTACTGAAGTTGACTGGGCGTATGCAGCTAAGGTCTAACGGTTTTGCTACTTCAAGAAAAAATGTTTCTATATCCATCGTTTGTCGCTTTGAAGCGCTCTAGTAATATAAATTAGCAACATAAAGGTTTAGCACCAAAAAGTTGCAAATACATGCTACCAGAGAGCTCCAACACTGTACAGCAACGGACGGGGACGACAATGCGCGACGACAATGAGCGAGCGCTATGCACACAAAATAGGAGTATAGGAGAACATGAAAGGTTCTAGAAGCGTTAATGTCATTTGAGACATATAGTCCCATAGGCAAACGATAGTAGATGACTCGCGAATGAATAGCGGGCTAAGCCGGAAATCTCCGTCCGTGGTCCTTGCCAGTTGGGCGAGAAAAGACGGAAATTTCCATTTTCGGTCCGTAATGTATTAGTATCAATAGTATTTCCTACTTTAACAAGTAATGATAGTGATTTGAATATAGTTTATTATTATTCATTGGGTGTTATATGATGTAACCCTAAGTTAAACAAGTTTCATCCACTTTTTCGTTATCAGATCCCTGCTATGAGAGTAATTCTTCGTTTTCTGGCGCACGATTACATAACTTTCTCTTCTTACGAAGTATTCATAAGGCGAGAAAGTAAAAAGTACTAAGGTCGAGAAATATCCTTTTGTCCTGGGCTGGAAAATAGCGAATTTCAAGAATGTATGCATTCTTACACACACATTATTCGTGAAATTGAATATACATATTTTCTGATTCTGGCATTCTCAATGTCTTCAATGTTATATCTTCAATGACACTATGAAAATCAGGACTAGATGATAACGAAAGAAAATGTTATAATCGATTAAAACGTTATACAAGATATTATTTATTTCAGAGAATTGTAATTGATCACTCAGTTACTATTGAATTCCGCGTGAAACTCACAATACATAAGGAAAATTCTAAAATTTAGAAACCATAATATTGATTAACACAGGTTGAACAACTCAGTCATTAGATTGTCACCTGCTGTCATGTGCGAAATATATTTACAGTATAACGTTTCTTAAATTCAAGTTATAATTTTAAAGTGAACAATATTAATAAATATGGAATAATATTTATTCTAATAAACTACAAGTAATAATATAATAATTGAATTAAAACAGGACGTACTAGTTTCATTTCCACATATAGAGAAATCTTCCAGGGATATCTTTGTGTGGTACGTAACTGCATGAAACTAGAGAGAAACTGGGCAGTGAGAAATCTCTTATAAAACTTCCTTACAATCTATCCCATCAAAGTTGCTTTTGCATAATTCTGTCTATAGCGAGCATTGACGGATTTCGTACTGTTAAAATGAAAGTGGGTTTCTTTAAAAAGCAAAGTTTATTATGTGAAACACATGCATCCAGTAGATTTATATCGTATATAGCGGTATTTGAACTAGTGAGTATCTGTGACACGTGATACTTAAAATATAAATTTATTTAAGGGTGTTTCTGACTCAACTCTTAGAGAATCGATGTAATTTATTAAACTACTGCAACTGTTGTGAAGCGTGGACGTCACGGGTTTTCTCCTTCCGGTTTTATTCTACTACACCTGAAATGATACAATCATCTAGAATCCCATCGCAGTTTACTTCCCCCCTCTTCTGTCATTACTAATAACCAGTTATTTCTCCACTTTGGCTGAAAACTTCTTACAATTAGATGTTTTCTAATTATTTTATAAGTAAGACCTATATAATCTCTAATATATCTTGTACCAGAGTTACCTTTCCATGTCGGAGGTCGTAGTTCCCCAATTCCATTCATCTCCCTCTCCTTGTGTCGTTGGTCCAGAAATTTAAAAAGACTTTAATTTTTCTTAATAGATGTTCATCGCAACAAAGCACACAGATACCGTTGCTGTTTGAGTCTTTCAATCTATTCTGCAACCATCTCCGACCCAAAGCCTCGCGACATCCTCTCTTGTGTCTCGTGCAAGTGTTTGAACAAAACTTTCACAACCCCACACAGGACTCGTGTTCATTTGGATCTAGTGCGAGTGGATGTCCCTTTTTCGGATGCCGCTGCTAGGATCCTCCTATTTTGCCATTTTAGATCTAAAAGTCTATTGGAGATAAATAGTTCTACTTCGTGCATTTCGCTTTCCCCAAATACTATGTCTGTGAAAACGTCTCTCAGTGTTATATGTTCGAGTAAGAATTTCGCTTTCGAAGTCCGATAGATCTATTCATGGGAAACACACACTCGAGAAAGCTGTAAACCAATCAGGAGAGTAACAAAATTATTTCTTTTAGATATTGAAGCGCACTTCGAACAATGTAGACAGGGAGGTAATCCATTAATGATGCAGATAATGCTCCTTTTTTACTTTTACATTTGTCCACTGGAAACTCGGTACATGCGACTAAATGTCAGTTATTTGTGCTGTACATGAATTTGTGTGTGTGTGTGTGGGCTTCTAACATAGTGATATTGATCACGCTTATTGCTCGTTCATCCTTGAATTGCCTCTATTGTGCCATCTGTTTTACGGGACAAACACAACCTTTCCGCGAGATTGATAAGTCGAAAAAAGAGATTTGTACATTATAGGCTTTTCATTTGTCGAGAATTTTTTTCGCCTTCCTGCAAAATTATTAACACTTATCCTATTCATCTAATTGTTTCCTCGAAAACTTCAAAGAAAAAATATGCAGTTTTTATTTGCTATTCCAGACCCGTGAGTTTGAGTTTTTAGGTATAAAGATACACGACGCAATATTTCAGTATATTCTTGGGCTTGAGCAATTATCAGAATCATATTCATATCATTTTAAAAATATTTAAAATCTTGGTGCGTAAGCATTTTATCCTAGGTGTATGAACATTAATGTCGCTTAACAATGCCAAATCCGTGCCCGAGAACACTAGAGGGAGGGAGCAGTGGTTCAAAATTTATTCGGCCTCCACAAATGTCCTTTACATAGACAGATACTAAAATTAGAATTTTACGTGATTATGGGTAGGTCTGGCTATAAGAGAACGCTGGAGTTTCCAAGAAGCACTTAGGCATGGCGACGGAATCGACATTTTTTGTCTATATCCTATGACCATTTAAAAACGAAACTATCACTAAGGATTCAAAAATCTTACAATAATAAAAATCCTAAGCGATGAAACAATGATTCCTTGCCTACGGAATGTTTGATGAAAAATTCAGATCCGTCGTTCCAATTTATATGCGACTGTTAAATGTCATGATTAACATTCAATACAAATTCAGATAAATGTTCTTAAGACAACAACAACAACAACAACAACAACAATAATAATAATAATAAGAAGAAGAACGTCTTTATTAATGGCGAGTCTCAGGTCATAGGGCCAGCTCTTCCGCCTAACCACTTAAGACAGTACTTGAGTCATGACACACGGATGTGAAATATACGTGTGTAAGTGCATCTGTGTATTAGTGTAACAAACCTAGTCAGACCTCAGTTTACAAAAGTTACTATCATTTTTTTCTCATAATATACAACATAGTAACGGAACATGTTGTAGTAGCGGCATCGTTTGCCAGGAAACCTGAGCGAGAACAGTGTTTTCTTGAACACAACGGGTGTGACATAACGGAGCGCTCTCCTGGCGCCGGAAAGCGAGTGTGAGTGGCGAGGGGGCAGGGGGTTGAGGGTTTTTGTTCGAATTCCGCGCTGGCAGCGGGGAAAGCGCACGCGAGGCGGTGCGAGGCGGCACGAGGCGTCTGTCGCGGCCGCGTCGCGCGTTGCATCAGCCCGGGCGTCGACGCCCGCCGCCGCCGGCGCCGCGCCGCGCCAATCAATGCCATCGGCACGCCACGTGCTCCCCGCCGCCTAGCGCCGCTCGCGTTATAGCAGTGTTGTCAAGGTCGATGCCACGAGCGGGAGTCCGAGGCACGAGTGCCACGAAAGACGAAATCGCCTCTCCACACAGTTCATTACCCCGCCATCAGAGACAACGCCATCCCTTTTGTAAAACGGCGAGGTTACTAATGGTTTCCTTTCCCGACGCTGGTTGCGCAGAGAAGCTCGTGACATGCTACGGTGCTACGACGCGTGCTACTGTCACCAGACACCACCACCTTGACACCACCACCACCTTGACACCACTACGTTAGGGCGTTGTCCGGCGGGAGGTTCATGCTGTTGTCGGTGTGGTTGTTGATGTCGACTATGGTCCGATTAAAAGAAGTTGGTGATTGACAGCTATCATCGGAAAGGAGCGTCGTTGACAGATTGCGTACTACTGAGCACGTGTTCCCGGAACACGAAAATAAACACTTGAAATAAATACTTATACTTAAAAGTTACCAAATCATATACTCATATTGAATGAAGCTACAGGCTTCAGAAGCACAATTATCTAACACCAACATATTTCGATGAGACCATAGCCCGTCACTGTTGTCATCGTCGACGACGTCGTTACTATTGCCAATCTTGTCATAGTTGCGGTCGCCGACGTTTTTCACTGAATAATTGATTAGTTATTCCAACGTTGTCCAAGGGTCCACGGTTGTTGACATCGTCTGCGTCGTTTCTGTCGCCATCATTGATGACGTCGTTACTACTGCCAATCTTGTCATTGTTGCGGTAGCCGTCGTTTAGGATTGAATGATTGATTAGTGATTCCAGGCATGTCATTAGGCTGCTAAAGTCATTAGTCTCGTAAGTGTGCATTTTAATCACGTGAGGTGATGGTGTTGTTCCGCTGGAGAGATTACCCGTCGGCTTGCGAGGTTTTCTTCAACCAGGTTTCTCCCACCAGCGGGGCACCGCTCCAGCCGGGACAAAGTCAAAGCGACTGGTCTCCCGGCATGTGAGGCAGTGTAGTAAGGCTTGGCGATAGGACAAGGAAGAGGAAGGAAAGATCGCGCGCGATTCGTGACCCGTTTTTAGGGTACTACTCTGGCATTCGTCTGGTGTTGATCGGAGAAATTACACAGAACCACCGATTAGAGCATGCGGTCGCTGGAATTCTCCTGCAGACAGCGGCTGAATTCGATCTAACTATATAGCTAGTGTCGTAAAGCCAACCACCGTCGGGACTCGAACCCTAGGACCTCTCTGTCAGATGCACTGCAGTGTCACCGTCATTGTCGTCATTGTTGTAGTTATTGTGATATTGATAAAGGTAATGTTTGGTAATAATGATGAAGGTATTAATGAAGAGCCACATCAACTTTGGCTGATTAAAGTCCTACCAGGTTAGCGCAAACTGTGAGAGTGACTGAGAGTGAGATTGAGAGGGAGTGAGAGCAAAAAAGTGAGAGAGTGAGTGTGTGTGAGAGAGAGTGAGTGTGTGAGAGAGAGTGTGTGTATGAGAAAATTGAGTGTGTGTGAGAGAGAGTGTGTTTGTATGAGAGAGAGTGAGTGTGTGTATGAAAGAGTGAGTGTGTATGAGAGAGAGTGAGTGATTGAGTGTGTGTGTGTATGAGAGAGAGACAAACTTAAATGAAATCATAAAGTTAATTTCCATTGGACTGTGTATTTTGAAATGGTTAAGAGGTGCAAGTTAGCAAAGGCACTTTTGGAGTAGTAACCCCATCCAATTTCATTTTACGTGTTTAGCAGAGCAAGTTCATTGTAGAAAAATAACTTATAGGTACTCAGAAATGAGTTGACCATGCATTTGACGACATAAAAAGAAGGTTTGAATAGTCTGTGGTGCGCAAAAATTAACACGGAAATATGACACTGAAAGAGAACAATGAGGCAACGTGCCTTTATTTATTGACAATGCAAAGAACTCTAATTGAACCTGTATTAAATGTCACAAGGGTTCTAGTTTCAGTTAAAATATGGACCTGGAATTGAAATATAACACTTTTGTACTTACGAATTTTGTTATTTTTAATACTGGTTAAATAGTCACCCAAAGTGGAGCTAGCGGCGCTGTAGAATGGTACGGCCTTTCTTCTCAAAGTTTCTTAATCTCTTCAGTCGCAGGTATGTTTCGGTGTTGTTCCAACCTCTTCTCAGCTGATACCTATCGGCGCCTAAATTTTATTTATCCGTATTTTTTTCAATGTTTCAGTCTCCTAACAATAGAATTGAATTATGGCTTTAAAAATAGCATAGAAGAGTAAAACGTGGTCCTATTTGCAAATTTTCATTGAAAAATGTGGAGGCGCTTTTGAGAAAATGTCGTTTGAACGTTTCTGAAACTACGAAATTTTGAGCTCATTCAGAGAAAACATTCAAGTTTTAGATAAAGGCGTTCTAAAACATTCAAGTTTTAGAAGGCTCTTACTGAATACACCAAACAACAAGGAAAGCATACAGAAAGATTGGAAATGTGCTCTAATAGTGCCAATTTTCAAAAGTGGACAAAAATGAAAAGTGCAAAATTAGAGTCAGTTATCCTTAAGTCAGTAGGTCGTAAGCTATCTGATAAATTATTACTTAATTCGGTTAGAAATAATTTGGATTAGACAATGTTTTTTTCCTCCTTAGCCTGGCTTTAGAAATGACTTTTCTTGTGAACGTCATGTAATTGACTTTGGAGGAAGATGAGTGAAAGCAATATTTTTGCTAAGAATTTGGTGTTTCCGAAGTCCCTCAGGGTATTTGTTGTTTGTTATCTGCGAAAATGATTTGCGTTGAAATATAACTTCAAAAATTGGATTCTTCGCCGAAACATATTTCAATCAAAAACGATATGACTCACCTACATGGCGATTTGAACAATAGCATTGGGCAAAGTCTAATAAAATGACTGTAAATAGAAAGAAAAGTAAAGCGATTGCGTTTTGTACGGCCAGAACATTGCATACTATACCGTTTCAGCTAGGTAATGTCGTTCCCTGCGGGTCGCACTGTACATGTCTGCATCCTTCTGGAAAGCAAGTTGGGGTGGCAGAATCAAATCTATGTAGTGGGCAAAGCTATATCTTTGCATTTCGGCATGAGAAATCTTAAAAATTCAATATGAAAATGTATTTATTTTCTTCTAAATTTTAAAAATATGCTGTATAAACAAGTGGCTTGCAGCACTAAAAATGCTAAAACCACACAAAAAGGTTTCCCAAAATGTAGAGCGCACATTACAACACAAAATACTCTCATGTAACTCTGCAGTAGATTAAATAGTTTTACAAAAACAGTCTTAAAGCATACTGCAATAACATTATTTAGTATATACACAGTAGTGCTTTACACAATAAGAATATCAAAAAAATTGCTGCTCCTTAACAGAACACGTAAGTAGCAAATATTTAATGCCATGAGGTCTCTTCCTTGGAGTTTTGCTGTTGCATGACATCAGCTGTGTCGTACGTAGTGCCGCAATGAGTATGAGAATTTTTTCGGTATGCGGAGTATGAGATTAGGTAGAACAAATCAAATATTTGCATTTTTCAGTCAAAATCGAAACTGTTTCATTGTTTTTGCATTTTTCCCGAGTTACTGGGTATGAAATGAAATCATAGGCACCTATCACATGGCCAGATTCTGTATGGTTTTCTTTTAATTTCTGCGCGCATTGGAAATTAATAACAAAGGTTTTTGTATTCTGCCACCGGGAACCTAAAATTGTAGAACAAATTTTGTATCAACAAAAGGTTGGAAAATCCATTTTGCTTCGTTACTTCGACTGTACGATTACTTTCTGTGCGTATTCAGCACATCTTGATTCACATTTTATTTCAGCTTTTGATATTACGAATACATTTAATTTCTAACGTAAGTGTACGATCATTTTTGCACAAATTGTGTGTTACAACAACAATAACAATAATAATAATACAATAATAATAAATGTATGTATTTGGCATTCTGGGTCAATAGTCCGACTTTGCCGACTAACTAAAGGTGTCCCCCATGCATGGGCTTAATTAAATTCCAATGCTTGGGGGTAAGAGCAACATGTGGCGAACATAACATATTCCCTTCACCGTAACGACCAAGATTCGCCTCCCGTTCTTCGTCACACAGCTACAGAAACTAGGACGATTTTAGGGGAAAGCTACAACTTTATTTTTGCTTCTACCGGGAATCGAATCCGGGAGACTCCACGGGAAGCAAATACGCTGCCCATGAATCATCCTAGTATTATAATAGTAATTATAATAATAATATATAGTAATAATTATTATTACTATTTATATTATTATCAAACTTTTACTACTCTGGCCAGGTGGTGAAATGTGAATAAGAATAATACCAATTAGTACTTTCGTAATAATTAGTACATTCTTAGTGCGAAGGTGTCATCTTAACCTTGTCCCTTCAAAGGAATTCCCCTAGTGAAATGTAGGAACATCAGAGAAAGGTCGCACGAAGGGCGTGTTGGCTCGAACTGTGGTTGAAGAGCGAATGTGCCGCTTCTCCCCCCCTTCCCCAGCGCATTTCACCATCGAGTGCGAAGCTTGTAGAGCGTGGAGGGCCGAGAACAGGCGAGGGCGTGCGTGGGGGCGGGGGAGCGGGGCGGGTGAGCGGGGCGGGTGAGCGGAGCGGGTGAGCGGGGCGGGGAGCGGGGCGAAGGAGAGGGGCGAGGGAGAGGGGCGATGGAGAGGGGCGAGGGAGAGGAACAGGGAGCAGGGCGGGGGAGCGGGACGAGTGAGCGGGGCGGGACAGCGGGCCGGGGAAGCAGGGCGGGACAGCGGGGCAGGGCAGCGGGGGCGTGAGAGCGGGGCGGGGAGCGGTGAGTGGCTGGCGGGGGGAGGGGCGGGGCGGGGCGGCGGCCGTGACATTGCCTCCGTCGCCTATCGCGCCGCGCCGCGGCGTCCGCCTTTGCGTAAGCGCACAGTCGAGCGCAGCGCAGCGGCGCGACCGAAAGCCAGCGCCAGCGAAAGTGTTGGCGAAAACAAGCCTGACCTGCCTCAAGTGCTCTCCTGCTAAACGGCCCGGAATACACTTCGCACCACATCGCACAGCGCCGTTCAATGCCTTGCTCGCGGCCGAACGGACAACATTACATGGCGAGAGTTTGGGCGAATCGTTCGATATCATTGTGAGCGAAAGAAAAGTCTCTAACTTTTTTTTAAACTATGGTAAATGGTTAGATTGTTAATAATAATATGAAACTAGTAGTTCAGTGTTGTCAAGGTCGATGCCATGAGCGGGAGTCCGTGGTATGAGTGCCATGACGAAATCGCCTCTCCACGCAGTTCATAACTCCGCCACAAGAGACAACCCCATCACTATTGTAAAATGGCGGGGTTACTAATAGTTTCCTTTCCTGCCTCTAGTTGCGCAGAGAAGCTCGTGGCATGCTGCAGTGCCACGAGGAGTGCCACTGCCACCAGTAGAAGACCATGACACCACTGCCCTATGCACTACCTTAGACATATTAATTATTTTTTCCATAGTTAAAATGTTGTAAGCTTATTTTCTAGATACTGATTTATAAAGCACATGTGATTCAAGTACATCAGTATCCATCGACTCGTCATCTAACGTCTTTCTTCGTGGATGTTTTGAAATCGTTATTTCCCCAAATGACACCATTGTACAATTTTGGATGTACTGTTTTATTTGAAAACATAAATTCAAGCTTTAAATTATCGTATAGTAATCTGGAATTTGAATTAAGGCAAAGATTTTAAATATTTTTAAACCTAAAAATAAAGGAGGAAAGTTATCTTGTAATTCTATTTAGTCAGTGTCGAGTTGATCGGAGACTACTGAAATGCAGTTACTAGTAAATTGGTATAAGTTTGGTGATAACCTTCTAAATGGCGTCAGAAGGCTCTTATAAGGAACCTTCATGAAAGGTTGCCCTAATTCCGGTGGTTGGATTTCAGTCAGTGGAATCAAATTGAAGCTGTTTTCGTTTGGTCCAGTTCTCTAGCGCTTAATTATGATGAACTGATCCAATAAACAACAATATAATGGGTCAAGTTTAAGTTACCACTTTTGCACATACTGTACGAAAATCCTAACAGAACACACGGGAATCAGGTTAACCTAATTCGTGAATTTTGTTCCTCATTTCATTACAGACTATATGAGTTATCGTCGCAAATTTGAAATTGTGATCCTTGAAAAGTTACTGGTAATATATTGCAGTGAATACTATTAAAAATTAAATGTAGAAGAGTAGCAATTATGTAAATCTAATTTTACATTAAAATGTACGCACGTGTTTGGTGCATTTATGTTTACTAATACAGAAAAATTACAAACAATTTTTCATTTTGTTTATGTAACTTATGACAGTGTCTTTTTTTCTTATTCTTGTCATTTTGAGTGCCTTTTTTAGGCGCCTAAAAGGCGATTTTTTACTGCTTAAACATCCGATGTCTAGTAATAACACAGACGGCGTCAATTGATTACATCCGAGCTCACACTCAGAAATGTTGAGAGATGTTGTTCATCATTTCATGGAAGGAAAATAGTGTTTTGTGCGTTATTATTCCATTGGAAAACTTCAATAAGTTCTTGTTCGTGATTCTAAGGATGAAAAAGATGCTGTCTTCTTTCGAGTAATTCTGGACACCCAGTACAATACCAATCTCCAATATAATAGTCCCCGAACGGACCTCCTACCCACTTTGTTACTTTATTTATTTTTCCTAATTTCAGCACTTCAGCACGTGCATAGTCGTAATCTGAATGGCGAACCGACTGTATTCCGAATGACGTCTCATAGGACAGACATACGCAGTACGCCTTTGGAGCCATACGTGTCGGCATTACGGGCCCCCTGATGCTTCGGTTTTTTGGCAACAATTGGGCTCCTTTTGTGACAACCATTTCCCGATTTCTCTAAATCTCCCTATCTTGGGTCAACCGGTTAAGATGTTATGTTTGAAACTAATAGATAAAGCATTCTGGTCTGATAACTACCGTTTTAAAACGCGTGGTGCTTATTCCTAATCAATTTGTTATTTTATTATTCTTAATATCAGCAGTTCAGCATGTGCATAGTCATAATCTCACACGCGTTGTTTTATGAATGACATCTCAAAGGACAGAGACACGCAGTACGCCTTTGGTGTCACACGTGCCGACACGTTACGTGCCCACTGTTGCGTCTTCGTGGCATCAATTCCCCTATTGGCTCGGATCTCCCATCATGAACCATCCGGTGAAGTCGTTTTGTTTGAAACTAGTAGATGTTATGGCTTTCTGATAGATAGCTATCGTTTTAAAACACCACTATCACAAGAGTAATAACTTAGCCTTTACACTGAACGTGCTCATAAGATGTACATCAATGAATCATAAACAATCATAAAAATGATATTCCTTATTTCTGACTCCGTTACTTGGCTAATACACGTGTCGTTTACATGACTTCCCTTCTACACATTTTTAAAATACAGATTCTACGACAGACTAACAAACGTTTGATTGTTTTCAATATTCTAGCTACTAATATACCAACTGTTGTTCATTATCCTAGAGATTTTGTTTGTTTCCTTGGTTCTGCTTGACTACAAATGTGGTCAAAAGGTAAGGTCTTGAGTGAAGTGCACATTCTCTTCCTTAATCTTCAATATCCTTAATCGAATGTAAAGGAGATCTTGGACATTTGGTAGTGAAATGAGTAAAAGTTTCATCTCTTGAATCTTCTTCGCCAATTATACAAACACATCAAGCAAGGCCGTTGTCCAAAATTATTTTCTTCGCCTCTTTATAAAAGGTTTGGGAATGATTCATTGTTGGTTCAATGTTTTTTACTGCCAGGATGCCATATTTTATACCTCTTATTTTCAAGCGCAATAGCAGTATTGCCCAAATATTATTTGCAAATCTACATGGAATACTTCTACTTCCTCGTATACTGTAAAACAAATGGTGAAAGTTTGAAAAAAATAGTGTGGTTCAAAATTTTTATTTCGTCTCCATTATGTACTTGTACGACTTTTATCCATGATCCTTCGTTCTATCCTACTCAATTTCAAAATTTGAAAGAAGGTTAATGGCATAACCTTCATATTTCGTGAAATATATAATATTTTTGTATAAAACGTGTGATCACTGAAATATAATTCATATGATAACTCGCGCCCAATGAGGCGCCATTGAAGCCTCATTATTGGTTTGGCTGTATACACTTCGTTTACACGTGCTCCTGAGGTTATGTCCGGCAATTAAAAAGAAATGAGTTGCTTGTTCACATTTTCTCCGACAGGTTGGAAGTAAATGTTAAAACTACGAAGATATAGTTTTCTTTCAAATTATCAATTGTTTTATTTAAATTTCCTTGTCAATTTCAAGAGAGAGGTGTGACTAACTAGTAAAAAACTTTTGACATAAACCGTTTGGGACTTCAATGTTAATCAGATATTTTTTAAAGTGAATAAACTAGTTCCATGTACTGCAATTAATCCTGCATATTTCGGAAATATCACGAATACGTCATCAAAACGTCAAAAATATCATGTACATCATTTTTCAATGTTTCACTAACATATTAAAGTCAGACGAGTTGAATGCTTTGGAGAACCAATTGAAGCCACATGCCGCAAAAGGAATATTAACTACAAGGGCCGGTCGGCATTGGGTTGCACAAAAAACCGCTCCGAGACGCTAACAGCGCATGCATAAGACTGATGAGCGACGCTGATGAGCAAATTAATTGTGCTCTTGATGGTTTGTCGTGACGCGGCGGCGGCGAAGGCGGCCTGGAGAAGGGCAATGCATCCTGCGCGGCCTTTCATTCGCCAGCCCCCCTTGCCGAAGAGGCCCGGATGGGGGGCGGGGGCTGGGGCTGGGAAAAGGGGGATGGGTATAACTTACCGGTTATAATTTCACATAAGCTATTGGCCTTCACTTTTTGACAGATAGGTTAACATTTATTATTTTAATCTTATTTCAAGAAATTATTTCATAAAATGAATCTAATTTCACATTATTGGCCTTTACTTTTTTACATACAGGTTTACGTATGTAATTAACACATTAACAGTTTTAAAACTATAAACATCATGTTTATTTAGTCACATATTGTTCTCAAAAATATATAACTGCTTCTTTTCGTGTACAGATTTTACCCATGTTCAGGCCAAAGCAAAAGCAATTTTTAGATTTGTCATAATTGCAATTAATTAAAACAATTAAATGTGGTCTCCATTTAATGGATACATTTATTACTGCTGTGAGTTCTCGTTAAGTGCTCTAGCAATGCAAATAAGATGAGTAAATCTTCTGGGCCTGGAAACGTCCGTCTGTTTTTATGACAATTATAACAAACCTGAAAATAATTGTTGTTTTTGCTTGAATATGGGTAAATCTGTATCCAAAACGTACCAGGTATGTACTTCTGAAAACAATACGTGACTAAAAACACATATGTTTTACAGTTTTAAAGTGTTAATGTGTAAATTACATACGTAAACCTGTCTAAAACTAGTGGTGCTACAACAGCACTTACTTTCCCGTATTAGAGGAAACAGCTACGTAGTACTGAAATATTGCACTTTATGCACTACTAACATCTTAGCTTACAACTCACTGTTTCCATCGCAGTGTTGTCAGAACTATGTGAATTCTACAACTGCACAAAACTAGAATACAAAAGTTTTATAAATCTATATTGGAAAAAGAAGCCTGATACCCTGGACAATATAGAAATGGATTCCACAGGGCCATGATTAGAGAAGAGTATTTTAAAACCATGCAACAAATTATCTACTCACTACAAATGGTACAGCATTTAGTGCGAAAACTAAATATTTTCATGCAAATATCAATATAAATTAGACAATTGTAACTCCTTTTCATACAGCTCCATGAGGTCACAACAATGACACGTAATTCACAGATATTCGAGACCATTGTTGCAGACCCTGCATTGTCGCTATTCTGAGAGCTATTGATTCTTTTTCTTATTTCAAATATTTCAAAATAAACAATTTCTAAAATATTAATGTGTAAGTGTATAACAAAAGTTCGAATGTAAGAAACGAAGAAAAAATAATTTACAAAATTGCACTTTATAATTTACGACGCACCTAGCTGTCCGAAGCGCAGTAAATTTACAGCGGGCTATTATGTTTGTCACAAATTTATAGAAAAACTACTCGTATTATGAAAAAAATAAGCATGACCTTATTTAAAGATGTTTTTTCGATAAATACATGTAGTTCAGAAAAAAAATGTATTTTTGAAATTGTAGTTGTAAGAAAACGAAGCGCAGTCAATTCCGAGCGGCCTATTATGTTTGTCAGGAAATTATAGAAAACAAACTACTCATATTTTCAAAAAATTTAACATGACCTTATTTGAAGATCTGTGTTTGATGAGCATACATGTGGTGCTACAGAATGGCACAGACTTTCCCGTATTAGTTTTCTATTTTCCTGGGTCTTCGCTAGCTATTCGGAATTGCCACATACTCTTTCTTGCCAGCTACCATCTATCATCGCCAAAAGTACATTTTTTTTGTCATTTTCTTAATTTTTCGGTTTCCTATTGGTAGAACAGAAACATTAATTTTAGAATATTAAAGAACACAAAAACCTAGTCCTAAATGGCAATTTTCTTTTAAAAATTATGTGCCGTTTAAGAGAAAATGGCGTTTTAGCACTACTAAAAAGGCTCATTTTCACAGAAAATTTTTGAGTTTTCAAAATACTTTATTTGAAGTTATTTGAAGCACTTACACTCACAAATATAATCATCTTTACAAATTGCGGATAATGTGCATATTAAAGATGTGAGAGATCTTTCAAAAAATTTACATTTATATAATTTAAAAAAACAAAACAAAAAAAACTCAAAATAAACTTCACGCTATACTAATGAGTGTAATTAGCACTATCCGTTACAAAAGTTTCAAGAAAAAAATTGCAGCCATATACGAGAAAATGACGTTTGAGCATTTCTGAAAATGCCGAAATTTGAGCTACTTTTCACAGAAAACGGTAGTGTTTTCGAGAAACTTTACTTGACATTATTTAAAGCATATATACTCGTAAATATAATAATGTAAAAAAATCGCCTATAATGTAAATATTAACGACGTGAGAGACAAGTACAAAAATTTACATTTTTGTAATTTTTGAAAAAACCAACCGATAGACCAAAATAGCTTTTATGTCATTGATAGAGTACATTTACCACTATCCCTATCGAAAGTTTAAAGAAAAAATTTGGAGCCGTTTTTGAGAAAATTTTGTTTTTGTAATTTTTTAAAACTGCACATATTGCACGCAATATTGCACGAAAACTACCAAAATTGTGAAAAACATTTACATGACCTTTATTAAAGAACTCAATATGCAGAACAAATTTTATTTGAAGAAAAAATCTCTATCTTCAATTTTGTAGTTAGAGAAAGACGCCGAAAAAAATTCAAACTTTCACAATTTTCGAAAATTCAGAGATGTACGTGAAAATCGGACCTATTCCATGTTAAAAAGTGTATTTCCCTCTATTCCATACAAGAAATTTAAAGAAAAAATTTGGAGCCGTTTTTGAGAAAATGTTGAAAATCCCCGGGGGGCTTCATATAAAGTACCCCCAAATTTTAAAGAATCTTTTTCAAAATCACAAAGCTTCGACTAGAATCAGATCGACTGGGGAATATCAATTTTGAAGAAAATCGACCGAACGGTTTAGGCGCTAGCGTTGACCACAGACGGACAGACGGACGGAATGCCGTCAATCGATTTTTAAGTATAAAGAAGCAACAAATCATTGATTTTGACCACACCACGAGATAGAGGATTTTTTTTCTTAATTTAGCAACTGGTTTTATCCACTTATTCGTTTTCACGGCCCGGCAATTAATTTTTTTCCGCCGAAAATTGGCCATTTTTTCGCGCAGCATTACATAACTTTCCCTATACTACGTATATCACTCCGTGTATACGTACGTATACGGGAAAGTAAAAAGTGAAGGCCAATAATGTGAAATAAAATTAATAACTGACAAAAATAAATAGATTACCGGCTATAACCGAAAGCAGTTTCTTTTTCTATTTAGAGTTTTTAAAACAAATCCTCCTATTAAAACAGTTTTTTTGAGAATCCACTAAACCAGTGGTGACAAGGTCTTCTACTGGTGGCTGTGGCATGCGTCGTGGCACAGTAGCATGCCACGAGCTTTTCTGCGCAACTAGCATCCGGAAAGGAAACTATTAGTAGTGACTCCGCTGTTTTACAATAGGGATAGCGTTGTTTCTGGTGGCGGGGTAATGAACTGCGTGGAGAGGCGATTTCGTCGTGGCACTCGTGCCACGGACTCTCGCTTGTGCCATCGACCTTGACAACACTGCACTAAACTGAGCAATACTGACTTTTCTATTTTGAACCACCACGTTAAACCGAACGTGAAACGACCTGTAGAAGCGTACAACCTGCGGTTTGTAATGACCCCTGGCAGGGGTCCGCGGAGCGTTAGTACTTGCCGAAGGAGGGGGGACGCGTCCAGGTCATCGGGGTCAGACGGCGCAGCGCGGTGGGCAGTTATGGCCGTCGCGCTGGGCAAAACTCCCCGGTTGCAGGTTTCGTACCTTATTCTTGTATAATAACTTGAGAATCCTCTAAGTCCCTCGGCACAGAGAACGAACGAATTCAATTTTTTTGCTCTTTTCTCATCAATAGAATCCTTTGCGCTCCAACGAAACCCTAATCCTTTTAAAACATCTTTAATTTATCTGATATATTTTATTATTTAAACTATCCTACAGAAACATAAATATACTTACTGCGAAAATAATATCATAGTGGGTGGCTTAACCTATCTTTAGTGATTTTTTGAGCCAGATTTTACATGATTTGGGTACCAAATAAAGTATATCCTCAATCTTTGAAATTAAAAAAATTAACAAAGAGGAAAAAAATTAATTCTAGAGCAGTTTTATGGTTTCACATTGTTCTGTCTAAAATATCTCGAATCTGATAAGTGTATGTTATACGTTATTAACGTAGAGAAAGCGGACAAAATTTTACACATTCTTCGACTATTCGAACACAAGATCCTGAAGCAAATCCTCTATCAACGAGACGCGTTGGCGAAAGTGCAGCAAGAAGCAACGAAGATCCTTCGACATCAACACAAGATGTTCCGGTTATTCAACCAACGTATCGGCAGCATTGTGTGGCCCAAAAAGGTCGCGAGGCGAAATGAATTTTTGCCCGAGTGAGCGAGCGGCAGGCCCTCCCACCGCGGCCGGGACCGGGAGATCCCCGGGTTCGATGCCCGGCGGTGCCCGCGCGCATCTCCTCCCCCTCCAGACCCCCCCTGGCTATTGTGCGGCGCGGCGCGGAGTACACACAATAGGCGAGCAGGGCGGAAGGGGGCGGGCGGCCGGCGGGCAGCTCTCGGCTCCGGACGCCTGTAACCCGAGCGACCGTAGCCACCCTCCGGCCCCGCCGCGACGCGACTCGCCGGCCGCGTAAAAACAGCCCGCCCCTCCCCGCGCCGCCCCCCCGCTCCGCCCCGCGCTGCCGCCCCGCCCCGCGCCATCCCCCCCCCACGCGCCGCCCCCCCGCCCCGCGCCGCGCTACGCCACCCGCCTCGCTCCGGCACGCCCCGCGCCTCCACGCCACCCCGGGGGCGGAATGAGTCAGCCAACGCCTTTTGCTCTGTGGAGAACTCGGCAAAACACCGCGCTATTTACTACTCGACCCCTTTCGCCTTGGATGAAGTACACTGTTGTTAGTGAGTAACACAGTGCCCTTTACTTGTTTAGTCGCCGACAGCCTTTTTGTATCGGATAATCTGAAAGGATACAATTTAGTTGGGAAGCATTCAGCTGTGAATGACGTACAGTGTTATTGGAGGGTAATATGTTTAGGACCTCTGCTTGATTATTCGTCGAAAGTATGGCGTGCACCAAATGATCTAAAATAAGGAATTTAATAAGACATCTTTGGGTCGTACGAAGTACTATATGAAGTAAACTGGTCATCTCACACAGTCCTTTACTGGTTTATTTACTGATGCAGAATACACGTGACATATCATACGACTGTCCTAACCTTACTATCATGCAAGGTTAATTCCCAATCGGTGCTATGCGCATCTCTAGTGGTACGGACGAATATCTAGCTAGGAAAATACATATTTTACCGCGTGTTGCAATGTTTACCACGCACAGTAGCTGGCCTGTGATGTGACGTACAGTTCAGGTTCCAGGCATTTGAAGATGGGTTCCAATAGAAAGCTACGTTCACTTTCGAAACAATGATTTATAAGGTCAGGAATGTGTGAACGGCTCCATTTGTTGGAGTAATATAGCCCACTAGTGGCCTGAAGCAGCATAAATTCTGCTGAAGAAAACAATGCCAAATGGTTTTCCAAAAAGAAATCACGCACACCGCTCAAGAACAACAAGGGGATTGCTCTGGTACAACACTGCAACAAATTAAATAACTTTACGAATGATTTTACACCATGAGGAATATTGCAATAAGACAGTATAGTATATAGAGTACGTTCTTTACATACCAAGAATATCAAAGAAGTCGTAGGCTTCCGTGACCAGTCATATGAATGACCTTGGCTGCCGGAGAGCCAAGATCATTCACAATATCAAAGAAGTTGCTGTACCATAATGCAACACATGAATAGAAAACATTTAATGACGGGCGGTCTATTCCTTGGAGCTTGTCGACGCATGATGTCAGCTGTGTCGTAAACAGTGATGCACTAAGAACCAGGATTCAGTCCGTACGCGCAGTACGAGAATAGGCTGTATAACACAAAATATTTGCATTTTTTAGTGAAAATTGAATCTATTTTTTTTCTTTCGACTTCCTGAGTATCTAATGAAACCATAGACACTCTCGTATGGCCGAAGGCTGCATTGTTCTGTTTTCTAATTTTTGAGTGCACCAAATATTAATTATAATAAATTACAGAATGCTCTTAAAGTGGTGTCCGCAATTTTCTATCCAATTCGCATTTCCCTGGTTTATCATATGCCTGCGGACGAACGGATTTTCGTTCATTAAAACTAATGTCTACTTAACGAGCGTTTATGTCGTGTTATTGTCTGGTAGCATGATTTTCACAGACTTACATGTAATGATCGGTTATCAATGGCAAAACTTCATTTCATCAAGCATTAATGGCATTACTTTTTAATCTATTCTTGAACTACTTTAAGTAAAATGTAGTTGTTAAGCTAAGATATTTGGAGGACTCGTTCCCTTCGGCCCGTATAGTAAAGAAACGAAGTAAAACTACCATCATCTCTTCACAAACATTGGACCCAGAAAGATTTTTAAAGAATCATTTACATAGAAACAATTGACAATTATTTCACAATTGATACAACTAGTACATTACAGTTATTTGTACTCTGTTCAGTTACGTAAGTTATTAAAACATTCAAAGCCAGAAATGCAAATTCATTGCCGACTCCAACCGTTTTTATTGAATATACCTGGCACTGTCAGCCATTTTTATTCTTAACCACGCGAGAGAAGTTAAAGCAGTGCCGCCGAGGTGAAGTGAGAGGCCGCGTTCAGCTGCCCTGAAGTCAAATAGAGGGTTCGGCCGGGCCGGCGTGCGCGGGACCACGCGGCCGCCGCGGGCTCAGCATGGCACCGCGCGCAGCGAATCCAGTTAGCGCCCGGGACACATCGTTGCGGTCTGAACAGGGCCGCCGGCGCCATTAGCGATTCCGTCGTAGAATGACATCACAAGAACAACTTCCTTCTTGCACGTGGACACTACGTTACACCTTGTTTCACAATCCGCTAAATGAACTGCAGTACGTAGTAGTCTACATCTCTTTTTATAACAGTAGGTGCGTTTTCCAATCCGGTGACCATGTGTATCAGTGCACGCATTTTCTGTTAGCCGTCTTTCTGATATTGTTTCTCCAGTCCTCCCTTCCATGTCGAAAAGAGTCTTTTCTTATTCTCTGTAAAGATGGTTACCGGATTTCCGAAAATTGTACCGTACTCTCAAAAATGAAATTGTATTGGGCCGGACTTCCAACAATTGTAACATCACAGTTCTTCATTCAATGTGTTGAGTGTGTGAATGCCACTTCCATGTAAACTATTTTCTTTCGAGAAATGTATATTTTTTCTTCTTTATTGCCTAATTTTTCACTTTAATTATCAATGTCACTCCATAGTTCAAAACTTGAACTCAATATTTATTTCTGTTTATTGAAATATCAGGATGAATTGATTTGTTGATGTTATTTACAAACAGTTCCAGATTTTGGCTTTTTCGAGGGTTTGGTTTTGGATTTCTGAATACAATTAACTACTTGAAGATATTTCATGGCATTGCGGTCAATTTTTTCAGCTATTGATATTAACAAGAAAATGGCTTCTAGAATAGCATACTGTGTTCACAGATGTATTGTAAGACGTAAAGGGAAAGTACAGAATATCGCGAGAAGATTACAAAAGAAGCAAACACAAACACTCGCACTGTAGATGGAAATCGCAATACTTTCAACCGATTTTGATAAGATGAACTCGATTTATACCGAGAACTCGGAATTATTTACTGAAAATGATATTAAAATGCTTTTAAAACCCTCATTGCCCGACATAAATTACTTTTGTTTGAAGTAATTGACTTATTACCCCGAAAACATAGAGAATGACACGAAATAGCGACTTATCACCTCATACTTTAAGAGCGCAATTGACCACTCGGCACGCGTGTCCAAAGTGATGACGAGACTTCAGCGTTCTGCCTCCGCGATTAACATAAAATAAACCTGGGTCTGCGTATTCCCCCTTTGCGCTAAAATTTTCTGTAAAATAAATATAGCTATCACGACTCGAGCTAGTAACCTGTGTATCTCTTGTAAATCGTTTATCTTCACAGATTCTTCGCAACCAAAAAAATATTTGTACCTCATGGTTATTACCATTATTTATTTATTTTGTATTTATTTATTATTTGTCTATTGATTTATTTAAACGTTATGGTGTTCTTGAAGAAATTTCTATTGAAACTTCGCGCAAACATACGTGGCCCGCAATTTCCTTCGTTTGCAGTTTCTCATTTGTCATTTGCCGCTTTCATTTACCGATCTCGTAGCAATGGGAGTCGTTTCTTGCGTGGAGTACCTTAACGAACGATGCCTAATCTGTATACCATTTAGATATGCATAGGCGCTGCATATCTAATTTCAACACATTCTGTCAATCGTACTTGAAACGAAGTGTACTTCGCCGCCAAACAGGGAAGTCGTTTCCTCCCCGCGCCTCCGGGGTGAACGCCCTCCGCCGCTGGCTAATAAGAGCGCTCTCCCAATAACGCGCGGCACTTACCAGGCCTCCTCATAAGCGCGCGCGGGTATTTCGCCGCCGCAGATTTCTCCGCTAATGACGACCTCGGCGCCGACCGCAGCGCGGGGACGCCGACGCCGGCGCCGGCGCCGCCGAGGGCGGAAGTTCGAACCCCAAGCCTCCCCGCTCCTCGTCCCCCTCCCCGGCGGCGCGGCCGGTGACCTCGCGCAGACGCCGGCGCTGCGCGCGCGAGCGGTTCGCGAACCGGGCGCTGGAACCGAGGATCGGAAGTTTTCGGAGGCGATGCTGAGTGTTTTGCACGGTGTAAGATGTGTGTTCACTACCAGTCTAAAACTGAAGCTTATGTGAGGCTAGTTCTCACAGTTTTCGCATGTACGCGCTGCGATCTTTGGGTGTCTTGGGCAAAGTCGTGATTGGTTCTGATCCATTCGACAGTTCTATGAGCAGCTGATTTCTAATTTCAAGTCAGTGATTTCTCGTTTCGCGGTGGAATTGGTAAAATCTAGAGCGAACAGTTACGAAAATGGGTGGAAATGTTTTGTAAAACAGTGTAATAGCCACAGTTTAAGATGTCATCTTTAGATGTATATCTTACACCGTGACCCAAACCCATCGTGCGCACCGCACGGACAAGCGAGGAACTAGCCTGAAACGCCCCGAAGGCGGCCAGTTGACACACCTATATATCTTACACCGTGGTGTTTTGCCTGGCCCTCGTCACCAGGTTTATGATTAAAATCACAGTTTGACGGATTCAGATCAGTTTTGTGGAGTGCAAGGTTTTCATGAAAGTATATTACGACATGTATCGTCCGCCTACCTGGGTGGCCGAGGTGGCTAGAGCTTGTGCTAGAGCCTCGGTTGGAAAGATCGCGGGTTCGAGTCCCGCCCTGGACATGGTTGTGTGTCCCTTGTCTCTCATGTGTGTGTGTGTGTGTGTGTGTGTGTGTGTGTGTGTGTGTGTGTGTGTGTGTTATCGTGAAAGGCATTATGAGTCTGCTGAACACAAACCGAGGACCCCGCAAGCGTGTCAATATCTAGTGTAAAGGTTAATATGTATCGTCGATGTCGAAACATCTGCGTCCGATGAAGCCCCCGAAAAAAAATTACCACTGATATCGTCTGTGTAGAAGTAAAGTGTCACATTTCCCAAATGGAGGGCAACGATTGTCTTCTAGTTACTGCCATTTACTTTACGCCCTATGACAAAATGTTTTTCTTATATATCTGCTTTCGGGTGAAATAACTTTACATTTGTATTAGTAAAAATATACTACTTTCGTAATTACTCTGTCTTCACTTAACTCGAGTGACTACTGTTCACATGTCTCGCTTTTCTCATGCACTCTTCAATTTAAGAAACAAAGAAGCTTCAGGTTCATTTTTAGTATTTCATGCCAAACTTGACACTTCAGTGACATAATTAAAGCACAAATGAACATCCTTTCTGGGTACGTAAAATACACTCTCACCCAAAGCTCAGGACGCATCTACACGAGCCCTCAATTTCTGAAGGCACTATTGTTCTATTACTGCTTAATATTATTTCCCTTATTGTTACAAAGCTGAAATAAAAGAAACCCACTGATCAAATCTTTGCAATAAATGCAAAAGAAATACATTTAAAAGCTAGTACAATTATTTAAATTCAGAGCAATTAAGAAAGCTGTTCAGTTTCTCTGGCAATAAAGACAATTTCTAAAGAACACTGAAAGAAGTTACATTATACTAGGAGGAGTATTATGAACATTCTATCTTTTCCTTTCCACATTTATAATTTAATCCACGTGTTTTTCTTTATTTTTTCAACATGTATTGGTGGCCCATTTGGATAGGATATCTGCTAGGTCGGCAAGGACAAAAGCGAGGAAAAACAACTGCAGTAATTCGCGAAAACTGTTCTCGAGGAGCTCCTCGTCAATTGAAAGTGGTGCTGGAGTGAGAGAGTTAGCGTGCAAACTTTTGGGGCTTTTGCTCCATTTTACTTAGCAAAACAACTCGGAAGCTTGTTGTGACTTCGATTTACATTATACCAAATTTTCAATAATAGTACGACCACATATATGTAAAATAACTTCATATCTCCCTCCGTAAGACATCTCATTACATTTAATAACTTTCTGTTGTCACATGATGATGGAAAGGGCCAAAGATAGTATGATCTATAGTCCTATAATAAAATAATATTGTAAAGTGTGTACAGTTGTAGCCAATTAACCCTTGCTGTTTCATCTTAAAATTAGATAAAGACTGACACATTGAAGATTCCCTCTGGTAAAATCTTTTACGTTCTCAAGAATGATAAAACAATTTTCCTCTTAAATAAAAACATTTAAAAATATATGTGTTGCTTTCTTTACGAGGGAGCAAACAGTCTAGTATCATAAACTGCATTGGCATATCCTAAAGCTTCGACATTATTGACGTACATATAAAAGCTAACTAATGAAGCACCGTGTCAGGATGCGCCCCATTTGTTCGTTGCACATCCTCATTCACCTCTTCTCCGACCCTGTTCCGCTACCATTTCCTCCATTATCGCAAATCCACCGCCACCGTCGCACAATATTCAAGCCTCCATCCAGCCACCCGTTCCTTCTATCCCTACCACTGTCTCTGCCTCCACCCCACCGGTCCTACCGCCCCCGCCGACCCGTCACTCCGGCATCCCACCGCCCTGCTTCCCCACCGGCCCCGCCGCCCCCACCGCCCCGTCGCCCCCGCCGCCACCGCCGCCACCGCCGCCACCGCCGCCACCGCCGCCACCGCCGCCACCGTCACCACCGCCGCCACCCTCCCCCCGCCCACCCCGCCAGTCGAGTTTTCTTGTTAATTAAAGGGATCTTGATAAATGAAGTGCAAGAGTTGAAGGGAGCGCCATGGGCAGTGACCGCGCGGAGCGGGTGACAGGGGGGGGGGCGGCGGCGAGGGTCGCTTGGCGGCAAGCACTGTGGAGCGCGAGCGAGGTCGCGGCTCGGCGTGGCGCGGCGGTGCCGTCGCCGCCGGGGCTAACGAGCGGGAAATTGCCGATAAGTGCAACGCGCCGTCGGCCGGCGCGTGTGGGGCAGGCGGAAGGGCGAGCGACGCCCACTCCCCTCCCTCACCCAACCCCCGCCCTCATCCCCACCCCGCCATCCTCCCCACCGCGTCGCCACTCAGCCGCGTGGCTCGGCGAAAAATTCGTTCTCTTACTCACGGGTTTGAATTTCTGGAGGGAAGCGATACGCGAAAAGAGGAGGAATGGGCGTAATTATCAAATAAGTTAGGGCGCAAAATCGTGTAAATAAAGAACATACAATATCAATAGCAATTTTAAGACTAGTACGTAAATTGAATGATACGCAATTTGTTCTTTGCACCCTGGAGGCAACTTTGTTTATTTCTTTATTTACTTCTTTACGGAGGGCGTAGTTGCAAGTTCATGGCTGATTCTTTGTAAATCGAAAAGTCCCAGGTTAAAAATCTGCACAGTAATGGATTCCAAAAACACCTGCTAAGAATCTGGACCAGACGTCACGGGTGCGTGAAAATGAACTCTAGAAACCTGCTAGTCTGAATCTGCAAATAACTTGCAAAGAAAGATAGCGAGAGTAGTAAAAGAAAATTAATTTATTTTTATGATTTTTTCTCATAAGAACGTGCTTTTACGAACATACATGGTTGACATCACAAATAAGAGACTTGGTTGATTATCAACGACACTTAACGCCACACCTGATATTTAAACGCGTCCTTTATTTACTCTTATCGAACTAATGTCGTTAATTACTTTAATGGACGTCAGCCGTTAAGAGACCAAAGCAAACAGACGATTTTCATTCATCTGTTTGGTTGCGTTATGTCAATATAATAGTACGGAGTTCCTGAAAGGATTTAATGTCGCTCGCCCCTCCCGCTTCCTCCGGAGGCACTCCCAGAGGGTGACACGCGGGCGGCGTCGATGGAAAAGGCGTGTTCGCGCTTGCGCACTTCCGTGTTTGTAATGGCCAAGTAATTTCGCCAGGTACTTGTTCCATCTGGGAGAAACGGTTATGCTTTCTTACGGAGCTCAAGAAAAAAGCTGTTGGCGTGTTACTCTGTAACAGGTTCCCAAGTGTGTGGAAGCTCTTGCGTTTAGGTTTTGATGACAAAATTCTTTGCTTATCGCTTTCTGAGCTTATTATAATAAAAAAAATCATTTTTAATTTGTGTATTATCAGTTATTTGTGTATTATGCAAATTGTACTAATTTTTTGTAAGCTTAATTCCGTATTAATCCAATAAAATTATAAAGCACGTGTTGAAAATCAGTTAAAGATTTCTGTTTCAATTTCAATATAAGTGTTAACAATTGTTTAGTGAAAAAGATTTAGTTTAGGTATTAT
Source organism: Acheta domesticus (assembly GCA_031308135.1). Classification (NCBI taxonomy): domain Eukaryota; kingdom Metazoa; phylum Arthropoda; class Insecta; order Orthoptera; family Gryllidae; genus Acheta; species Acheta domesticus. The sequence goes on along the minus strand of JAHLJT010009436.1, from coordinate 145,897,279 downwards.
AAAACATTTTGACTGATTTGTTAAGTCATCTACGCTGAATTCTTTGGAATCAAATTAGATCATCAATATTCCTTTGTATGTTGAATGTATCACTAACATAATTCAAATATCTACATATTTATCAAGACCTTAAATTTTCCATCAAGACACAAATGGTTTCATTAAAATTAATAGGTAACTGTTAGACACTCTTGATATGCTATTAACAGTTTATAGTGAAAAATATCTGGCCAAATCTCAATTATGAAATGTACGTCGGTGACAAACGATTGAATCAGCAGCTATTGCAGAAGCGCACAAAAGCTTTCGAAAGCAATCAGTAATGATAAAACATGAAATGTTTGAACTGACGCACTGCCTCTTGTCATTCTAGAATTATTAACACGATTACAGTGACAATGATTAATGAACTGTTTGGGCCGGTCATCGATACGTAATATCATGTATGGATAGTTAGGTGGAACTAATATGAATGCAAGCAGGGAGTTTGCAAAGCCCCTAGTTGTTTCTGCTGCTTTTATTAATCTTGTCACGTCATGTCACAAAGGTCAATCATTGAACTTTTAAATAGGTTCTACTATGGCACTTCTTATATTAGAAAGGAATCTTCAGTTTTATTTCAAGCAAAATTATTGAGGAATTTAGAGTTATTTCTAGTTCCGCGTTATGACTTACATACAATTCAGCAAAAACACTTCACTGCTGTCTTTTCTTTCTGGTTCGTTCATGAGTGTTTGCTCGTGTGTTGCAAATTATTTTATGCTAAAGATAAAACAAAGGAAGCGTCATCACGTCTTGTGTAAGCGCGAAATGCACGACGCGACAACATGTATTTCCGTTTCATGCAGACCCGCAAATACACTCTTCAGGGTTGGTGATTGGGACTGTGAACCGTTTGTATTCTAATCATTATGTTGAAACTCGATAGTCTGTTTATTATACAATATGCACATGCATCTGAATAATAAAATTTTCTTTTATGATCTATGCATCTTTTATAATCTCGAAGCTAATGAAATGTTTAATGTTGATAAAAGATAGATGGAAAAAAAAGAGCTTTGTGAACGAATATTGTGAACCAAACCAAATATGTACGAAAATTCGAAGCAGACAAGAAAATGGGGAAGGGAAAAACGAATGCCACTGCTGAAAAGAAACGAACATAGAATAAGTTTATATGAAAATAAAGTTTCTTGAAAGAGAGAAATGTATAAAAGAAATGAAATTCGATTAATATACAGATTGTACTAATATACAGATTTGAAAAAGAGTGTAAATCGAAAAAACTCTAAAATGCTAAAAATAAATTATTAGGAATGAAGGAGAAAACCTTCCAGAAGACAAAAAAGTCAGACTTTTTGGGAAAGTAGATCGTAGATTCTCCGCGTGATTACTGAAACCGATTGGATTGCGTATGAAGTAAGAAACATTGGACATTTTTGATTGTGTTTCGAAGATTACTTTAAGTCAAAATTTACGCTGAAAAAACGTTTTAAATTTTTTTCAGTTCTGATTAGTTTGAAACTAATGCCAAAATCATCAGTTTGAATGATTCCTACCAAGGCCGTCTAGAATAGAAGGCCTGCTCCTACGCCGAATGACGTCACGAAGGGTGGCTGGCAGGAAATGCAAGCTGTCCAGGGGCGTTTTGTCTACAGTTTTAAACACAGATCTAGTTCTTAAAATCGCATGGAAACCCATACTTCTTTAAAATAACACAAGGAAACATTAAACCTTCTTGACATTTGAGAAATTTATTTTAGAGTTATTTGTATTAAGGCATTCTGACAAGTAAATTAACATAATAATGAGAATAATTTAATATAATTATAATATTAATATATTTGTTAATAATAATATAATATTAATATAATTAATAATAATATAATATTAATATAATTAATAATAATATAATATTAATATAATTAATAATAATATAATATTAATATAATTAATAATAATATAATATTAATATAATTAATAATAATATTAATATAATTAATAATAATATAATATTAATATAATTAATATTGTGTATTAATAGTATATGAATAATATTAATATAATTAATAATAATGTTTGTACATACTAATTTATTTATAATATAAAATTTTGTAGAATTCATAAAACAATTTTGCTTCCATAATTGATACTAATAAGAAATTAAGTAGCTTCATGATAACAATTCTATTTGTTTGTCCTGCTCTATTTCTTTCAAGTTGTCTACTTTAATTCAATATCGAAATTTGTAGTATAGCAGGTATAGTAGTAATACATTTATGAGATATTGCTCTGATGGCCGTATTAGTAATTATTAATATTTGTTAATATTGTAAGGAACAGTAAAATATTCATAGATAAGTTAATAAAATTCAAGCTGCTCAAAAATAAGAAGAGGAATGATGGAAAGTAATATTTTTGTCAGAAAGTACTTCAGCAGATTATGTAAGACTTTATGAGATTATTCAAAAGACACAAATCACATTAAAAATACATAAAAGTTGTTTTGGACGCTTCAAATTTACTTTAATGTCTTCATATTTTGCCCTCACTTTTGTGACCTTGCGTCTTACTTCTTGAAACCATTATATTTAACACCGAACATTCCTAATATATAGTGTTTATTTCATAAAATGTTTGACACACACAAAGTACTATGTTCTATTAATGTGAGCAGAATTTGTCCACAACTCGAAACTATGTTTTCTACTAATCGAATCTTTGTCTCTCATACAAAGCCCTTCAGTCAAGTTCTTTGATTTTCATGCTTCAGGAACTTAATTTCAAAATTTTCAGTTATCTATTTCTGAAACACTTTGTGAGTTTTCGTCAAGTAGTTGGGCTGTTCACTGTTAGAAGGGTATGAATCTTTTACTATGGTCGGATACGTTCCTTTAGTAAATATATTTCAACACTATCTCTTCTTACTGCCTTGTTCTGGTAGAGAATAAATTTTGAGTCGAAGTGTTTTACACACACACACACACACACACACACAAGTTCTTTGAGGGGACAAAATCTTTCCTATTTATGTTTTCATCCACTTCTGTCACAGAGCAGGATTGTTTGGAAATTTCAAAGTTGAAACGCGTTCCGTCGATTCATCATAATTCGATCAACAGCATGACACACTTCACTTGCTTGACATTTTGCCATAAATCTCTCCTGCCTAATTTTCAGTGTCTTCCTTTAAGGATAGTTTGCATTCACTGAAAAAATTCGTGAGTATAATAGTATAACCACATATCCAAGTGCAAGCAAGAAAACATACAACAACACATATTACATAAAATAATTGATAATTGCACCACATACGTATATCAATACTAGAAGTAGGCATACCTTGCTTACTTGAAGATAATGGGCGAAGGAATTCTTTTTATGCAGAAAACCGAGCACACAATTAATACTGAATTATTGAAACATCCGTTTGCATCTAAACTTATCCTACAAGGGCTAATTAGCTAGAATATTCTAGCTCGATGACAAGAGCATATGCGAAAACGAAAAATATTCAGCCACCGATTGTGACGTCAGATCACGTGACATTCACATTGGCTCAGGCCTTCTAATATACTCTTCTAGACGGCCTTGTTCCTACCCACCTTTAACCCTTAACTTCCACTCAACATTATACAGATTTGTTCTGGCTCCAGAGCATTTCCAGCTTCACTATCAGTCATTTTCAGGACTTCCCCACCCCGCCCCCGAACTCGCGCTCAAGACGCTTGTACAGTCGTTCTGAGTGCCATTTACTAGGGATGCGAAATATACCACAAAACACACGTTTCGAAATATAACACAATGTTCAAATTTTAAAAATAAATGTTCAAAATACATAGACCCAAAATCATTGATGTTTTTAAACATCGATGTTTGTAACACTATTTTAGCAACTGCTAGTTTAGCAAAACTCTGTTAGTGATCACATGCAGAGGGGGACGTTTTCATGTCACGGCGGACGTGTTCATTAATTTATGATTGATATTTAGTTTTAACAATTATGTTAGATTTAGTAGAAAAAAATTGTTCTGAGAATTTTTAACTTTGTTTTATTAACTAAATTATAATTTAATAGTAAACTATTCATTATTAACATATTAATAATTAGTAGAATGGTTATTACCATATTTTTTTCGTTCAAAAACAAAATATCAGCCAAGTGAATCATCGAACTCAAAACATCGATGTTAAATGAACATCAGTATGAATAAATCGATGTTTGTCCAAAAATGTCGATGTTTTGAAAATATCGACATCGATGTCGCATCCCTATCATATACAGAACGGGCAACCTTCTTGACGTTGTATGTATCTTCAGGTCGTTGCTTTCAGTTTGCAATATTACATAGCGAAACAAGTGGATCTGCAACAAAACACACATATTTTCTCACATTAATTGTAACTGTTACATAATACTATAATACTCGCTGAAGACGTAAGTGTTTCCAAACCGCAGAAATATTTTACAGGACTAGGTACTTAAGTTCCGACGGCGTCGGCATTAATCCATTGGACTAATATCTCTGAAGTCAGAGTCAAAATACTGGTATATAAGGTTTGCTTTTACATTTGAGAAAAAAAATTTCAACGAAAATCGTGCTGGTGACACTTTTATAAGCGTACTACTATATTATTTCGAGCAACACAATTTTTTAACAAACTTTCGAGACATTTTTTGAGAAATTTTTGAAAATTTCGTTAGAGCTTCATGTAAAGTAACTCCCAACATTAAAATATTCATTTTAACTTCAAAGGACCACGACATCAGCCAGATCTTTTGGGGAATATCAGATATGAAGAGAAGTATGTGTTGTTTACAGGCTAGCGTTAGCGTTGTTCAGAGCTAGACGGACGGACCAATTTTTCGGTATCAAAGGGCATCAATTTATCGTTACCCACATAACGAGAATTCGTACTACACAACGTATTTGAGAAAGTAATTTATTAGCACAGCTTCGAAGCATATTCACGGCTTTAGCCGGATGAATTGCTCGTTAGTCAATACAAAGTTGATACAGTAGGTTTGAGGACGGTAGGTGTCAAAATAATAGATATGTGATAAACAGGTATCAGACTGCTTTCCTGTTTCTAAGGTTAGTGAGTGACAAGAAATGTAATTTCGAGTTCCTCTATATCAGTCGTAAATTTATATTTATACCGTACCACGTATACTAACTCAACCACAATGTATAATTCAGTTCTCACTTCACTACGCATTTCCGATTGGGGGTGACGAGGCTCCGGCATCTATTGTTCGAGATTTATTTAAAACAACCTTCATTCTGCGCAATGCATAATTTCCAACACATGTATAGAAACTTCTTGTGAACTCACAAACCGCCTCTCACCCGAACACATACCTCAGCCATCCCCCTGTGCTAATTCCAGTTTTAGCTGGATGATCCGTTCGTAGTCATTCATTTACACAGTTTTCTCCAAATACATAGTTTAACTAATGTGGTAATTAATCAGATTATTTGCAAGTTAGCCAAATTTAGATCTTTAGCCGTAACATATGCGTAAAAGGCAAGATTAGGTAGAGAGCACAAAACCTACCTCTCCTAAAGAACTTTTTATGTATGCGGCGGGGTCTGTTTTATTACATTTATTCATGTTGATGTTATTATTTCATTATCTACAGGACAAGCGCTTAAATTTATAACAATAGTTTTCTTATGTTAGGCAAATGAAAAGCATTTTTATATTAAATCAATAGGTGTTCATTTTTTTTATATTTTAATTTGTTTGTGTCGTCACCAAGATTATACGTAACCATCTGTATCAAACCTCTATCACTCCGACGCTGAAAATATATTGTCGTATCATATCATCAAAATCCAATAATTGGCTCAGAAGTATCAAGTGCAGGAAAAACAACCCATAGTGAGAAACATAACCCTCGTTCCTCCGTGCAGTCAAGAAAAGACCGGGAGGAGGGTGGAAAAGAACGGGGAGGAGTGTGTTGGAGAAAGACTCGGGGCACACGGAGGGCGAGGGTGGCTGCCCGCCGCCGCCTCCAACTCCGCCGCCTGTGCCTCTGCAGCCGCCGCCACAGCCGCCGACACCGCCTCTGCCTCCAAAACCGCCTATGCCTCCCTCTACGCCGTCGCCGCCGTCGCCGCCACCGCCGCCACCGCCGCCTCCGCCGCCTCCGCCGCCACCGCCGCCTCCACCGCCACCGCCGCCTCCGCCGCCACCGCCACCGCCGCCTCCGCCGCCACCGCCGCCTCCGCCGCCACCATCAACTTCGCCTTCGCATTCGCCTCCAACTCCACCTCCGCCGCCAACTCCGCCGCCGACAACCTCCTCGGTCGCCGCCGCCTCCTCTCACTCCGCCGTCTCCGCCGCCGCGCCGAGCCGCTGCGCTGCGGGCGCTCCGGCAAACGCGATTACCCACATTATGTAAGGCCCGGCGCGCCGCCACCCGCATTGTTCCCGGCGCCTACGCGCACTTTTGCATAACGGAAGGCGGAAGACGCTACTTTGCGTATCCCATCGCTGCCCATGTGCCCAGCAAATGTTTTGGTATTGTCTTGTAACCCGACTGGCCGAAGTAAGGAGACTTATGTACTATTTCACTCATGGTCATGTGCAGCCTAGAACAAGAGGAAGGCCAAACACATTTCTGGGGGCCCTTGCCAAAGCTTTTTTATTTTCATGTGCCTTATTTGACTAGAAAGTAAATAAAACATACAAGGAAATTTAAATTATAACTTCAATGACACAAATAATAAATACATTTCATGTTAAACCATTTTCATGTTGGCCTGATATCTCGGAGATCCTCTTCTCCAAATGTAAACCCGAAGTTGTCAGGTTAAATAAGGGAGAAAATCAGGAATTGAACATATTTACGGGAATAAAATGTTACATCTTGAAGGGTAATGGGCCCCTTTCAGTATTTTTAGGGGGACCACGGCCCACCTCCCCCCTGTGCATAGCCTATGATTTCACTTAGAACTGAGTGGCCATGATCCACCGAGTTCAAGAAAAAGCCTTCACGAGCATTTCTCTAATGAACTGACACTATCCTGGCTCAGTGAAAGTGGTTCCTCGAAAATAATTTCGAAGGAATTCAGTTTAGTATCATATACAAGTACAGCTCCCAAAAAGATTCTACTGCACGAAAGAAAACAATCAATAAGAACTATTCTTGCTGGTATTCCGCGAAATGGTGAAAGGCAGTGCACAATACTTTTGGATATTGAAAGAAACTCAAAAGAAAGTGAATAAGAACTAACTGGATAGAAAGAAAACTCATGTATTCGATTGCAAGACGTGCGGGGACTTTATTCCTCATCGGGCTCAAAGAAGAACGACTCACGAGTGCATAACGAAAGAGAAACGAAAGGTGACAGTTAGAACATTGCGTACTTTTAATAATGCGTAATTTTAATTAGGGCTGCTATCAGTCTTGCTAACAATGTTGACGATGCTAACAAACGGTTCAGCCAAAAATTACTTTTGCATAAAATAAGTTGTAAATTGTGCGTTTTTCAGATTAGTTTTGGATAAATAGCGAAAGTCGGGCTATCCTCGACAACTCAGCAATGCATGGTAAAACATCAAATGGGCCAATGTGTCCTTTTCATGCAGGATCGTGAAGGTCGTTCTGATTTCTCGAGAGTCGACACTCTCGTTGGATGTGGTAAGAGGTAACAGCCGCCGGGTGCAATCGATGCGGCCGTTATCAGGTGCGTTCACAGAGCATTCGAAACCCAAGCATTTCGGCGCCAATGAAGATCAATGGACCTTGTAAAAGCTGACGTTATCCCTCTGTCTACTACCAAGATCAGACTCTATTCCGAAATTCGCACACTCATAACAGTCATCTTCAGTCCATGGAAAATGGACTTTGGAAATCGGTTTGTAAGATGGGTGTACGTATAGAGAGGAGAAGAAAAATTCGCCCGCTTTTCGAGATCCCATTGATCAAGATTTTGTTTCGTCCCTCACCTAAAATTTACAAGAGGAATCCAAGGTCATAATGAATCAAAACGGCCGGTCTCTAGAATTCTCATCCAGGCGGTCGCGTCGTCCGGTCTAGCTGCTAACAATGCCACAGCTTAAGATAGACGATACATCTTCAAAATCGTCATTTTTTTAAGTGAAGAAATATTTTTAGAAGTAGTATAATTTCCCGTTCAATTGAAGCACATGCAAAAAGCAAAGCAACCCCACAATCCACGACCCACTCATTGTTCTCTTTCTTGACATCGTTCGTGAGTAACTTGAAAATGGGGCGTATCAGAACATTAAAATTGGTTTTTGAGTGATGTTCCTCGTTCAAAAAGAAATCATTTTTGGTTCCGAAGAAAGACAAGGGGGATCGAGTGTTCACCTCGAGAAGTTATCGCATAGGAACGCTAGTTACTTTATTTCCATCACTATTTTTACGTGAACATGCGTTCATTACTCACGAATGATGAGGTAAGTCGTTCACTCCCAGCAAATCGTATTCCGCTATGAACGCAGGACATTTGCTTCGGCAAACTGCCCCGCCCCGCGACCTCGGCAGCATCGGACCCTTGCGGCCGCCTCAGGAAGAGCCTCGTTAGGGCCGTGCCCTCCGCCTGCCCCCTCCCGCCTGCCCGTCACGTGGATCGATCCCCGGCCCTCCGACGGCCACTTCCCCTTCCTAGGGGACCGCTCGCTCGCTCAGTCGTACGCAGATCGTTCGCGAATCCCTCACCCGCCCTGTCAACCGCCTGCCTGGCTGTCGAACCTCCGTGTTTGCATCTCACTGTGTCCATTGCCCTCCCGCACTCTTGACACGGCACATACCCTGGCCTTGACCGCCAATCTGCTCGCCGCCCTCGTCTCCGCCTTCGTGGCCTGCCTCTTGCTGCTTCCTCCCGCCCTCCTTGCCCGCTCCCTCCCGCCAGCGCCCTCGCGCTAAGCCGCGATGATTGCCCTCTCCTCACTGCGCCCCGTTCTGCGATCCCCTCCCCTCCGCCCGCCTTGCCTTCTGCTGGCTGCCTTGACCGCGGCCATAGTGTTTTCGCAAGCAGCCTTCGGCGACCGTAGTACGTAAGGTAAGCTGTTCATGCCAGTCATTGCAAACAGAAGCCACCCTATGCAGGCTTCTGGATTTCGTCTTCTCGATCTTCTTTTGGTTTCACTTTGTAATCTCTTAGCTTTCATCAGTTCATTAACCACTTCATAGCATGATTTCCATCGAGGTAGCAACACTGGATCCAAAAATTAAAAATAAAGACGTGCTGTTGCGGAATAACAACTTTAAAGAGACTTCTTGTGAGCAGAATGAAAAGAAACTACATTTTTATATTCTTCGTTGTGACATCTTGAAGACAATTAATTGGACGCGCTAGAGATCTGCTTGAGAAATATTTCGTGTATTGGTCATTCAAGCTTTCCATGATCATGAATAGACAACTGACGATGAAGGAGAGTTAATTATTCTTTCGGGTTTTAATATTGTATACGATTAGTTCATACTAAATAGTATTAAATGGATTAAATTTAATTCAAAATCAAAATGTAAATAAAAAACAATTGGATTATTCTAGATTCGGATTAACAATGCACATACTAACAAGCAATGCAACATGCACAAACACAAACTTGAGCGCGATGCAAAAATGCGGTAACCCAAAGCTTTATACAGGCCAAAATTGTTTATTCGGGAATTGGCAATAGCATACATTCTGTCAAATATTTAAACACTTTATATTTTATTGTAAAGTGAATCTGTGATTCACTCAATAACATTCTGACTATAAATGTATCTGAGGTTCTAGGTATCTAGGCGCACTATTGTTTTGTTAACGATTAAATTATTTTTGTGAATCATTTATCAACAATCTTGTGCACTTTGATGTACTTCACTTCAGTAATGTTTCCTTCACTTCTGTAAGTTTAATGGTCTCTTTAAATTGAAGATTTGTCTCTGATATTCATAAAATTACATTTTGTATTAATTATGTGAATGTATACTTCAAAATATTCGAAATAATCAAATTTACACCGTTGTTGTAAATAATTATTTCAAAGGGAACTAACTTCTGATCGAATAATCTATTGAGTATCCCAATTGTTTAGATGAGATGTCATAAATGATGTCGTTTCTTAAAACAATTGAGAGTTTTAATTGTCTTCTCTACAATATAGTAGAACGCCCTTTCCATGTACTCTTTGTCTGTCATTAGTTATTGATACGTATCATAGTTTCAATGTGAACACTTTGTAAGAATCATTAACATGTATTTTATTTTTATATTGATGTTCTATCTCCAACTGCAAGCAAGAAGGAACTCGGGAAATGAAGTGACCCACATCTCGGGTAATATTCCCTCGTAGCAAGAAAAAACTTCAGTTCAGGTAGAAAAGACTAGCCTTGAGAGCTCAATGGCATTTCCTGCATATCTTTGCAAGCATTGGCGTCCCTACGTATACTTATTAGATACTCTTTGATTACCCGTAATCACAGAAAATAACTGAGTAAACTCGTCCAGCAAGAATCTGGGAAAACATCTAACAGTTTATCGAGTTGACTTGTCCCCCACCAAGTTATCGAAGAGTATGATTAAAACCCGACTTGCTTTCAGCAAAGGCGGTCACTGAAAAAATGGATGCAAATTGCTCGGTTATGTTTGTTTTATGTTTACGAAGTAATGAATGTAAAATTGTGTCTTATTATCTCTAACAAAATACACGCTATTTTACGAACTGTGTGAAGTGACTGAGTTTGTTAATAGTGTATTACAATTTTGATTTTTACACATGGTTGTCATTCTTGCCATTTGTAATATTTTAGGTGAATGTCTTTACATCGTACTGTCTTATGGTACTGTAACTCTATATGCTGTATATCATTTATACATTTTTTAACACATTACACAATATCCAATTCACAGAAATAAATAACAATAATCATAATAGTAATAATAATATAAACAAGAATAAACCACCATTTATATTTCATAAAAGTAATCTCAAAAGCTATTCGAATAGAAAAATATTTACTGACATCGTATCAATAAAAAGGCCTTAGATCACTATTGTAGACCAAACGAAAGGTGAAGTTTATTTAATCCATCTAACCTTCTCCACAGCATTAACAATAGCTACAGCAAGAATTTCAGTAAACTCAAGAATCTAGCAGATGATAAAAAACTGTACATAACGTTTTTTGTAGGCCATTATTATTCGGTCACAGAGCACATTCCTAAATACACGACAAATATCTTAGAAACTCCCTAATTAGAAAAGCATTGCTCAAAAATGCACAAATCTATAATTCTCGATCCCTGTCGTATTGTAAGAAAGTTCTTGAGAAATAACTTAAATTAAACTTGACATACACAGTTTGTCTCATAGTAAAGGTAATTAATTTTATTTTCGTAAAACCACTCGCACCATCGTGGACTGGAAAAGTGGGTTTCTATAGTGTTATTCTAATAATAAATATAAAGAAATAAATTCAAAGTCTTCGTGCAAATTGTGTGTTCGTAATACCAAATAGTTTTACAGTTCTTTTTGAGCTTTGGTTGAGAAAAGAGCAATGGAGGAACATGGGAGCATTAAGTTTTATTTGAAATGGAGTAGAACACTCTGAATCTGAATCAGTGAAATTGTCACTAATTTAACCAGTGAGAGCCGAAGTCAGTGGTATCATCAGTCAAAATCTGTAGTTTCGCTGACAATCAGCGAATATGCGAACCTTTTCACAATGAGCGCCAGCATTTTACTGGTCGTCAGTGGTAAAAGTGCCGCGCTACCATCGCTCACTGATCGTTTAGTCGTCACGTTCAATTAGTTGTCACAGATTGCACTGATTCAAACAGTGAAGTTTCACTGATTCAAAAAGCGGACCCGATTTTCACTGATTTGTTCAGTTCAATTCACTGATTGTCAGTGGCTGGATTATAACCGACACCATGAGTCACTGTCAATCAATAGTTTTTCACTGATTCAGACTGAGAGAGAAGTACTGCAGAAACTTTTGAAATTACACCAACTATGTATGATAGTGAATCAGTCATAAGAATGTTATTTACTGGATTGGAAGGGTTGGTGATGGTAGATAGATCATTGAATATGTTCCACGATCAGAGTGTTATCAACAATTCAAGTCGAAAAATTTCAGGCAGACGCTGAAATTCCTTCGAAATGCTCGTTGTAAGTCCTTCGGCGTCTATCCGATACACATACTGGTAACAAGGAACATGGTGCGTGTTGCACGACGATGCACTAGCGCACAAAAGCAAGACTATAGACAATTTATAGGCCAAAAATATTATCCCTAATTTGACACAATGCGACTTCTGACTATTTCAAAAATTGAGCAATGAAAGGGAACCACTTTGACACAATAGCAGATATACAAACGACGTTGACCATGATAATGGAAGCAATTCTGAAAAATGAATATCAGAAAGGCTGCGGACAGTTTTACTGCTTCCAGCCTTATATTGACTCTCAAGGGGACTGTTTTGAATGACGTCATTTAAATAAGAAAAAACTATATTTTATTTCCCATTTGTCATCTTTGCTCTGTGAACAGTCTGTATATTGCTCATTATGATAGAGTGGAGGCATAGCAAATTTGATGTAAGAGTTAATAATAATAGTAATAATAATAATAATAATAATAATAATAATATCATTGTTAGGAAACTTGTTGCAACCTGAAGTAGATTTTATATTTAACCGACACCTAACATAACTAGTCCTAAATTTAGGGGATAAGAATATTTTTTGTAATAAAGTATTTTTTGAGAAATACGAAATAGTACTAGCTATATTATGAAATATACAAAGAAGATTCCTTCATGTAATTGTTTAACTTCTTATGTTACGTTCCAAAACTTTCCTTACCTACCGTACACATCATCATGCAACTCAAACTATATAGTTTGGACACCCTGTAGACTCAGAACGTTTGTCAATAGTAGGATTTTATATCAAACTAACCTTAAGTCAATTAACACTAAAGACAATAAACTATCGAGATAATTGGTTATGCAAGTTCCATTACAGACCTTGCCACTGAATCCTTGTAAGGCCACAATTGTTGCTTCTCATGTATGATAATGCTTAAGAATTTTACGAGGAGGATAATTCTTTACGCCCTGGATCCTTTGCGCTAGTTTCTTCACAGCAGAAATGCGTTCCAGCTACCTCCCCCTAAAGATAGCGCTTACGAATACAACGGTTCCCCCTCGTTGCGATGTCAGGCGAAATATACGATGTCTTTACCTTGGGCTCACGAAGGCTTTGCGTGTGTGCGCAGGCGGCATGTCCGAGAAGATGTACTACTGGGGCGAGGAGAAGGAGACAGTGGACCCGGAGGAGACGTTCATCGAGTTCTCCGCCAAGCCGGCGGTGGTGCGTCAGAACGCGGCTGGCGCGGGTGTCGGCGGCGGCGGAGGCGGCGGCGGCGCGGCAGCGGCGGGCGCGGCCGGAGCCACCCTGGCGCCGGCGGCGGCGGCAGCGGCGGGCGGGGGCGGGGGCGGCGGGGGCGGGACGGCGTCCGCGCGCCCGCCCCCGGCGGTGGCGGTGACCGTGTGCGCGGCGGGCCCCGGAGGCTCGGGCGCCGCCCCCGGCCCGCCCCCGGAGCCGTCCGACGACGACGAGGAGCGCGGCGGCTGGGGCAACAAGCTCGACTTCCTCTTCTCGTGCATCAGCGTCTCCGTCGGCCTCGGCAACGTCTGGCGCTTCCCGTACCTCTGCTACAAGAACGGCGGGGGTGAGTACGCACATTCTTTTTGTGGGTATGTGTGTGACAGCACTTGAACCCTTGGATTCTAAGTCACTCACGGACTTTCCAGCCCATTTTGAGCGCAGCAAATGTCCAACGGCCGCCAATGGCTGTAGGCTGGCCAGGGCTCTCCGGGATGGGTTGCCCGTCTCGGTGGTTGTCCTATTAGTCTTGGCATGCGAATTCACTTATGTTAAGATAGCGCTTTTCTTTTAATGAGAACACCAAGTAACTCAATATTAGTTCAAGTTAATTAATCATTTGATTAATGTAGATTTGAATGCATCAAAAAATTATTTTTTACAACATACTATTTCACATATGTGTGCTACCAAAATATAAGTGATGTTGACATTATTCTTACTACTTCGTCCACGAAGGTGCTTTAAGGTTTAGATACGAACTTCTTTTATTTCACGGAGAGTTAAAATGCAGAACAATTCATGCTTCGATGTAGTGACTACAATAAAGCCGACTCTGAGGTTGTTACCTGTCTCTTGAAATCATAACATTTTTCTTTTCAGAGACAATCCCGTCTATTCCACTAAATGTTCCATTTTTAGACAGTTCAGTGACTGTTTGAAAATGTACAATTCAAAATTTAGTTTCTTATGAAACTTAAATCAATTCATGTCCGACTATTAGATCACAATCTTTTAGAACCCTAATTAAAATGAAAGATTTTAGCATTATTTTAAATAATAAATTCCATATCAAATGTGATTTTCAAATTTCTTAATCTGAAATTAACAAGAATTTATTGATGTTGGATCATCCGAAAATTTTGGGTTTGGAAATCACGGTGCGGTGAGTTTGGAAATCACGGAAGTGTACAAAATTACATTATATGTAACTGGAATGATTCAATAATCTTGTAATATATTTTGCATTTGCCTTAATTTTCCACATAAACTTAATGTTTTTCGAGCAAATTATGGGCTGTACAAACAAGACTGTTACCAACTGCATGTAATATTGAATTGGGTAGATTCGCAAATTCTCAAGCATTGACGATGCTTCTGTGTGCCCGAAAACTGTTATATGGAAGAGTCGTCGGCGAGAATGCAAGGTCCCGTTATTGCAATTGTAATGCTTTGCCATGCTATTAAAATGAAGGCATCGCGATTTCGTAGAAATTATGACGGAAATTGGTCTACAGAAGAAGCGTTTAGAAGAGGCTCCATAAAATTCTTGAAGTGGAGGTTATCACGCAAACCTCTCAACACACACGAGATTATAAAATTAATAAATTATAGATGCCATATCATTACGCAAGGGGAAAAAACGCGGTGTCTTTTTGCTAAACTTCTTCGGAATCCTGTGCTAAGTACTGGAACTGAAAACATTTTTGGCATCCGGGGGAAGACGCTATTATGTAAGTATAAAGATAGACGAAAATACGATGTAATTGGTTCGACCTATTCACAAACAAAGCTTGATTTTCTTTACACATATTTGAATGTTGACCATTATAATTTTCTTAAATACGTTTTAACACCTTCGATGGTATAAAAATATTTTAAATGAAAACTGTTGGAATCAACTTTTATGTCAACATCTCTAAGTTCACAAAAGATATGAACACATTGAAAGTTGAGACGACATCCAGTATCCTCGATTTCTCTCAGATGAAAGATTAGGTTTGGCCATCTCGGTTCGTGTTCCTTTGTTATTCCTCGCTCGTTTCTTCCTGCTTGCAACTGGTCATTATTCTGTGCATGCGAAATAAGGATACGTTGTGCAAAGATAATCGAACGAGAAGCTAAGGTCTGTCATTGCCCATCCGACGCTGCACTTTGAGGTCATGAACTCACGACAAACATGTAATATATTCGCGAAAGTTTTTCAGCTGTTCAATAAGGAGGTTTATGAATGATTCAGAAGACAAAGAAATAATAGTTTTTTGTGCAGTTGCTGCGAAAACCAGCCTGGAAACTACGACGCTTCAGCAGCACGCTTTTCATCGAACATGCCATCAGTCAAGCTCTCAAGAACACACAATTGATTTTCATGTTTTTATAATATATTCATGAATTATTACAATGTAGAAAATAATTGCTTTAGAAGAGCACATCGCTAATCAGACTGTGTTCGTTTCTGATGTCAGATATTTTATGTGATATTACAACGGGCTATCTCTATAATATCAATGAAAGACGCTAATTACATTTATATAAATTGTTCTTTTTGGGAATTTCTCTTCAGAATATACCAGAATAAACGAAAGACATTCTAGCAGTTAATCTCCTGAATTTTACAATTCCAATAATACCACTAATGAATTTTGTAACAACTGTATTTCCCTTTCTTTTTTCGCTTTTTTACATCATCTTTTACATCTAATGTAATACAACTATCCTTCACATCGTTCTTCTTATCATTCTACTTGCATTCAGTTACAGTATTACTGAAGAACGGCTTGAAGTATTTTACAAATTCACCTTCAAAACACTTCCGGACGTTTGTGTACCTGCTGTGGTTTGCGAGGGACCTCTACAATGGCACTCGACCACCAACTCGAAAGGAAAACAATGGAAAACAAAACAACTTAAAATGCTACTTCTGAATCCAGCAAGTACATGGCCATGTTTTGTAGAAATGTTATTTCAAAATGTATTCTATTCTAAAGAAAACTTAATCTTTTTTGTTGTTATTTAAGGTCGCATCAACTTCTAGTTCATTAGATACCACTATTGGATTTAAACGTCATGGTATCTAAGAGAATGAAACGATATGATGATGATAGGGAGTGAAAGGACAAACACAATCATGGCCGATGATTCGGGCCTCGAACCCGCGACCCTTCGGTCCGAGGTCGCTACAGCACTACTGTTTAGCTATCTCGGGCACTGGACCGGCACTTAATCTTTTTAATTTAAAACAATCTACGTTACTTTTCACAACAAACATTACTGAAAATGTTAAATCGTTTGAAGCAATTTCCTAGATTTAATAATTTATTGTAATTAGGAATTAATATAAGCAGCGGCTACTGTGGCATTTTTGCTGCTCCACACTGTATACACATTGCAGAGGGAGTAGCGCCTGCACATAGTGGGTTTTGATGATGAGTATCTGCATCTGCAATGGAAAGGAAGGTGATTTGAAAGGTTATTCATGATGAGTGGGAATATCTCATCTTGCCCTAACACGATACGTGCATGCGGATATGAACTCACAGCTCGAATGTAAAGCAAACTTGGATTGATTTGATTTGTTAGTGTTTCCGCGTCAGCTGCTAATATCCCGTGAGTGTAGTGCACGTTTTATCGCGGGAGGTGGTGGTGATCTTCCCCCGCTGGATGGTGAGGTTCGCCGTCGATCTACACGTCGACTAGCGGGATTTCTCCTCACCAGGTATCTGACCAGTGGGACACCGTCCCAGCCGGAACAAGCTCTAAGCTCCAAACTGCTCTCCGACATGTGTTAGTGTAGTGCATATAAGTGCGAAGGATGAAGATGGATAAGGAAGAGGAAGGAAAGATCTCTCGGGGTCTGTGACCCGTTTGTTAGGGTACGGCTCCGGCATCATCTAGTGTTGCTCGGCGAAGCCACGGAAAACTACAGATTATTAGATAATTCTAGCAGCTGGCCGCTAGAATTATCCTCTATATACCAGCCATGTGAAGATCACGGGCAGGGTAACAAGCTTACTAGACCTTGCCGGAACTGTGTCCAGAGAAATTGGCGCAAGATTTAAAAGTAATGGTTGTACAAATTCCACGGATTGGAGGTATGCACTGGATACCTGGTTCATGACAATCTTTGGGAGAAGTTACTTAACAGTTATTTTCACAAATTTAGCGATATTAATAACTATTTTCTAAGTCAAATGAATAATCCAATAAAATTAAATAATACATTAGTCCGATTTCAAATTTTCAATTGAGAGTAAAATTAAATACTTTGAATCAAAAGTATCTTGATTTTGTAATCCCATTTACTTAAGAGTGATATAAAAACATGAACTTTTTACGTACAGGTTAGAAGGCTTAACAGACAAATATTCTTGCGCCGTCCGTCCGTAAGCGAGAATTGTTAACATGTAGAGACTTGTTAATTCATTTCAAATTTTTGCTAAATGCAAAAAAGTAACTGAATTATTAAATAACACAACATAAAATTAAAACAAGAAAAGTATTCGCCTTTCAAACATAGTTCGGTCATTTATTAAAGATGCTCATATAAGGGTGAATACAGTAAGAAAATAAACGAAATAAAAATAAATCAAATAGCAAAATGTAGGGAAGAATTACATACAATTCTCGGTTATTTGATAGAAAATATCTGGCAAACATAGTTTCGTACGTGGCCGTTATTCCCCGCCTCGCGGCGCCCCCAGCTTGCGCGTGTACACCCCTTTCTGAATTTTAAGGGGAAATGAGTGCGGAGTCAGGGGAAGTTGCCTCTGCCGGATTCTCAAGGCGGGCAAGTAGCTCGTGCGGGGCGCGGTTTGACGCGCCTGCTCTAGACAGCAGGTGAATTCGACGTAGCTAACTATGTAGCTAATATGGCGTTCTTGGAGAAATGGTTTAAGCCTTGAGTCACTTAGTCATCCGGGAATAAAATAAAAGTGTTGGAAGGTGATACATGATAGTTGGGAGGTCTCCACCATGGCACACCTTCATCCATGCCCGAGTCGAGATGGAAACCCGCATCCCTTTGAGCCGAGACAGTTAATAAACGACCTTAACGACCGGTTGGCTACGTAGGTCTGCGTATTAGGCATTAATATTGGGAGCCATTTGCAAAAATTAACCAAATAACATAAGAGGAGACTGAGATAATAATGATAAGGTTAATTTAGACTCGTTGCCGACTTCGGTGGGAAAAAATAAAGAAATCTACTTTTATTCCAATGTATGCGTAAATCGAAAGATAGCATGCATCAACATGTAAAAACATTTGGTCCCTGAAAAAAAAATTATAAATTTATTAAGTTCATATTTTTGAAATTTGGTTAGATACTTTTTTGAACCGTCCACACCGTATATCTGTTCCCTGGCCACGCCCCAAGAAGACCTGCCACAGCGTGTAAATCTGTTTCACCTGTCAGCCGCCGGCCCTTCTGCCGCCTATTTTGGGTAGCCGAAGGTCGCGTTTGCCTCAGACGCAAAACTTCCAACTGATGACACGCCAATTCGCGTGATGCGCAGTTGACTGCTGAACCCACGACTTGCCCTTCCTAATTAACTTTGAAGCTCAATGGACTAGCGCTGATAAGGTAGTTTTAGAATCACCACCGGAACGGCGAATATTTTTAGATAGGGACCACTTAAGACCAATGTTTTGTTCACGTAGCAGTAGCTGAATCATTGCCGGTATTACTATTTAGTGCTTTCCACATTTTTATGTTGAAATGCAAATGTGAAAGCCTGATTTAAAGAACTTGTCATTTTAGATCAACACATGCACCATAAACATTACATTTTCTGAATCATTGTCCATTTTGGGACAAATTCACCACTGAATGTACAGGTAGTTTTTCCAAACAACAATTGCGTTTAGATGATCGTATTAGATCTCCAATAAATGCTTATTGGGATATGTACAATCTTTACGTTTCGAGCAAAATGTTCAAATTAGGTCAATGTAATACTACCTCTGAGAAGACTTAACGTCGTGTTTCTGCAAATAGCCCTCGACGTGAACTTTGAAGATGAGCCACAGCTATCTCGATGAATTTTCCCTTGTGATTTCAATCCTCAGTTGTTTTCCAGTTAGTACATTTTTCAACAAAATGGAAATGACCTTTTTGAACAATTCCGTGTCGCTGGCAAAATTGTTTCCGACAAGTTTAACAGAATCTTTCTTTTCATCTCTCATCAGACACGATGAAACTTTTGTGTAAAAAATCTTCATGAAATTAAATTGAAATTTCACACATTCATGCTTACAAAATATCACTCTAACTTTTTAATATCGCAATGCAATGAAAGCTTAGTTTTTCATTATTTATAGGCAGATTTTAAGTATTTTACGCTTTATGATTGTCTACCCGCATTTTAAACACAGCTCTTGATATAATGCTCACGCAAATCCCTTGTTAATGCAAAGCCGATAAATGTAATTTAAAATTCGAATGAGCTAGTTGAAAGAGAGAAGAGAAAGGTTTTAATCCGTGTCATTTCATAATTCTACCCGTGAGTTCACTACACTTTGCTCCTGAAACTCTGCATCGTTCAGAGTACTATTTCCAGAAACAGATATTGTAGGGTTTCGAAGTGCTTCTGCGAATTCTCTCAAAAGCGCAGTGTCATTGCGATTGCAAGAGCCCCTCCAATCGATGACGGGGAATTGCGTGTTTATATCGGAACACTGACGCAGAGTGCGTCGGATAATTAAAAGCAGCGCATGGACAATGCAGAGAGAGCTGATGTAGCCGCTGTGCTGCGGTGAGCTTGGTCCATTGGTAGAGAGACCGATTCAACTCGTCACCTCCTTGTCAGACCGAGCCACTGGTGCAACAAATCAATGTTGGCATAAAATTCTTAAATATTAGTTGGCGACAGTGCTGATTTCTTCTTTCGTTTCGAACAAGTTCTTTATTCTTCAGGTCGTGTGTATTTTTTTGCCGTACTTCCGTGAACAAAAAGGTGTTTCATCTGTTTTTATTTCTGTGTGATGGCGGAAATAAACTACCTGTCTCTCTGTGTTGATGTTTGTAAAAAAACATTCGATTGCATTGCTGGTGGATTTAAAATGAAATTACTACCGATTACAAAATACAATTGAGTTGCCAACTTGAAATAAAAGGAAACTAAAACTAATTCACACCAGTACTATATGAACGGGTGACAGGTGGTGGAAGGGTCCGAACGCTCTCCTTCCACCTGGGTTCCAACCCCGGTTAATCCCATGAAATTCCCTGAGATGGGAAAAACGGTTCACTGAAACTTTTCTCAACGTTTTCCCTATACTTCGGCATCTTATTTTATCATTTTCCATCGTAATTTATATCATAATGACCCAATCAATCCCTCAAACTTCACTTCAGAGACTTAAAAACCGGTATAAAAAATAATTACTTACTTCATTAATGTTGTAATAAATAAACAATAACGATAATGAATTAACAACGGAATGAACGGCAGGGACGTAAGTGTAGTGCATGTTTCCCCAGGGAGGTGGCGGTGATCTTTTCCCGCTGGATGGTGAGATCCGGCTTCGATCTACCGACGGCTAGCAGGGTTTTCCCCAACTAGGCATCTCCCACCAGCGGGGCACCGCTCCAGCCGGGACAAGCTGTAAGTGCATGCAAATGTAATTGTATGTAAGTAAAAGGTGAGGATAGGACAAGAAATGGGAAGGAAAGATCCGTGGCCCGTTTGTTATGGTACTGCTCCAGCATTCGCCCTGATGTTGAACGGAAAAAACACGGAAAAATACCGATCAGAATAGCCGGCCGCTAGAATTCTCCTCCAGACAACGTCTAAATTCAACCAAGCTAATAAGCTAGTGTCGAAAATCTTCCCACCGTCGGGATTCGAACCCTAGGACCTCCCCTTCAGAGCCCCTGAAGTGACATCAGTTGATGACCTGAGCCACCTCTCCCGATGATATACAGCTATTAGAATGATAACTCCATGTAAAACCATACCTCGAATGAACGAATGATTTTGAAGGTATAATGGTTATGTTGTGATACAACAATAACTGAGAAAAGGGGGAATGAGAAGTAGAGGAAACGGGAGAACCTCGGGAAAACCTGCCGCAAACTTGTTTTGTCTCCCACAGACTGCACACGGATTGACCGGGGTTTGAACTCCACTACACAAAAGGGCAAATTCCCCCTACACCAAGGGGCGTGAAGAGGCGGAATACGAGCGCGCAAGCCGCTACCCCACCACTTCGGAGAGCGCTCGGACCGGAAGTGGCACAGGCGGCAACATCCGTCAATTGGAAGCTGCGGCCCGCGACAGCGCACAAGCGAGCCTGATTGCCTGCCTCCCCCGCGATCGCCCCGCCGACGGCGCAGCCCCTGCGGCACTCCGCTACTGCAGATACAGCGCCCCGCACCGCACCGATACTGTTGCCGCGGAGCAACGAGACGCCCCACAGCCTGTCAACTCCCCATTGAAAGGGTGGACAATACTGCAGGCGCTAGTGTCGACTAGTTTGGCAAAGCATTGCTTTCCGTACGTTCGCCAACTTTGCATGACAAAAATTCAACGCATATGTTGGAAATACGAAGTAAGTGGGAAATACGAAGTAAGTAAGAAATACGAAGTAAGTGTTTATAATGATGAGTGGTACATGAAAAACTGAGGCTGCATAAAGCGGGAGAATCAGCAATGTTTTACCCACCGGTCCACCCTTTTCCAGCGGCTATTAGTTCCTCAGCCCAAGCGTCATAACGAGTAACGTTTGCAGGAGGTAGTATTTTTGTAGACAATTTCAACATTCTATTAATAATTATCAAAATATAAAAAATAAATGATTTGTAATGTAATTTTTCGTAGACATAATTTTTAAATCTTCATTAATTATTTGTAAATAAACTTAATTAAAAATAATTTATAATCGTAATTGATGTAAAATTAGTTCTTGAATATCATTTTGATGGTTGTGGCCAGCCATGACCAAACGCCCGACATTTCCTCTTGCGACTCCACTGTCCCTTCCCTGTGCAACTGTTTCAACACTGTATTCCCTCTGCACTTCTTACTAATAAATATGTCATAATGATAGTTCACATCTAGAGGGTGTATTCAACAAAACTGTTACCTTTCGCCGCGAAATATGCGGCCCCGCTCAAGATCAAACCTTTGTAGTGAATGACTTGCTGAAATCGGAAATAAAAACTTTAAATCGAACAGTTTTCCTCAAAGTGTCAATTTTAAATGTTCATTTTTCTTGTATACGGTCGACGAGCACTGTATATTTGAATTAAAACTAGATTTTTTCAAAAAAGTTCGTCCTACTGATCGATTTGGACAAGTGACATTGGCTTTTACTTACAAAGTAAACCTCCTCATTCTACCTCTGCTCATTCCTTCCATGAAGATCACTTCAACGATCTCTTGCGCTTGCACCGCGTCACCACCAGCTGCGCTTCGCCCTTGACGCTTCGCTCCGCCCCTACTCAATCTCGTTCACGCCGTCACCCCCGCACCGTCCTCCACCACCTCTCGTCTCCGCACCTCAACAACCCCCGCCCACTCTCCAACAACGTCATTCGTTACTCACATCCCCGATCCCACATCCACTCCTCCTGGCGTCCCCTCTCCACTCTATTTCCGCTCTTACTCCCGCTCTCAAATAGAAATGCAATATCGTCAACATATCATCGATTATCAAAATTAAAACATTGATATTAATAAAACGTCGCCTCTAAACCTTCGATGAACTTAAATATCGATGTTTTCAAAAGTAAATTAGTTACACGGAATTGACGCGGAGAGTAATTTTAATTTGACGGTGGTCGCATTTATTAACACTTAATTGACGAAATAAAATTAAGAAATTACTAGGCAACTTACAGACGTTCATTACCTGATTGGATAATTGAAATAATGTAGATTTCATTTACCCCCGAAATCTTGATTTTACTTGTTTTTCATCCTTGGTCACATGGATCTGAAGGATGTTCAATTTATGAACATTGAAAATTAGTTTTATTTCGATAGCACTTCTTTCACACAAAAATAAAATATTAACCACGCAAAAACATCGAACACAAAACATCCATATAAAAAGACATAGGCTTAAAAAATCGATGATAATACATAGATGGTTTTACAAAATCATCGATGATAAATACATACCGATGTTTTAAAAATATGTCGTTATATAAATATCGTTTTATAAAAACATCGATGGTTTTATAAAAACATCTATGTTTTGAAAACATCGACTTAGATGTAGCATCCCTACTCTCAAGCCCGATCCCACTCTCGTGCCCGCCCTTCGCCAGCCAACGTCCACGCCCACGCTCAGGGCAACGCCCCTCGTCGCCCCTCGTCACCCCTCGTCACCCCGCGCCGCGCCCTGGGGGTGATCCAGACGACGCGACGTGCCGCCTGCGATCAGCTCGCGGCGCCCCGCCCCTCACGCCCCTCGCCACTCAATGGCTCGTAATGCAGATGAATGCGCGCGTGATTCAGCCCTCCCCATCCCCCTCCCCCGCCCCTGTCTGGCCGACGCCTCACGCGCGGCGAATGGCGACGGTCGCGCGCGGAATTTTCCCGTTGGAAACTTCGCGCTCTTCTCCTCCACAACCGCGGGGGAGTTCACCCAGGCGCAGGCAGAGGCCACGCAGAGCGCGGAGTTCAAGGGATGCTTTCCACTCGATGGGTAGGAGCACAGCTCAGATGGCTCTGTTTTAATGAGCCACCCTCCTCTGAGAAAAGCCTTCACTTTTTACATTGTTGTTATTATTATTATTATTATTATTATTACTATTACTATTACTACTACTACTACTAATTAAGGCATTACTCAGTTCTTATATACGTTATAACTAGACCTTGGGTTTTAGAACAAATGCCTATTTGGTTCCTTTAGGATGTTGTGGAAAATAATTGCAAATGTTCACGAACCCTGAAAAAATTGATTTACTGAATGCATCTAATAGTCCCTAAAATGTACTAAATGGGTGGTTTATGTGGAGTAAAGAAGTTCCAGAAAAGTTGGCATGACAGATGTGATTAAATTTATGTTTGTTCCTATAAACTGTGTCAGTGTAAAAGTCATTTTCAGCTTTCAAAATGATTTTAGCAGATAAAAGACACAACCTTACAGTAGAAAATTTGGACAAAGTATTGATATACTATACTGCAAATTATGAAAGTAAATAAAATAACATGTTTGTAGTATCTCTTTCATAAGTGCAAAAATACGTGACTTTCCTGCAAAATAAAAAGTGTCCAATTCAATCCTTTTGTGATCAGTTTTAGATGCCAGAAACATAATTTTTTATGTGGAATATTTTTTTGCCTGGTTTAGTAATTTTGTAACCTAATTAAATGCTTGAAATGTCACTTCTCATGCCTAATAGTGCCTAATTTCGTAATTTTGTTGCGAATTGTAGGTGCCTAAATCATCCGTTTTTTTGTTGCTGAAATCCTGAGATCGAGTTATAACTTTTCTTAATTCGGCTTCCACTAAGAAACAATGAAATTCTAGATGTACATCCGGAAGACGAGCGGTGTCCAGCAAAGCGGTCTTCTGTGGTTGGTTTCATAGACCTGCATCAAAGCCAAGGGGGCTAAAATATTTTTGCCAGGTCATGTACAGCCTGATTTGCTCCAGGGACAACGATCACCCCCTTGAGTCTTTCCAGCTCTACCAGGAGATCACGAGATTTCATTGTTTTTCGGCCTTCTTCAGATTTACAACTTTGTAATCCGCTGGGATGACCACATCAACCATCCACTAGAGATGTGACATCGGAAACAAAACATCGGTGTTTCAAAATATCGACATTCAAAATTAGAACATCGATGTTAATAATACATCGCCCTAAAACCATCTGAGTTGTAAATATAGATGTTTTTAGAACTGATAGTAACCTCTAACATGAGTGTTTGCGCAGGAGCCATTGTGACTGAGACTGTGGTCGTGTATTGTAATTTACAATTACAATTTAACCGCCAAACTGCCAAACAATAGCAACTGTGCGCGATTATAATTTTTCAAATTTTCAATTATTAGAAGGGTAATCTTTGAGGCCGACATTAGGTCGCACTTACACTCAACAATTTCAGACGCAGGGAAACAAGCAGAATCGGACTTAATGTTGTTTTACCATGTTTCTGGAAACTGAATTTAGAAAGTTCAATGTATAAGTTCAGAATAATTAGCAGCGCAGTAAAGTGTTTTGAAAAATTAGTTCGTAACTATACATACTCATTGTTATATATAATTTTATTCAAATAGTATTAATTACCATGCATTTGGTGAGTCATACTTTAAGAGCATTGTATTGTGTTTTCGACACGTGTTTAAAATTTCGATTCTTGACACCGAGGAACATTGGAATTTGGAACATTAAGTATCAAATAATTGTTCCTATTTCTCTTTTTGATTCTTCTTTCATTTTTATTGTTGTATCTCCCTTGTGTGAAGATCCTTCTTTAACTTTTTAACTTTAAATATTTTTTCATAGTTTTATCCCTCCCAGAGGACGGACAAGTTGCTTTAGACAGGGCAGCAAACACTGCCAGAGCTGAGCAAGCAACAGTCTACTAGTAACGTTTTTGTTGATATTTTCACCTTCTTCATTGTAAATTTCCGGTGGGATGTTTCCCAAGAAATCTTATTTTGGATGATGTACAGAGCAACATCAAGTTTTTAAACTTTCCACATCTATAAAACCACCATCAATTACATGTGTTTACGTATTCAATGACATAATCAATCCCTCAATAAATTATCCCTCGTATTTTAGGAAGGAATTTTTAAATAACTGTTTACACACGATTTTTGTCTTGGTAAACCTATCCAGGTAGTTTTCGTTCAGCATGCTACAAAATTCAGCATTAAGAAAACCAACTGTTTAATGACGGACTTACTTTAATTACATTTTATCACACCTTTTCCCATTAATTCGATAATAATTATTAGTGAAATTCCGGAGGTGCATCTCTTACAATGATACTTGATATATGTATAATATGTATATATAATACATATATATATATACATATTATATATATATATACATATTATATATATATATATATATATATATATATAACCCGTAATAGTGTCTCTAAACCCATATATAGACAAGTTTTATTTTCCTTGATTTCTTATTAATAGTAAGATTAATAGTAAGATGTATATTCAATTTCCAGCTATAAGAAAAGAAATTTGTGCATAACGTTTAAAGGAATATTACAAAGTATTTTAGGTTCCATGCCGACGTTCATCTCACCACTGAGATTGGAAGTTAAATTTAATACATAGTGTTTATTACAGAGCATCATCACTAATTATATCTTTTCAGATAATTTCCTTCTAATGAATGTGCGTATATCTAATAAAATCGGAAAGTTGCCAAAAAATCTGCGACTCCCTGGAACTATACTTTTTTTCTCGGAGTTCAAATTTCGTTCTCGGTGCGTCTCGCATTTCACACGCGGGGAAATTAAGCGACCTGCGCGTGGCAGAGCCCCAATTCTCGGGCACGCGGTGACTTTGAGGAAGGGCGTTGCTGGAGGTTTTTTGCGTCGCTGCAAATAGACGGCACCGTCCCGCGACGCATTTGGGCCTCTCCAGTGTCGTCCTGCCCTCGCCCGCCCCCGTCCGGTCGCCGCCCCTACTCCGCGCCCACGCAGCAAAATGTCATACGTGTATTTTGATGGCGCCGTTCCGGACCTCCTACTACACTGTTTGCAAACATTTCGAAAGGGATAACTTTTATTTCTCTTTCTTTCTGTTGCTTGCCATATATATTACAAGAAATGGGTAGTATGTACTTGTATGCATGTCTGTATGTATGCATTTATGAATGTGTCTGTGCTTGTATGTACCATAAAATCATTTGGACCACTGGCGTACTTGTGTCTTGTTATTTCGATTGCATTATAATAATAATAATAATAATTATTATTATTATTATTATTATTCCTCTAATTCACGACTATAGCTGTTATGAGTCGGTTGTTTATGAAGGCTACATCGGGTTGCAACCTGATGCCTCTACAATACTTTGCGCAAAATGTGGGGAGTTCCAAATAAAGCAATTTCTTGCACTTCCCAGTCTTTTGAATTATCTGGGAGTTAACCCAAATTCTTACACTAATTTTGTGGAACAAATCCCAGAGCTTCGAGGGCGGTACAGATCTGCCAGTGGAGGTAGCTACATACCCTGTCGTGTCTTTTCAAGTATTCGGTCTTTGCTAGGATTGGACAAGCTGAGACAATATGATCAATGGTTTCTACTTGTTCTTGGCAAATGCGGCAGTAATCATCTTGGAAAATTTTGAGAACCGCTTTATCACAATATCGTGTTCTCAACGCCTGATCTTGAGCAGCTATTAGAACTGCTTCCGATTCTGGCTTCATTCTTCCTCTTTTAAGCCACATAAATGATTGATCTTTAAAGATCTGTACCCTGTTCATTCGTTTCAAATATTGGCCGTGGAGTGGTTTGTCTCTCCACTATTACTTTAACATTTTTTATGTCTCACATTTCGTGTTAAGTAGCATTAGAAGTTCAATGTCTCTGTCATTTTGCGTGTCTTGCATAATCTTGTTCGCAATGTTTTTTGCTACACTTACAATGCCTCTGTTTCCCATTCTTCGGTCAAATTTCATGACTTGCCTCATTAGTGGGTCATCTTGATGACTGAGTACATACTTTCCCATCCCGACTATTGCATTGTGCCAGGTGACTTCAATTTGTCTGATGCCTCTGCCTACTTCCTTACGTGACACATAAAGTCTATGTACATCAGCTCGAGGGTGGGCAACATGATGCATTGTAAGCAGTTTTCAGGTTTTTCGATCCATAATGCGAATTTTCTGCTCAGTCCAGTCCACTAGTCCGAAGCTGTATTCGGCTACAAGCACCGCCAAACTACCTATTGCTGATATTTTATTCCTGGAGTTCAGAGCGGACTGCAGGACCAGTCTCACTCTTCTGTAATACTCCCTGCAAATTCTCTCTTTCATTGTGGCGTTCGAGATGGTCTCATATTCTTCAATGCCCAGATATTTGTAAGTTTTACCTAGCTCAACGTCTTGAATCACAGTGTGCATATCAACTTCAATGTTCTCTGACGTTGTCACTTTGCCTCTTTTTAAGTTGATTTTTGCACACTTGGCATGACCAAACTTCATGCAGATGTCATTGCCAAAATCATTGATGACGAACGTTAGGAGATAATCGCTTCATTCCCCTTCATTCTGCAAACACTTTAAGATCATCCATGTACAACTAATGTTATACTGGCCTTTCATCACCATGGAGCTTGTAACCACAGTCAGTGTGCGACAACTGTCTAGATAGCGGGATAGATTAATGCAAAACAGCAGAGGGGATAGTGAATCTCCTTGAAAAATTCCCCTGTTAATCTGAATACTTCTTGTTTCTACTACTCCCATTCCGCTGTGTATTAGTAACCTGGTACTCTACAACTTCATGCTAGCCATGCAAAACACAATTAGTCAGGGATAAAATCGATAGATCACTAGAATTATCAAAATCCAATCGTGTGGTACTGTCAAAGGCCCTCTGGAAGTCAATCCAAGCCATGCTTAAATTACATTTTCGTTTCTTTACATCATTCAAGATGATTTTATTCAGTAGCAATATTTCCTTACAGCCATAGGAACCTTTACGGCATCCTTTCTGTTCAACTGGCAACAGATAGATCTTGTCTAGACAGATAGTGTCTTGTGTAGACAGATAGTGTCTATACATTTTGTCAGCTATGGCTGCAGTTATAACTTTGTACATTACTGGCAGGCAAGTGATTGGCCTGTAGTTCTTTGTTATTATTATTATTATTATTATTATTATTATTATTATTATTATTATTATTATTACTCACAAATAAAGCACGAATACTTTTCACTACCGAGACTTAAATTAAAATGAAAAATTGAAACATAATGATATGTAATTTATTTCCTGGTAATAATTAACACTCACGTTTAATACATGAGGAAAAACTTTGAAACCAATTGTTTTTCATCTATAGATTTACACATGAATATTGTAATATTTGTTACATTCATAATATGAATAATTAATACGACATAATATGCAGTCAGGTACAGTTATATGCATCTAGTAGTGAATTCTAATTAGAGGATCGTCTTCCAAATGACCTTGCTATTATAAATTTTTAATACAATTTACTCTTCAAAAATATAAAGTTACCCAAAAAGAGTGTATTGATGTATTTACCTCCATATAACTAACCTGAAATGTGAGGTCTTTTAAAATGGGTAACAAATACCATCTTAACAAAAATGGTTTCAATAGGCTGATTAAAAAATAACCTTACTGTTTTGCCTTCTTAAACCAGACGACTCACCGTCCTCGTATTTAGGAAAAATGCGTCATCTCAAACTTCCGTCTCAAGAAGCAAAAATTCTCAGTTCTATTCGTCACGCACTGACACCCACAATCGGCTGCAACATTGACCGACATTCAACGGCGGGGCACGTGCGAGCAATCGAGTTTTTTTCCGAATGAGACTCGACGTCGGCTACTTTCTTTTAGATGACGATAATAGAGGCAAATAGAAAAAGGAAAACGTGAGTTGCATTTCCGAGAAATTTCTTTGCCATGGCCTTGCCTGTGCAATTTTCCTGAGTAAGGATAGCATTTTGCTCTAATATCGAGTGAAAAACGAGCACGTGGTTTACGATATAGTCACTGCACAAGACCTTCCTTGAAGTTCAAAGGTTTTTTTTAAGAGCTCTTTCTCAGGTCACTATCGTAATGAAATTTTAACCAGTAAGAAATAGACGATTTTCTAAAGATATTTCTCCATTTAATTAAAAATTGGGTATTTTTGATATGTGCGACCTTTTGTTCTGTACCGGCGAAATAAGTTCACTTACCGGAAGTCATCGGATTTTTCGGCTGTTAAATATTCTACTTTAGGCGATATGTTTTTAAAATGAAAGAAGCTGTATTATTGTACTTTTTAAATTGACAGCATAAATTGACATGAAAATAACTCTTTTACATAAATTATATCTTAATTTAAACTGCCTCATTAAAATCGCAATAATGTTCCATTAAAAAGAAAACAAAAATATAAATTATATTTTTCATAAATTATATGATCGATCATTTTTATTGTTAATCTTTGCTATGCAAATGTGAATGGTTCATATTTCAATGAAGTAATAAAAGTGCATTAATGCATCTTCTTCTGATAGAGAGAGAAACAATGGTAATATGGGATTTTTATTTTACACATATTTCAGTTTCAGTCAGAATTGCTGTTCAGAAAAGCTTTCCAGTTTATTCTCCGCAGTTTCGATTCTTTTTAGGCTTTTACAGAACGAATTGACATTTTAGCTGCAAATAATGAAATAGGCATTGCAGTATACCTCTTGTCCTTTGATATCGTATTCGCAATTAATGTTGTGTACCTATGTGAAAATAGTGTTTGCCTAATAATCCCAAATCTACTCATCGTTTGAGACGTAATCGAGATGCGTCGTGTGTCGTAAAGTTGATCGCCTGTGCTTCCGATCCACGATGGCAAGACACTGTTGGAGGGTTCCGTTTCACACTTGAGTTGATGGTGCCTTGGTGTTCGGTGGCAGAGGGCGCTGAAGGCGAGGCCGAGAGCGAGGTCGAGGTCGAGGTCGCCAGCGCGGCCGTCCACTTCCGCGGCCGTTTTCGCGCTCCGTCTAAAGGCCGCTTCACAATTGCCCGCGAACGGAAATGTCAACGGGAAGGCGTGGACGTCGACGGGATCGGAAGCCGCTTCGCCAATGTACGCCAAAGACAAGAGCAATCGCCCTGAAACTGTGGTGTCAAAACCAATAACTAACGAACAGTCGCCGAAACCATTTGCGACTAAGACATGAGACTATTTAATCACAGGGACTTTTTTTTACACTATATTACGTCCGAGTCGAAGGTTTTCAATTCTTTGAACTGCAAACGACGTGATTGTGAGATAATCACATAGTAACGATTAAAAAAATCTGGGGAATGAAATTGAAATGTTTGATCAAGTGCATTAAGACACATCAGTTTAAATGGTCACATTCTCTTACATTAATGAGAAACTCCTTTTGAGGAGAACATCAAGCGATAATAGTAGTTTCAAATGGATCACGAAAAAAATCGTTTCTACTCCGGCTGTGGTAGATGAGATCGTTCTCGCGGGTTCAAATTCAATTTCATGCCTAATGCTCACTGCCCTTTCATGAGTGTTGGGTCGCGTTAAGAGAACGTTGCAGTCGAGAAGCTCTGCCTCAAGAGAACGTTGTCGAAGAAACTAATCGTTGAGCGCAAAACACTGATCTGTAAACCTCCTATTACTATCATAATGTTATTTTGGTCTCTCCTAATTCAGGAGGACCTCTGCAGATATAAAAGAGAGAGAGAGAGAGAGTAAAATCAAATGTTCTAAATTAAATATATCGTGTCAGTTTCTTTTGAAGATTGCATTTTTGTAGTGTTTTGAGTTAAAGGTATGTGAAGAGATGCAGAAGTTTTTATATAATTAATTATTTAACATCATGATAGTGAGTCTACATAAATATGCTTTCAATGAAATTTACTGTTGAAAATTATCACAAAATTATTATTACTTTTTTATTAAATTCCAATATGTCTTTTGAATACTTGTTTTTTTTTCTTGTTGCTGTAATAAGTGTTTAATACATCTGAAAACTTTGGAAGTCAAGCACAGAGCTGAAAAGTCGGTTATAAATGTTTTACGGCTTTCTATGTTTAATTGTCAACCACTTAAGACCTCTCCCGTCATTTGATAGGGAGAAAAGGCGAAATTGCTCGCGAATGTTCGTTAACTCAGGATTTACTATCAGGTACTAAGATCTGAAGCAATCTAGTACACCCTTTTGAGGGTAGCACTACTTTCACAATTCACCTTTCATTCTATTCTGATAATAAGGCGGTGACTACCAGCCCGTTACTAGTACTCAACCTCCGACCTCTTGAAGACGTGCCTGGGAGAGAAGCACCGAGGGTGATTACCTCGTGATCCGAGACAGCGCAGCGATTGAACTGCGCTGGCGGCACGAGGAGGAGAAAACGTGCTACCACAACCATATTTGCTGACACATGTTGAAGGAATAAAGCCCTCTCCATAAATACGTTATAACCGGAAGAAAATTTTCAATATACCTCCACCGGAACATAAATCATACAATTCTTCCGTAAAAGTTTCTGCAATTTTTACAAAGACAACTTTTGTGATTGTGAATAAAAATTTATCACTCGTTTAGTATCGCCAACAGGACACTCGTTGCCATAGTAAGATGATTATTAAGACAACTTTTGCTAAACATAATGTAAGCTAATTATATCAGTATATTACTACAACGGAATGTGATTACTAATAACTTACGCATGTAATATCAAAATATATTAAATATATTTCACGTAATATTTGAGGTATAAATATTTCAAAACATTTATTTCGGCCCAAAGCATTTTCCCAATACCTAAGGTGATTAATACGTTACAAGTCGACGGCCTGGTTTCGCTGCTTCCTCCAGAAATTCACATGCATCGTAGGTAGTGAGCAAGCCCTAAAGAAAGCTCGGAAGAAATTGTGGAATTGTGAAAAAGGAATTTCCATCTAACATTACATTTTATATTTCCGTATTCATTAATTCCATTTTAAGACACTACTTAAAATGACTATTGTAAATACGAGGGCAAGTCAAAAAATAAGTAGCAAAACGCAATTGTGGCAAAAATAATCAAAGTCACTTTCTGACATTTATTTCACTTTTCCACATAATCACCCTGTACATTCAGGCACTTATCCCATCTCATTACAATTCCTTGAAAGCCAGCAACAAGTAAGTCCTTTGGTTGCTGTCACAGCCAACGTGTAGCCTCATAGATTATGGTATCATCTGTATCAAAATGACGGCCACCCAAATGAGTTTTTAGGAGCCCAAACAGATGAAAATCACTGGGGGTAAGTCAGGGCTGTATGGTGGATGTTCCAAGCGCTCCCAATGAAATGTCCGTAACAGCTCCTGCGTTGGTCTTGCTGTGTGAGGGCGGGAATTTTCATCCAGAAGAATCACACCCTTTGACAAGAGTCCAGGTCGCCTGCGGCGAATGGCCTGAATGGGATTAGTGCCTGAATGTACAGAGTGATACTGAGGAAAAGAGAAATAAATGTCAAAAAGTCACTTTGATTATTTTTGCCTCAATTCCGTTTTGCGACTAATTTATTGACTAGCCCTCGTATTTTCAATCCTTGCGTTGAAGTCTTTTGTGGCACTTTAACACGCGGAGTTCGTAAGCGGCGCGTGTGCATCCCGGCACTCGCGCGTGTGTTGCAGGCCGTTTGCGCACATCGCGCGTCGCGGCGGGGTGGGTGATTGTTAGTCTTTCCAGGCGCGTCCCGTAGTGTTAGTCCCGTAAATATAGTGTACGTTTTCCTCGTGAGGTAGTGGTTTTCTTCTCCGTTGGATAGCGAGAGCCGACGCGACGCCGACCTACCGTCGCGGGTTTTTCCCAATCACGTATCTCCCACCAGCGGGGCACCACCCCACCCAGGACCAGCTCTAAGCTTCCGACCGGTCTCCCGACATACAGTTAGTAACAGTCTTGATTGTACAGTCCATAATTTGCTCGTAAATCGTTAATGTTAAGTGGAAAATTGAGACTAATGCAAAATATATTACAAGATAATTGAATAATTCCAGTGAAATAAAAGGTAACTTTGTACACAGACGAAATGGCCTTGAATTTGAAGTTAACCAGCACATTTAGTTGCTTAGAAACCTTCCTAGCGGCGGGTTCCCGCGCTACTAAATATGCTGGTGATTTTCAAATTCAAGGCCATTTCGTGTAGGTGTACAAAGTTACAGTTCATTTAACCGGAATAATTCAATTATCTTGTAGTATATTTTCCATTAGTCTCAATTTTCCACCTAAAATTAATGATATTCGAACAAATTATGGACTGTACAAACAAGACTGTCGCCAACTGTATGTGGTTGTGCAGTGCATGTTAGCGTAAGCGCCCACTGCCCGCCATGGCGTGGCGGGGAGTCCTTGGCCGCCGTGGGCAGCGCCACCCTGTCCACGCGCATTCCGGGCCGTCGCGTCGGCGAGTAGAGGTGGGAGAGACGTGCAAGGGGAGGGGCGCCCGACGACTGGGGCGGGGAGCCCTTGGCCGCCATGGGAGGGCACCGCCCCCTCCACAACGCTTTCGACCGCCTGATGCGACCCGCCCCACGCTTTCGTCACGTTGGCAGCGCGCGCGCGCCCTGGACCCCCGCCAGCCGCGGGATAGGTAGAGGCGGGGGCGGGGGCTTGGTTTCGCTCTGTCTCCGGGCGGATTCCGCGCTCGCCGCTGGGCAGAGTTTGGGCAGCGGCTAGGTCGCGAATGCCCGCCAGTGATCGCTGCTCGGAATGGGGCTAAACATAGCCGGAGCTTTCAGGGAACCCTCGTCGGATCGGAGGGCTTTGACTTCTTCCAGGTTGAAGACGCACATGTAGCACTCATCCCATAAACTTCGCTTCAAACAGATCTTTTAGTGCAACTTTGCACTAAATGTCAGAGCCTTTAAGTGAATTGTTGGGTGATATAAAGTTGCTATCGAAGCAATATCGGAAATAGACAATTTTGTGCCCGGGGCAATGCTGAAACGTAGACCCCCCCCCCCCAGAAAAAATGTAATAGTTGTATCAAGAAATTATATGAGTTTTTTTATTTCAACAACTAACAAAATTACAATGTCTAAACAATAAGTTTTGAGAAACATATTTTAAATTATAGATTTAAGTAAAAGTATTGAGTGATCAAATAATACAATTTCCACAGTGAGCTTAAAAAGTTAAAATATTGTTGAGTTTGGTTAATGTTTAATAAAATCATTTGTTAAGTACATGAAATGATTAATAGAAATTTCAATAGAATCTATTTAAATGTTAGTGTTATTTGATTCATTTCGTAGAGTCCTACCTTATAAATAATGACTGTAATTAACTATTCAATGCAAAAAGAAATTAAAAGTTGATGAAATACCAGACTAATGTATTATTCAATTACGATAACGATTACAATTTTCTCTACTTCTAATATATTTTTCAATTTTTTACTTTTTTTTCCCATTAGTCCAATCATAGGTCCTTGCGGGGCCCCGGGAAATGAGCCCGGTGTGCCCATGCCTAGCGCCGGCACTGCATCGAAGTCAGTTCTGACTTTTGAACCTTATCTGATATCCTTTCCCAAATTAACTGTGTAAAATAAGAATATCAAAGATATTTCTTAATAAATCTATAACGTAGAGAATGTGGGAAGCATACTATTTAGATTACATCCCTTCTTCGAACAGTCGATATATGTCACGCACTCAATAATGTGCATACTTTTGTTTTTTCATGCCCTTCCAGGAAAGTGAAAAATAACTTTATCTCCGAAACCATCTTTATTTTTATAAACAGCATTGTTAATGCAATGATATATTAAAAAATATGTCAGATTCAGTATTAAGATTGCATCATTAATGAAATTTTCCTGAGAACCTCATAATACAAATTTTGTTTCTTTTAGTTCGAGGAAGAATGATGATTTTAATTTTTCGTGTATAATTCATTCTTAGAGGCACAGCTAATGACTCTTGCAAGCTGCAGATGAGCAAAATGCAGAGGACTCTTACAAGCTGCGTGAGAGAGAGAAAGAGAGAAAGAGAGAGAGAGAGAAGCATCCAGGCTACTCTACATTAGATGAAAGCTGAAATTGCGTCTGAAATGCTTTAATATGTGCTGTGCTAGTTTTCAGTAGCTTAATCAAAGTAACCTAGAAACGCTACTCAAACACTGCTCCGCCTTACGGCAAAGACCGTTGTTTCACTGGCTTTCATGAGCGGCGGCCGTCGGTATGAATATGCAGCGAATTCCTAGCACGATGCTAATTGGAGCACCATCTCCGGGGATCTGAGGCCTCTGACGAAGTGGCGGTGGGGGCGGCGGCGAGGGCAGCGAAGAGGGCCAGGCAGCACGAGCACTCACACCCACTTCCTCTGGAGAAGGCGACGATGTAATCTCATTCCCTTGGTTGAGAAATCTTTCCTCGAGGCATGTTAGTTTTATACAGACTATAGAATTCCGAATGTATTCTCTGCTTCTTTGATCGATGATTGAAGATAAAGTAGACTGTAAGAAATGGAAATAAATGATAAAACATAGGAAGTCAGTAAATTATTTTTCTGCGTTAACTTCTGCAATATGCATTATTGAAATGTCAGTAAATTATTTGTGATAATGTGACTTGTAGTCTCCTGGCATGCAGCTTACAACTTGTGACTTCTTGTTCACTGATATAGGTTACGAGAGACTATGATTATTCGAGGAAAAAAACTCAAAAAACTAGTAGAACAGTGCATATATTTTCGTAATATTGTATCATTTAGTTACTATTATAACTTGGGGATTTCCAAGCTTTCTGGACTTATTGTCTATTGTGCAGCACTCTCAATGAAATGCTCTTGCTATTACTAAAAAGTACAAATATAATATTGTTGGTATTATTATTATTATTTTTAATACTGATAATAATATTAATAATGATGCAATTTCAATCTTACTTATTCTTTATTTTTCCCTCGAAAAGCTGCTAATCAAATCAACCCTAGAGAGAGAATTTCAAATCTTTATTTGATTTAGAAAATTCAAAAGTTTAAATGAAATAACCTCTCTGCCAGAGAATTCAGTATATTCAAATATTCACTATATTTACTTACGAGCAATGATGACCAGAAACACTGAATAATTCGTTTTTTATCTGTAAATAAAAAATATAATTTATGTAGCGAGGCGGTGGCGGCGGCGAGCGGTAGGGCAGTTCCTAAATCAACTTGCGCGCGGCGCACCGAAACTCTTCATCCTCTTAGAATTACTATTTATTACTTAGCAACCACTCATATTTTTTAAAAAAAGAGCATGACCTCGTTTAAACATCTACAACTGAGAGATAAATCGCATTGGGAAAGAAATCTCTGGCGTTAACAGAGTTGTTATGTACGACAGGTTAGAAAATATATTTGGATTTTTGCAATTTTCGAAATTTCGTAGGTTTTATAGAAAATGTAAACTATATCATATTTATAAATGTACTTTCTTCTTTTCTAGCAAAAATTGCTGCCACTTTCCACAAAAATAAGAAAATGACACAAAGATTTCATGTAAAGTAACCCTAAAAATAAATATACTTAAATGGTGTCTGGATCGACACACTTGCATCTTACTTCTAACGCATTTATCAAGTTTCAGCTCAAAAGCTGTTAACCTGGCATGTTTATGTGTTGCTTAAATTTCCATTGATCTCTCCAGACAACCCGATTTTCTGCTTCTCTTCGACAATTGTATCAATCTTAATTTTCTTTGGAACAGCACTAACAGACATTAATCCTCAATTCTGCACAAAGTAGTTCAAAAAAACCTTAAAGACGCATTTTACAACCACAAATTGGAGATCGTATTGTTGAGGTGACCCAAAACTTTTGATAATACAATTGACATTCGATAGTTTGGTTCGTTTACCTTAAGAAAATTGTCTCAAAATTCGTCGATAACTATTCATATTTCGAAAAA
This sequence comes from Acheta domesticus, assembly GCA_031308135.1. NCBI lineage: Eukaryota > Metazoa > Arthropoda > Insecta > Orthoptera > Gryllidae > Acheta > Acheta domesticus. The sequence continues at coordinate 145,859,318 of JAHLJT010009436.1, read as the reverse complement.
ATGTTCATGAAATAAATTATAATTCTAGAATTTTCAAACAGTTTGCAATCATAAATGAATCATTAAGTTCAAACCCTTGCTTTGTATGTTGTCTACGTACGTTGGCTTTGTCCACAGACAGGTTTCTTCCGTCGCGCGCGTACACACGTGAACATTTTTGTAACACAGCTCCTTGAACCACATTGTTGAGAATTTGGGCTATTATTTCTCAGTATGTTGTAATGGATAAGATTGTGGAACGAGTGTTTCACAATTCTGACGAATGTTCCATTAATTTTCTTACTTTATATATATTTTTTATCTTTACTTCAATATCACGATTGACAGTCACGAATTTCGTCTGCTGACAAAAATATCGATATTCAAACTTCATGGATCACGAAATCGCAGAGATTTGTTTCTACTAAGTATTTAAACCCACGGAATTGATCAAAAGACGAATACTCTGATATTTAATAGTGGTAGCTTATATTTATTTATTTTATGTCCTCTCCTTCCGTAACTTCATATGACGCACAATTGAAATTAAACAACGCAAATGTACATTCCGCAGACATTGTACAACGTAGACGACGTAGTACGTGGAGACAAATACGTGTGGGATACACGCATATAAAGGCACAATCAGGCATGCTTAACACTTACAGGCTGTTATTCCTTACATTTCACACACACATGCGCTCAAGTACACTCATCACTTATATCTATAGGATATTCGAATACAGTCTTCCAAATGCTGAAATGGTCGTCTTATTTTGAATCATTTAAAATGTGTATTTTGCATAGCGATATTCAGTTTGGAAACACTGTTTTCTGGGAACGGAGTGGAGAGAGACTGCACCGAGTGGAGTGGAAGGATCTCACCTATAATGGAGAAACGGATCAATACGCGTCGGCGACCGCTCGCTGCAGACGGTCACCTGCCGAATGAGGCGTCGCATTGCAGGGGCCTACACGCCCCCTCCGTCCCTTGCACCCCCCTGGGCCCCTTCATCCACTGCCGTCCAGCAATGCGACCTCATTCTCCTCTCAACAACGGAGCAACCGAAGAGATTGCATGCCCTGATTCAGAATTGCTAAGAGATGGAGATCTAGACACTAGATAGAGAAGGGAGGTCGCAGTCTTGTTCAGGCTTAATATTATTGTAAGAGACACATTCCTTACAAGAGCCTCTTGGTTCTAAAATAATGTAGCACATTTTATACTGTTAATTCATGTTTTTATTATCAAGGGATATCAGTTAGTGTATTAATGCGTTGTATTGCGTAAGAAGAATAGCGTGCTTATAAGAATTACTCTTCTTACAATCAGTAAATACTCATGTACGAATATATCCTTTTCGATATATCGAACATGACCCTCATTACATCACTTCTATACAAACCACATCTGAATTCCCAAACTCGTCATATAACAGAGACTGTAATGACAGTTACGCGATTTCCATTCAGCGCAAAACGGAAGACGCCATTTCCAAAGAAATTAATATATTTTTTCACAAGGAAAAAAAAGCGCTGGCCCAGTGGCAGTAGTGCTGTAGCGATCTCGGACCGAAGGGTCGCGGGTTCGAGTCCCGCCTCTGGCATGGTTGTATGTGTTCGTCCTTTCGCTTCCTATCATCATCATATCGGTTCATCTTCATAAATACCATAACGTTAAAATCAAATAGTGGTTGCTATTGCCCAGAAGTTCATACAATGACCTAGAAGTTGACCTTAAATAACAATAATAATACTTATGTTTATTCATTTATTTTGCAAATAATAAATAACTTAGAAGTTTCTTGAGTGTTTGTATTTCTGAAATGCCACTTTCTACTTAGAAAGTATATTTTCAAATCAACTTTCGAGTGCTTATTGCGGCTCAACCATTCGAAATATCAAAGGAATTTTTTAGACAAAATATGTTCGAAATTGACTTACAAGCTTATTTTCAAAGTTTCGTTGTCATGTATACTATGATATAATGATATTACACAGGGTCTCGCGTTCGTGAGGGTAGGCCGCCCGCCACGCCAGGGCAAAGAGCTGTGCTCAGCGCAGCGCAGAGGGAATGCGCGCGGGAGCGGCCGCAGAAGAGGAGCCGCCCGGAGCAGCTGCCGTCGCACCGCGCCGCGACGCGTCGCGCCGAGTCGTCCCGTTTCGCTTCCGTGATTCGCCGCAACTCGCTTTACTGCCCGCTCGTAAAGCGGCGGTTACTGCCGCGAGGCGAGTGGGTCACGTGGGGCGCGGAGGCCGACCTCATTGGACGGCGCCCGCGCGAGGTCGAGGGTCACCTGCGATCGCGCTGGAACGGCCGCCTGGACGTCCGAGGCGACGACCCCTGCGCCGCTCACACCCCGAGCCGCGCGATCTAGCTGCTCCGGTCGGCGAACGCATGTCGGCGGCTGTACAGTGTTAGAGGATGCTGCGGCAATAGCATTTCGCATCGAAATACGGGACTTCTAATACTACTTCATGTAACTACGAAAACCCACAAAAATGTGACAATACTTAAAAACACTGATGTGAGAAGAAAATTTTCGTCTGTCATTACTTTGTTTATTCATAGATCGAAGGAGTTCAACTTTCCCTTGCTGCCAAAGAAGGAATATTTCGAACATCATTGATTCTGTAGCAGTACTTGTAAATGAAGCTCCATTGCTTTGTAGTTGATTCATTCATTTCGAAGTAAACATTCGTCTACATTATGAGCTTATTTTATTACGGCCACGCCTCTTTGAGTTTAAGGGTGGAAATAGCAAGTGCACGTGCTCGAAACCGCGTCCCATCCGGCGCCCCGCGCCGGTGGGCGAATGCAGTGCAGCAGTGCACTCGCGCGCCAGGGGATGTGGGGCAGCGCTGTTACGTAAATTGCCTCGTTTCCCGCGCGAGCGCTGGCGGCAGGGGCGGCCGCCCGAAAAGAGCGGGCGAATGGGGGCGGGCGGTTGCCGCGGCCCCGCCCACATCGCGGCCGTTGGCACGCGGGCCGCGTAGCGACAGCGCCGCACCGCGAGGGCCCGGCCCGGCGTGCGAAGAGGGTTGGTTGCCAGAGGGCCGGCGTTGGACCGGGCCGAACACGGCACTCGGGTTTTATGTCAGCTTCCATAAAAGTGGAAATACCGGACACACGCAAATAAAATAATGTGCGGTTTTATTGTGACCTGACATTGTATTTCTTAGAAAAAATGAAATGCCACATTCATTTAGTAGAAAAAACATTTCATTTAGTAATAAGGAATTGTGACTGTGTTTTTCATCTGTTGAAGATGTACTTCCTGGGAGAAGTCATAAAACGTCTTTAGTCACATCTTCTTCTGATTCACTTAATGTAATTGGATATAAAATCGCTTTTCTTCAGATAAGTCGTTGAGAAAATTAAAGAGAGTTTCTTTATATATGAAATATAATACGACGCCCATAAATTGATTTTTTTTCTTCAAAATAATGTACCTTCAGAACGAATGAATGAAATAATCTAGCATTTAAAATACGATCTCCCATCTTTAAGAGGTTTCTGGCATTGATTTTATTTGAAAGAGTAGTTCAATCTGTTGCGGATAAAATGTCGTACCTCCATGTAACAAGGACTTCATTTATGCTAACTTCCATCTCAAAATATATCTTTATTTACATATTATATATATATAAGAGAGAGAGAGAGAGAAGGAGTGAGAATGAGAGAGGGAAAGAGGGAAAGCGAGTGAGCAATCGAGAGAGAGAGAGAGCGAAAGAGAAAGAAATGCTTTTCCTGTTTTACAATAAAAACTCTTCCCATCATTACGGTTCCTGTAGACAAAATAGGACTGATGAAATCTTACAGAGATTGCTTCTAAGAGATTGCATGAAAGAGACCGAGAGAAAGCGCTTTCTGAGGGACATTACGAACCAGAAAATACGAAGAGGAGGAGCCTTAGAGAACCGCATCAGCTTGAGTTGAGACAGCTCTCGAAGTTATTCACTTAGCCTCCGATTAGGTAAAGGAACGCTCTGTCAACCCGAAGAATCAGTCTCTCTGCGACAATTTACTGCTTCAATCTCATACAAAGAAAGCCGGCATTTCTAGACGCCAAAAAAAGAGTGGCAGGGACTCCCCTGTCGCACTAAATACCAGAACGAACGGCGATGACCTCGAGGCAAAGCTGGCACAAGCGACGAACGGACGAGTGCCGGCTGTGAGAGAGGAACATCGCGTCATCGGGGGAGGGGAGGCGTTAACTTGGCGGTTCTGCGAGGGCAGTCTCATAAGGGTGCGCACGTATCAGAAAAGCTCTGTCCCGCCCCACAAACGCGCCTCTCCCTGGACCAAGGGGTTTATTGATATTGCATCCCAATGTACTGCGGCACATAGAGCTCTTCTCTGTTGAGCTGCTGATTTGTGTGATATTCGTTATACCTTACAGTTTCTCAGATCGGAATCAGAAAGGTTTTGAGCACTATTTTATTATCCTTGCTCACTGTGTAACTATTATCTTAATGTTTACAAGAGTTGCACGCCCGGGTTTGTAGGAATTGAATTTGAACACATGTTCAGTCGGTGATCGGGAAATCTTCGCCTTAGAGCTCTTCTCTACCCACGCTCGTGAATCTCTTGTCTGAGGAAGCGTAGCCACGTCTGCGAGAGGGAGGAAGACGGTGGCGCGGCTCCGGGCAGAGAGAGAGAGAGAGGCGTTACACGATGCAGCAAGGCGAAGCGGAGCGGGGCAAGGATTGGCAGGGAGGGGCAGGGCGGAGCGGAGTTGCGCGAGACGAGGAGGAGCGTGGCAGGGAGGCGCAAGACAGAAAGAAGCGTGGCAGGGAGAAGAATGATAGTAATATGGCGGGGAGTGTAATGGCGAGGAGTGACGTGGTGGGGAGAAGCAAGGCGGGGAGGAGCGTAGCGGGAAAGAACATCCCGGGAAGGCGCGTAGCTTGAAGAAGCATGCTAGGTAGAGGCGTGTGGCGGGAAGCACAGTAGGACGGGGCGTGCAATATTGCACGATGTACACGATGGAGCATAGCAAGAAGGCTCATGATGGGATGAAGTATGGTAGGAAGGAGTAAGGCAGAGAGGAGTACGGCGGGGAGGAGTGTCGTGTGGAAGCTTATGGCGGGGAGGCGTGTGGCGGGGAAGAGTACGACGGGGAATGTCACGGCAGCGAGGCGGAGCATGGAGGGAAGAGCATGGCGGGAAAGTTTTGGCAGGGAGGAGCTTGGCGGGAAGGTGCATAGCGGGGAGGATCATGGTGGGAGAATAGGCCGAAGGGAGTATGGCGGGAATGGCCGTGGTGGAGCGGTGCGGGGATGCGCGAGGCGGGACTCTGCTTCCGAGTGTCGCGACTTCACAGGAGAGCACGCGGAGGCGGAGCGAGACGCTGCGGGCGTTGAACTCTCCGCCTGCGCCGTGCGGAGTGGGAGGCGGGTCCATCGGCCCGCTGGGGAACCCTTCGGAAAATCCAAATACTCCTCTTCAAGAAATGTACACTCCTTCAGGTCGGTGGTGGACAGGAGCATGCTGTTATAAAAGATAGCCCAGGCTTCACTTTGATTCGTGGCAAGGTTCTATTGATGGGGTAAATATATCTCAATGGTTGCTTTTTTCAAGGTAAGGAATGAGAGAAATAATATTTTGATTGACTTCTTTTGCTAAATAGTCTTTCTTTTATTTGAAGATAATAATAAATCTTTAAAATCGTAAAGCATATAAATACGTCAATTTAATAATAAAATATCTAATTTTATCTAATGTATATCTATTAATAAAATCCTTCATGATAACTGATCAGCATAGTGCTATAGTTCAGAATTTCGAATATATTTTGGGTTATTACTGGATAGTTACTTACCTGATGAAACTATTTAGTACTGGTCCTCGCAATTTCTTGCAGGACTTGCAGGACTGGCGTCGACCTACACCTCGGCTTGCATGGAGATAATTTCCCCTCTAGTATCTCCCCTAGCCAGGCTCCGCGCTAGCAGGGTCAAGATCTAAGCTCCCGACAAGTGTAGTGTATGTAAATGTGAATGTAAGGGGAGACGATAGGACAATGAACAGGAAGGAAACATCGCGTGCGTTCCTTGGCCCATTTGTTGCAATGTCGGTAGTGTTAGATTTGCAACCGGCGCGAGGGATACTTGCCAAGCTTCTCCTGACAGTGGATGGGCCGTTTGACTCTCGTTCGTCAAGGGAGGCACGCCCGTGGGTGCCTAGCTTAAGCCTGTCCATGAGCTTCCGTGCACTTGTACGGTAATACCGATGCAGCGCAGACCGAGGGGGTTTCACGAGGCGAGAATAGTTGAATAACGTCCACAGAGTGTCGGGGGCCGGTTAAAGTTTTAAATAATTCGCTTTCATAAATTGAAATTTTGAAGAAGAGAAAGTTTTACAAAACAATTATTTCTCAATTTAATAATGAAAATGTGTCTTATGGCGGTAAGAAATTCACATTTTGCATCTGACCTTCACGTTTGTCAATAAATTTGTTACTTACTTTAATATCTTGAAGAAATTAATTGAAAATGCAACAGGAATAATTTATTTCTGTAAATATCGTTCGATGACGCAACTGTTATCAATAATATTACATCGCATCTAGTATTCATCACTGTCGCCACACGCCTCCGGTGATTTCAGAGTTTTAAATGACTTCGTCTCAACGCCAGGTCTCGCCAGGACCGAACTCTCAAAGAGGTGGGGTGCCACAAGGACGCGCCTCGTGGCCCGGGCTCGCAATCAAGAGCGGTGGGCAAAGCGGGGCGGAGCGGAGCGGGGCAGGGCAGAGTGGAGCGGGGTAGGGCGTAGTGGGGCAGATAGGAGCGGAGCGGGGCGGGCGGAGCGAAGCGAGGTGAGGCTGTGCGGGGAGGAGCGGGGCTGGGAGGGGCGGGGCAGAGCGGGGAGCCGAGAAGCACAGGGAGGGCCGGCGTTGGCTCCGCGAGATTTTTTCTGGGCCACGCCGCCGCCACCGCCGTCGCTCTATTCTCGGCCCCAGCGCCAGCCGCCCGGAGCGGGGACAAAACCGGAGCGCGCTGCCTGACAACAGGTGGGGGGGGGGCGATAGGGACCAGAGGGTACACGAGGGGCGCAGTTTGCCGTCGCAACAGATCTACTGGAAGGATGAGGGTTTTCCACGTTTCGCTTTGCCAGTCTGCCTCATTTTCGTAATGTGTAATCGTATAAGATATTCTGAATCACACCAGTTCTCCTTCTGAAGACCTCATTAAAACACATTGGAAGAAGCTCAACTTAGAAGACGTATCCGAACGACAGGATATATTATTTCCGAAAGACACTACAAATATTTTGATGTCATTTCATGTTTATTTTTGAACTGGATTCTACACAATTTGAAAACATATTTAAACTAATTCTTATTTACTAAGGAAGAGTCTCTTAGAGGCTGATCAATTGATATGTACATGCTTTGATTGAAAAAACAATTAACTCAAATATGACGTTAACATTGAAATGAGGGAATGATGCATCTGTTAAATATTAACCTGTTATAACGTAATTTGGAGTTCACCTTAAGGAGACACATGGAATATTTTTTTTATATTTTTCATTTCATTTTATATTTTACAAAACCACTGTAATACTAGTACACTGCGGCAATACTAGTGAACTGAATAAAAACTTCCGAACTTGTCGACGAAGGATATATCACGGAGTCTCTTAGCCCAGTTCCCAAGTCACGGGCGTTAGAGCGAAAGTAATCCGATTAGCGGCGTTAAGCGAATCACGCGACCCGGAGGAGGGAGCGGGCAGTTATCTTATTCCTGCAACAGGTCGTAATGGGTCGTAAATCAGCGGTGTCACCGTCAGACCAACCCAACCCAACCCAACCCAACCCAACCCAACCCAACCCAACCCGACACGACCCGACCCGATCCGACCCGGCCCGAGCGACGTTCAGTGCTCCTAGGCCCTGAGCGAGGCGAACAGCGATCCCCTTCTCATCCCACACAGCTCTTCTTTTTTCTTCGACAGGGAAGAAAAGGCCCCAGCTTTCTATTCTTTGGTTAATGGATTTTCTCCTTACGTCGACTTGCTGTTGGTGTGCTCTTCTGTGTAATATGAGCTTGTCTCTTTTGATGTTTTCCTTGTCGCTGACGCTGCCTGTTCTACCGGATACATTTTGCGAGGACTATCATTTTGTAGACAGTGCCTTCGATGAAAAATAGTTCTTAAATTGTCACACCGTATAAACAATCACTGTAGTTTGGATTGACAAAGAAATGTTGAAAATAAACTCCAATAATTAATTTTAACTCCTAAATAATTAATTTTAAATATTCGCTAGTTTCACAACATTGACGAATGTTTTACAATACACATACACACATATATTTATTTTTCCTCACATATTTTTTCTGCACTACTTTTTGATTTTTTGATTCTCTTACTTCCAATCCAACTCAAATAAGTTGTCAAAAGAAAGAATAATACGGAAAGGCAGCGAATTTCTCTCTTTTATAAATGAAACATTTGTGGTAGAAAACGTGATTGTATCAGTCAGACGCAGATGCGATCGGGAACACGTCCCTCGTTTAACTGTTGGCAAAAATTCTGTCCCTCTGTGCGTCCCTCCGTCCGTCCCTTCGCTTGTCTCTCCATCCATCTATATACATGTGTACTAAACTAAAACCATTAAGACGATTTTCTGCTTAATTGTTATTCCCCCATCGATCGATCAGAATGAGCTCGATGCCCAGCGAGTTTCAAACGAATATTTCTATTTTGGAGAATCTTTACATAAAGCCTCCGCATTTTCAAACTTTTCTAAAAAAATTGCTTAAAATTGTTTTATTTTACGTTGTCCTGGTATAGCGTGAAGGACTTTCAAAAATGGCGCAGGTCTGATTTTCATTGAAATATCTGAATTTTCGAAATTTGGCAACGAAGAGGAACGAAATGCATTCGTATATAGGGAAGAACGTGGGAATGGGAGCCTACTAAGGAAAAAGTGAAATAAGAATGCCGTAGAAACGATTTTTGTTAATCTTGATGTTAATACAGGTTCTGTTATGTTTGATCCATAAAATATGTAAATCAAAAAAGCAAACAACCTCCTCTGTTATGAGTAAAAAAAAGAAGAACCAAATTAACTCGATTGGCTCTCATTACCGGATCACCTGGGTAATGGGAGCCCCCCACAGAGTAATGGGGGCCGTAGCAAACTTAATCCATACCAAGGACATTAATCAACTGACTTAATGAAATTGCAACCTAGTACCATTTTTCCACTCCTGTGGATCTACAAATTGGTCATTTACGATTTGTCCATTATAAATAAATTATTGTTTACTAGCACAAATTTGCAAATACAAGACGTTCAACATCACAATCTGTACAGTGCAGACGCGATACATTTTTACACTCTTTACAAGATGTTACAGTGACATTTGATGATATGTCAATAAAGCAAAACAAATAAATGATTTTATACAGGAATCGTCACTTCCATTATTAATGCAAATCAATCTGTGGAAGATGACAAACGGCTTGTAGAGCTTTGTTTAGGTGGTCTACCCCTTCTTGTTACCACCATTTTGTTTTCCTTTTTTGCAGTAGAAAATTCAAATATTTTCTTCGGCGGACCCTTGCCTTCTGCCTTCTCTTTCTTTCGTTGTTCATTTTCTTCATAGCGTTTTTTGAAAGGTAAAGCAGAGCCGTTTCTTACAAGCATTTGTGAGAGGTTGGTAGCCTATTTTTAGTAGGGGAGATCGAGGATACAATGTTTGTAAAGTGTGTTCGCTCTGATTGCCTCTTCTTTGCGTAGAGGAGCACTACGTTCTTGAGTTTTAGATGAAAATAGCTATATTGATTCTTCAGAACGGACCCATCCATCTCTTCGAAGCCTCCGAGAACATAGTCTGGGACGCACTGGCTGTAGACTCAACTACGGTTTGGCGTTCACTCGTCGTACAGTCATCCTTTTTAAAGATTGCAATATATAAAGGTCAGATTCATCTTGCTTTGAAAGCAGCTTATGGAAGCTATCTTAGAAAATTCTTAATTAAAAATCTTAGCTATCTCGTATGGGGTTATTCTTTTTAGTCGACCATCCGTTTTACAAAGAGATCACATTCGTCGCTGTTGGCCGCTTTTAAGGGTTCGTAATTAGACGATGTGCTGGCTTGAGAGCTACTGCACATTCATGCGCAAGTAAACAGAACTGCTTACTAAGGCCGTAAAACACGTTGCTAAATTAAATGATCACAGATGTCATTGCCAACAATATTATTTATTTCAGCGAGAGCAGCTTTAGATGGCTTAGACATCATCAGTTTCTGTTGTCTGGAAGCCACAAAACGACTACTTGAAATAAATTGAAATAAATAACATTGTTGGCAATGACAACACCTGTGATCATTTAATTTTAAATGCCAACGACATTTCACCGCAAAACCAATGTTGCTAAATGTTATTAGGTGGTCCGCGAGCTTCTTTTCTTGAGCTTCAGAAAACATTGGCCTACTTAGGCATGTACGTTTCAGAGTAACATTTCCATCTTCACTTATAGTCCTGTACCGTTTCATTAAAGTAAAGTAAGGAATTCCAGAATATTTTGCAGACTTATAAACAGTTGTCTTATTAGATGCACTTTGCATCTGTGTCTAGTTCACGTAAAGCACATTTTGCCTTATCTGCGGCCCACGGTCTTTTTCAAGCGTTACATTGGGAACAAAATACATTGCATTATAATGAGCTTGTTTAATCCTGTTAAGCTAAAATAACGAACGTGCAGCAAAAACAAACATGGGTAATCAGAGCTAGACTCCAATTTTCCCTTCTTAATGGCTCTCATTACCCCGAGTTATTTGAATTCGTTCGTACGTTACTCACGGTTAGACCTCTTCAGATCCGTCACAAATGAAGTGCCATTCACGCAGTCTCGGTCTTCTGGTGGGGAAATTTTTTTTCTTGGATCCATCTTGAATATTTTAATTAATTTCTCTAAAAAATTGTATTTTTTGTTTCTTTAAACAACTAAATCGAATTTTGACGCGGCAACTAGAAAAGTGCTCATTTAATTTCTCTCAACAAGTCAAATTGACCCAATTCTTTGCCGATACTCTCTAGGATATTCCGGAAGAATTCTAGAAAAACACGTGTGCTGGATGGTTTCAATGCACCAACAAGTACATTGGAGAAACGCTGTGAATTACTATACACTCAATCCGGCATTTACATGAATCATCGAGACTTAATTCATCAGTTTGAGTATAATTAAATGTAAATTTGTATTGACTCGAATTCTTAAACAAGCATTTTAATCGATACATTTTCATATAATTTTTTATGCCTGAAAATGGAACAGGCGGGAAACTGTCGTATGTTTAACATTTATTTTTATAACGAGTTTGTCAAGCACAAGAGACTTTTTAATATAAAGATAAGACAGTACAATATCCGTGCTGTCTATTGTGTAATGGGTTAAGCTAAATTACAGTAATTCTGGAAGAACTTCCCTAAGCCAAAATTTAACTTCACGCTTCCGCAACCTCCTTCTTTGCGTCTCAGATGTCGCCTGAGAATTCATGTATTATGCGTCGCATTATTGAAGGTCATCGAAGCACACATTATAAAAGCAAAGACGACGTCTGAAGTGTATTCAGTTTACCTCACCCGTTCCTCGAAGATACTGTTCGTTGAGTGTTTTGACTTCTACAAACAACTTCTTCTCAAATAGACCTCCGATCTGTTTTTCATTTTGGAGGACAATTCAGGGGCATTCTCTAAAACACATTTCGACCCTCCACTCCCCAGATTGCGCACAACGGAAGTACTGACGCCCCCAATGTTAGTCGGTACTTTTTGAAGACGAGCAGCCACAGTACCCGAAACATGCTTCAATATACGTGACGTAGCTACAGAAAACAAATTGCCTGTGAGCTGAAATAGGCCTTTGAAGGTTCACGGCCACAGAACGCGCGTGTCGCGAAGTCCCTCAGCGCGTGGAGCGCGAGGGTCGGTTTCGCTGGCGGAAGGGAGGGGGAGAGGAAGCCGTTGACGCTTGGCACGAGACTGTGTGCGAGTGCGTGAGCGTGTGCGTCGGCGGGTGGGCTGGGGCCGCGTCTATTCCGGGCGGCCGGGTGCTCTCCTCCGCCGTTGCGTCAGGAGTGCGTGGGCCCCGGCGGGCGGGCGCGCGGGCGGGCGGGCGGGCGCGCGGGCGGGCGGCAGGCGGCGGGCGACACGTCTTTACGTAAGCGAAGCGCCCGCACCGCACCGCGCCGGCCACCCTTCGCGTCCCGCCCCCGCCCGCGCCCACACCACCTCCCTCGTCCCCACCCCCGCCAACACCCACGCCCCACCATCTTCGCGATGCTCCCTCACCCCGTCCCTCCCTGCCCCGCCCTGACCACACGCCGGCGCCGCCTGCCAAACTTCCCGAACCAACAGCCAGACGGGCCCCACCGCGAAACCTATTACACCAGCACCGGAAAATGTTTGCAGAACCTACATTACCGAGGTCATTGACCTCTGCATTTTTAGGGCAGTCGTTTAACTGATTTCATTTATTTATATAGACATAGAATGACTTTGATGGAAAGTGGCCCTCTATTTATGTAGGAAGAATTGGCCTCCCAGTGGTAAACTGTAGGTGTCTAGGGGGGGAGAGCACGTACATTTTTTATCGCTAGTTTGGCGTGAAATTCTAATGTTTATATCTTTATAGCATAACCATATTGAATGTAAAATAGCATTCATGACAAATTTAGCCCACACTGCCATTGTTCGTACTACAATGCTTACCAGCTCGTGCACAAGACCACTACGCCTTTTAATTGTCGCCAGCTGGGCTGCGAACGCGTCACGCGGCTTCACCCCGGCGGAGGTCAACGCCATTGACTGCAGCTCCCATCGCCACTCCGGCCGCCGCCATCCCTGTCGCCGCCCCCGCCGTCGCACTCGCCCCCGCCCTCGCCGTCACTCTCGCCCACGCCCTCGCCGCCGCCCTCGCCGCCGCCCTCACCGCCGCCCTCGCTGCCGCCCTCGCCCCCGCCCTCGCCGCCGCCCGGGATGCCGCCCGCGCCGCCACCCTCGCCGCCGCCCGCGCCGCAGCCCGCGCTGCGGCCCAGGCCCCCTCCCTTGCCCCCGCCGTCCCTACCGCCGCCCCGCCCCCGCCGTCGCCGTCGCCGCTGCCCTCGCCGCCGCCCGCGCCGCCGCTTCCCCTCCGGCCCTCGTCCCCGCCGCTGCAACGTCAGTGCCTTTGATCGCCTCCTCGTTTCACGCCGTGCGCCCGCGCTCCATCGCTGCTAAACGAGCGGTCGACAATTGAACGGCGGGGTGCGCACACTACACAAAGCACCCTGCGCTCGCGGCCGTTTGAAGTGTCGGGTAAATGTTAACTCTCCATCCCACGATTGCGTAATATTGATCATACTTGATCACGATAAATTAAATTGCTTTTATAATTGAATATGTGTCATGTTCTTTCGTAAATAAATATGTCGAGTTAATAAGGGTATTTTGGATTAATTACGAGTTTCATTGCCGTTTGGCACTGTTGATTTAGGTGTGTTACTTGTTCTACCACCGGCTGGTATACTTTTTAGCAGGAGAAAAAATAGAATTAAAGGAAATGGAGATACGAGATCGTCAGTAATTCTAAAACATCTTGTATTAATTGAAATTTCTACTTATTTTTCATTAAATGCCATATTAAAAATTGATAATTCTATCTTATTGCAAATTAATAATCACTATTGCATCATTGTTATTTGTAGTGTTCAATTCCATTGACAGTTTCTTGCATTGTTCACTTGCCTTTCAAGATCGTCTCTGAGTTGTCATTTGCTACTTGTTTTTTGTCCCTCATTAATCGTATCCAAATGCTGAAAAGAAGTAGCATCGGTTAATAAACGGAAAGAGCGCTTTGTTGTGTTACGGGATTAAAATCAGACTAGAGATGTGTTTTTCGAACCAAAACGCGCAGCGTGTAGTTTATGTGTATTGACGTTGGCACGTTATTCTTCAAATTCATGCTGGCACATTATGGAAACATTAGTTTTGCAAGACAAAACTAGTGGTGCTTCCAACGCACATACTTTCTCGCTCTGCTTCTATACGGTCCTTTTTGCTATTCCACTACTTCATAAACAAGCAAAAGTGTATTATACCAGCAAACCTTTTCGGTACCAAGACCCGACAACCGAAACTCAAATTCAACGAACCGGCACTTACACCACTACGCAACAACGACTCTGTCGAACAGAACCATGAAAGAATAGAACCGACCTATAAAATGGTAAATGCATGATTAAGAAACAATTGATACGATGGGAAAACGCTTTACAAATACAAAAGAAGTATAAAATTGTTAAAAGTTAATTATTTGAACAATTATACGCAGACATTTCCAGGACATTTATCGCAATTACTTATATTTTAGTCAAAACGTAATTCTATCGCTTTTATCATTAGGAGCCGGTAATTTTCAACATGCGAAAAACGTGTCTTTCAAACATGACCAAGAAAGGCAGCGATGAACCGCATTACGAAGTATTCGTAAGGCTAGAAAGTAATAACCATTTTTGGAACCGTTAGGGATATGTAAGTTCATCGCATGCCTTCTGGTTATATTATATTACAATTTAGCGTTAAAATGCTCATAATTTTACTTAAATTGGTTCATACAGATATATACTAGATAACGGTTGATTTGACATGCCATACGCTTCAGAAATCGAATAACAGAGTTGAAAAATTGTTTAAAAGACGCAGTTAGGGAAAACACAGACAAGTCCTGTCTATTTATCTATATTGAATCTATTCGTGACTAGAAGTACTTCAAATGATTTTCAATAAAGTATCTACACTCTTCAGTGTTTTTTTCCTGCAACATCACATTCATCAAATTAAAATTCCCCACGGGGGATCGAACTCGGTACCTTCCTTATTGAAGATCTCAACCGGAAGGTGCATTAACCAACCGCGCTACGGGACCGACTTGCGGAACATCTGCTAATATTTCAGTCAAAACGGTCTTGAATCAGTTCTATCATTAAGAAGAAGGTAATTGTCAACATGCAAAAAAATGTCTTTCAAAAAACATGACCAAGAAAGGCAGCGGTGAACGGTTAAATCCACATAATTTATCGGATGATCGGCATTTGGAAAATAACTACTGCGAGAAAGTATGTGCCATTCTATAGCACTACTAGTTTATTTATATATTTACCTTCCCTTCTTACACACGTGCAGAAAATTTAAAGAAAAATTTTGGAGCGGTTTTTGAGAAAATTTTTTTTGTCAATTTGAATCGCAATTACGCAAAAACTATTCGTTTTTTCCAAAAAATGGTACATGACCTTATTTGAAGTGCTAATTTTCTACAACCGACTTTGTCTGAAGTGAAAATCTCAATCTTCAATTTTGGAGTTTTTAAACAGTTTTTTTGAAATTTTCGAAAAATAGGGCCTATCAACGAAAATGATGCTTACGTCATTCCCTTCAAAGTTCTTCGCACTATTCAACAACAAAATATAATCAAAAAATTTGGAGCCTTTTTTTTAATTTACAAAATCTCAAAATGGGCTTCATGTAAAGTATTCTCAAATACTAAGATATCGGTTTCAAATTCAAGAGACCTTGAGACGAGTAAAAACCATCGGGGAATATTAACTTTGAAGAAAATCGACCGAACGGTTTAGGCGCTAGCGTTGACCACAGATGGACAGACGGACGGAATGCCGTCAATCGATTTTGAAGTATGAAGAAGCAACAAATCATGGATTTTGACTACATCACGAGATAGAGGATTTTTTTCTAAATTTAGCAACAGGTTTTATCCACTATTTTGTCATTAGACCCCTGCTATAAGAGATTTTCTGGCGAAAATTCCCCGTTTTCCGCCGCACGATTACATAACTTTCTCTTCGTACGAAGTATTCGTAAGGCGAGAAAGTAAAAAATTGAAAGCTGAATTAACTACACAAAAGAATATCCACTATAGAGTCTCGTAATTATTGTTTTCAACGGATCGTACGTAATCTATTGTACACATGAAACGTTTGTGTACGAACATGATTATTTTCCCTCCGTCAACAAGACAAGCTTTAGATTCGGCTCATCTGAGGGACAAAACCACAATCCTCAGGCTGTGTTTACACATCGCGTGTCGTACGGGCGTTGCGATCAGGTGTGAAGGGTCGCTGCGGTGACCCTGGCCAATAAAAATAGGCCTGTCGCCGCGAGGGGGAGAGTGGGGGCGGGGGCTGCGGATGAGTTGGCAAACTAATGTTCTGCGCGCGGGTATTTGAGGCGCGCTCCGCGCCGCGGGGGCTGACGCGACGTTTGAGTTGACGACGACGGACGCGGAGCGGCGCCAAACACCGGATGCAAAGCAGCGGGGCACTGCTCGCCTCCCTCGTGCCTCGGCGACAGCCTCCTCCCTGCCTCGGCACAGCCTCCCTTCTGCCTCGGCAACAGTCTCCCTCCTGCCTCGGCACTGTCTCCCATCTGCCTCGGCAACAGTCTCCCTCCTGCCTCGGCGACAACCTTCCTCCTGCCTCGGCGACAACCTTCCTCTTGCCTCGGCGACCGCCTCCCTCCTACCTCGGTGACAACCTCCCTCCTGCCTCGGCGACAACCTCCCTCCTGCCTCGGCGACAGCCTACCCCCTGCCTCGGCACAGTCTACCTTCTGCCTCGGCGACGGCCTCGCTCCTGCCTCGGCACAGTCTCCCATCTGCCTCGGCGACAACCTCCCTCCTGCCTCGGCGACAACCTTCCTCTTGCCTCGGCGACCGCCTCCCTCCTACCTCGGTGACAACCTCCCTCCTGCCTCGGCGACAACCTCCCTCCTGCCTCGGCGACAGCCTCCCTCCTACCTCGGTGACAACCTCCCTCCTGCCTCGGCGACAACCTCCCTCCTGCCTCGGCACAGTCTCTCTTCTGCCTCGGCGACAACCTCCCTCCTGCCTCGGCGACAACCTCCCTCCTGCCTCGGCGTCAGCTTACCCCCTGCCTCGGCACAGTCTCTCTTCTGCCTCGGCGACAGCCTCCCTCCTGCCTCGGCGTCAACCTCCCTCCTGCCTCAGCGACAGCCTTGCTCCTACCTCGGCGACAACCTCCCTCCAGCCGCGGCGACAACCTCCCTCCTACCTCGGCGACAACCTCCCTCCTGCCTCGGCGACAGCCTACCCCCTGCCTCGACACAGCCTACCTTCTGCCTCGGCAACAACCTTCCTCCTGCCTCGGCGACAGCCTCCCTCCTACATCGGTGAAAACCTCCCTCCTGCCTCGGCGACAACCTCCCTCCTGCCTCGGCGACAGCCTACCCCCTGCCTCGACACAGCCTACCTTCTGCCTCGGCAACAACCTTCCTCCTGCCTCGGCGACAGCCTCCCTCCTACCTCGGTGAAAACCTCCCTCCTGCCTCGGCGACAACCTCCCTCCTGCCTCAGCGACAACCTTGCTCCTACCTCGGCGACAACCTCCTTCCAGCCGCGGCGACAACCTTCCTCCTGCCTCGGCGACAGCCTCCCTCCTGCCTCAGCGACAGCCTCCCTCCAGCCTCGGCGACAACCTTCTCCTGCCTTGGCGACAACCTCCCTCCTGCCTCGGCGACATCCTTCCTCCTGCCTTGGAAACAGCCTCCCCCCTGCCTCGGTGACAGCCTCGCCTCGCACTCAGCCGATAAACACGGTACAGTTATTGTGCCGCCTTATACAGTTTCTGTACAGAAACTTCAAGATTCCAAACTAGAAGAATACAAGCCAAAAACCGCGTTTATTAGGTCTAGACGTTTTCTGTATGAATCGCCGCAAGAGTCTTGTGACGAGGCCTTGCTAGGGGGTCTACCGCGGAACAACTGAATTGCGCCGTCCCAGTACTTTCAACGGTATTTCTGTGCGTGCGTTCTGGCTATGTGATCTTTAATAAGTATGAACTAGCCATGCTTAGAGAGGAGCTTAGAGAAGAAAAATAGGAAGGCGGGAATAGGGAAAGAGGTAGTTTGTCACAAAATCACTTGACAGAATCGCACCTTGCCAAACCTAACTGCAAAATCGAAAAGACTAATTACTGTTGCACGGGGTAAAGAGATCGATTAGTGAACGATTCTGCCGCTAGAGGCGATTGAGTCAGCACATTCTGGACTGCTCGAAAACTGTACCGTGTTTACCTGCTTTAATGTGAATAATGATCGAAGTAATATAAAAGAAGAAATTGGGAGGTGGGTAACTTGCTGGGGAAGAAGTGGGGAACTGAGGAAACACCCTCCCCCTGTCGGGGTTGCGTCAGGAGCGTGTAAAATCGGGAGCCTTGAAGTAGCGTGGCGGGATGTGTGCTTGCCAAAGCTTGGCGGGAGCCTGGCGAACAAGCCGCCGCTGACTCGACACGAGGTCAGTGTCTGGTGCACTCTCTGAGCATGTACGCATACGAATCTTATACATGGTTCTACGAAGGAGGCTCTCAAAGAACTACGACACGCCCCTTACAATATGGACGGTACTAAATACCGTCACCCTCACCAGGTGAAAATCATCTCTTTGATAAATCTCTCGACTCATCATTTAGAATTAATTGCACATTGAAAACCATACATATCTACGCGCAGTGCCTTATTTATAAAATGTTAGGTTCTGTAACGCGCCCCAAATTACTTATTAATTTAATACAAATAATTATATATTTATAGTATAATTTAATAATAACTCGGAGGTACCAGAAAGCCGTTCCGTCTCGTTCCGCCAGAAGTCAAGCTCTGCCTAAGCGTATCTGTATGTGATTTATTAAACGAGTGCTTCACTGCACATGAAACGAAGGAAATGAAGGATATTTGGTATTTTCTCTAGTTAGTTACATATTTATTTGCTATTGCAAGTTCATAAATTAAACATGTTGGCTGACCTTCAAATTGAATATTTAAACATCTGGTCTCGCTCGCATCAACGTGAAAAAACAACAACATTCCATATCTCCGATTACCTTGCGATTACCTTACGATTATCTCCGATTACCTTTGAACGATGGAAAAATTTAAGAGATCGAATATTTTACTCAATTTTTGAATTGTTTCTGAGTCTGATTTGCGACGTAGTTCCGCCCGCCCCGATGACAAGCGCAAAGGCGGCTCCACACATTCGGTATTCGGCAAACAGCGAGCAACTGCTCGCCGAATCCCGAGTAGTGTGGATGGATCGCTTGCTATTTGCCGAGCGACGAACATTCGGCGCTCGCCCTACCCACCGCGTGTCGGTCTTTTGGACACATCAAAGGGAGCGAACATTCCCCCAACACATCAGCTGATCGGGATCGGGCGAGCAGTAGCTCGCTGCTCGGCGAATACCGAATGTATGGAGCCACCTAAACCCTCCGGCGGGCGCGTCCCATCACATCCCACAACAAGCCCGTGCGGCACTCCGTACCGCATTTATCTTCTTCGTTTTTCGCGACAATAGTTGGAATGTTATAGAATGTGAAGGAAATATGCTTAATGTTTTTATACATTTTATTTCATAATAACTAACTAAATACCAAACGAACTGACTACTCTGATCCAACACTCGCTCCCTCCGTGCCGTATTACGTGTTATATGTCGGGGAATGAATACGGTGCAAACGTGCCTTCGATCGTTTCTTCGGAAACAACGCTTTACATTTGAATTAGTAGATAGTACTCCAAAATCTGTGTCATAAAGCTCAATAGCAAAACTGCAGTAAGAATTCTAATGGATAAAATACGCAAATATTATATTTGCATGACAAAGCGCATGTGGTATGGAGTGCCGCAACCGTTGCAGAGTTCGAATTACTAATGAATAACGGTCGATTGGCAGAGTCTAAAATCGTAATTTTAGTGTCATCCGGTTGAAAATATAATGAATGAAAAATATCTATGAGTTCACACGTGCGACGCCAATTATTTACACGAAATCAACACAAATGTAAGAATGCGGCACGGAGTGCTGCTACGCGCCCGCCGGAGGGTTAAATCGTGCTCGCGGGACGAGAGGGTGACGAGAGGGAGACGAGAGGGTGACGAGAGGGTGACGAGAAGGGGACGAGAGGGTGACGAGAGGGGGACGAGAGGGGACGAGAGGGGGACGAGAGGGGGACGAGAGGGGGACGAGAGGGGGACGAGAGGGGGACGAGAGGGGGACGAGAGGGGGACGAGAGGGGGACGAGAGGGGGACGAGAGGGGCGTGGCGGGGGCGTGGCGGGGGCGTGGCGAAGCGAGGCCAGCCCCCGTCGCACTGGCTTCACGCGCGCCTCTCGCTTTCAGCTTGTTGGCCGAGAAAACGTAAACAAGATTTGCAGACGGGGCCTCGGTCAAGTGCACGCGGACGCGGGCGAGCGAGAGCTAATAATTCCGCGAGGGCAAACAATGCCGGCAGCGGCGCGCCGAGCCCCCGCGCAGGTGTGGGCGGCGACGGCGAAACCGGAGCGACCTGAATAAACAACGGCGGAGCTCGCTCGCGGGGTAATTGCTGTGAGCGACGTGCGAAAATCCACCGCGTTCCAATTGCGCCGCCGGTGGATGCTGTTTCTCTTTACGCACCGCAAAATATGCCAGCGTGGGCGCATGTCTACGCATGTGTCTGAGGTGGAGATGCGATACTGTTTTCACGAGACGCGAGAGGGGAATTTTGAATCTACGGTTCTCAATGAGAAGTGCGTATAAGAACACAAAATAATTTGATCTGTCTTTAGTTACATTAAGAAAAGTACGATAAATGTTTCGTGGGGGAAGAGAGGGGATTTTTGACATATGGTCTATAATCACTATGTTCTGTACACTATTCACTGTACACTACACAATGACTGTAATTTTAAATTCTTCATGCAGGGTCTTGAATTAAATGGTATCATTTGGATAGCAATAGCATTATTCACGAATAACAGTGATATTTATTGAAACTAAAGGTTTACGAACCAATTTCATGAAGAGGAGTAGAACTCAAGTTAATAATTGAGACATCCAGCGAGAGAGAGAGAGAGCGAACCCACAAAATTCAAAACATCGATTTATTTGCATATTCAATGTGTTCGTAATTGAATTCGTTTATAAATTGATATTTTGAATTTTGTAGGTTAGCTCCCTCTCTCACTGGACGCCTCAATTAGTTTTTGTTACCCGTTACATAAAGAGAAGTGTTGTTTTATGCAAAGAACTGTTTATTAAAATATAAATTGTTTTATTTTATTGTTTTGATTGGTTTAAAATATTACTATACTTCCTGATCTTACTGAACAAGGCGATAAGTCTTCTTCAAATCGTCAGAGCGGAAGGCATTTGAGCATGTGTAGTATAAGAGTAATTCCATAAGCATATGCAACCTGAAGACATCAAACGGTAGAAGTGGCTCAGGGCATCATGATGTCTATGGATTGTCTCTAAACGCGATGCCCTAGCATTCGAGTCCCGACGGTGGCAGGATTTTTTTACCCTAGTTAGCTACGTCAAATTCAGCTGCTGTCCGCACACGATCTTTTCTTCCTCTTCCTTGTCCTATCCTCTCCCCTTACACTCACCAGCACAACACTGTTACGTATATCGTGAAACCAATCGGGAGCTTAGGGCTTATTCCGGCTGGGACGGTGTCCCCGCAGGTGGGATACACCTGGATGAGGAAAACTCCGCAAACATACGTGTATGTCGGCACGGAATCTCACCATCTAACTGTAAAAAAACATCGCCATCTCCCGTGTTAAAAGCCTGCACTAATATACACGAAATAATTAATCAATCAAACGGCAATTCTCAGTCGCGATATCCTGCTGCAAATAAATCAGTGGCAACTTAAACAACGTTCTTGACCACTGCCGAGGACACTCTTTATCATATCATACATCTTTCAAAGTGAGTTCGTGGTTTTCATGTCATTTGGACACTACAGACTTCCATGTTGAAATTCCAAATTTTCATGCTAATGGCGCCCTTCAACGCGTCCCATCTTTTAAAACGTTTACCGTGGAAGACTAGTGTGTCGGAGGGTTTTGGGTGGGTGGCTGCCATGGAGCCGAAGGCTGTCAGGTTGGCAGCGCGTCCGCCGGCGCGAGGCCCTTGAGGAAGGGCGCGGAGTCGGCGCAGGCGCCGGAGGCAAGGAAAGGGCCCACGGCTGCTGTGGAAGCTGCGAAGGGATCTGCGCGCTGGGTCAATAGGGCGCCACGCCCGTCCGCGCCCCGCGCTGACCCACTTTCGCCCATCGCCCTCGCCCCGCCCCCGCCCCCACCCCGCCCCCACCCCGCCCCCACCCCGCCCCCACCCCGCCCCCGCCACCACGCTGCAAGAGTACGTCGTGCATGAACCGCGCACTTCCAGTTTGCAAACGACTCTGGCCCAATTACAACAAGGCAGCAGAGCAGCACCGAATGACCTCACGTTTTTATGACGATAAAGCTACGTGAATGATTTGTTCGCTCAGAATTAATTTGAAATGCAATACAAATTGTGAAGAGAGACCATCATGAATTAAAATAATTTACCCAACATAATTAAATGAAATTGCACAAGTATTTCATTCAAGAGAATTAAGTATTTATATAATTTCGAGAAGATAAGGGCGAGAGACATAACTGAGCATCGTTGCACAACGAGCCGGCAGCAGAGCCAGACAATTTCTGTGGCTTCCCTTGAGTAGATTCTGCTGCTCTGAGGGAAGACATATGCCGCTGGCTGCTGCCTGAGGGGAAGGGCAGCTTGCGTCGCTCTGAGCCACACACTCGGCCCTCAACTCCTGGCGACATCGACACCAACAAGCTACAGCACAGAAACAAGGCATAGCATCAATATCAAGATTGTCAGTAAGACATGCCTCTGCAAACCCTCAAGTAAATTTGTTAAAATCCTTTTTCGCTCTCACTAAAGAGAATTATTGTAATCAAAAGAAACGTATGTTTTCAAATACCATTCAGTTGAGCAGCATGGAAGATTTAATGTTCATTTTTGCATACGTGAATAAAGAAACGTAGTAAATCAAAGATATAATTTGTAAGTTTGAAATGAAAAAAGAAAAGACAAAGAAGAAATTAGTACGTCTCTCGGTGTCGCTTTTTTGTCTATTCTCTTTGTTATCGTCTCATCACATTCTCATTCATTCTTTCCTTGTTCTCTTCTCATCACACTTTTCCCAAACAATCCCCTTCTTCCACCCGCATCCCAAAGCTATGACTACACATATGTGTCAATTATATGGAAAAATCGCAATTCTGACATGAATTCCCGCCAGGAATTGCTGTGGAATTTCTTCGTACGAGATGCGTCCTAGCGTTCCTTCCTAGCGTGAATGAAATCTCACCAGTGCAAAAATTAAACTAGTATTTAACATTATCGAATCTAATTTAGGAGCCTCCAACATGGTGCATGTCCAACAGAGCCGTTGTGGACGGTCAGTCCCTTGAAAATTCGCCAACGTCCGTCGTTCTGGAACTCATGGCTGGGAATCAGAGTCCAGTACCCTAACCGTTTTTGACTGAGGGCGTCAGCAGAAGGAATGAGGTTGGAGGTAACAGGTGCGTCTGCTTAGGTGGAAGGGGGGCGGCTGGGGGTAGTCACGAGACGGAGCATTTGCCAAGTAGGCCGCCGCTGCCTCCGTCTCCTCCTCCGCTGCCACTGCAACCTCCATCTCATTCTTCTCCTCCTCAGTCTGTCTCTGCACCGCTTCTATCATCCTCCAGCTCCACTTCCTTCTCCACCTCCTCCGCTTCCCTTGCTACCTCCTTCTCCTCTAGCTCTTCTTCCTCGTCCCGCTCTTCCTCATCCTCCTTCATATCTTCCTCTTCCTCATTCTTCCTTCTCCTCCTCCTGGGCCTCGCGCGGGTCGGGGTCGCGAGGTGGGCGTCAGCGGAGCGGAATGTAGCCCAGCGCTCGCCCCACTAAGGGCTACGGGGGTGCGGGGGGAGGGAAGGAGGCGATGCCCTGGAAAGCTCTTCTCGAATCAGGGCGCGGAAGCCGCGAAGGAGGGCGGGACGGGCCCACCGCGTCGCAGGGGGCGTGGCTCGGCGCAGGAACGCCCTGTCTCAACCCACCCCGCGAGGAAGCCGGTTGGGAATTAGCGTTTCTTCCAACAAAAATCCTGCAAAAAGGAAGTCTGTGGAGACAACCGCTTTACACGCAGTTTCGAAACCCACGTAAGAACTCAATGCATTTGCCGAGACTTTTTGGCGTGGAAGGCATAGGAAAACCAACAACAATATCATCTAGCATCGACAGGCAAAGGTGACTCAGAACGTCAACTAATGAATCTGCAGTACCTTACACCAAGAGGTCCAATGGTTCGAGTCCCGATGGTGGCAGAATTGTCGACACTTTCGACACTGTAGGTCGAATTCACTCCCTGTCTGGAGAAGAATTCTAGCGACCGGCTGCTCCGATCGGTAGTTTTCCGTGGTTTCTCTGATCAACACCAGACAAATGGCGTAGCAGTATCCTAACAAATGGGTCACGGACCGCGCGCGATCTTTCCTTCCCCTTCTTCATGCTTTCCTCGCCCCTGACACACTCTCTCACATGCACTACAGTATCACACTATCGGGAGACTAGTCGGGAGCTTAAAGCTTGTTGCGGCTGGCGCAGTGCCCCGCTGATGGGAGTTACCTAGTGGAGAAACGTCCTCCACTAGGTGTCTCAACCCAACTTAGGTTGGCGCCAGATTTCGCCAGCCAGCAGGGGAAGATCATCTCAGGCGATGAAAGCATACACTATACTAACGGGACTAATGACCGTGGAAATTGACCGGCGCCGACTCCAAAAACCGTTATGGATAATAAATGTCAAAAAATCAATTATAAACCTAGCATCGTTAATAACTTTATAATAGTCCCATTTATCCTAGTAGCAATTGCCTGCTACTTGACCTTCTACTTCCAGTCAGAAATATGGTTTTAGAAGAAGAAAAAGAAGACGAAAGAAATGGCGTCATGTCTCCTCGCCGTGACACATATTACAAAAAGTCAACAGGTGACTCAACTGGTGTAGGCAAGTGACAAAATGAACGCTGCTTCGCTCTGCAAGTTTTTGCTGTGCGAATGCACTTCACGAAATAAAGCAGTGAATTACTGAGAAGGCAAGAGAAGACACGGTAAGAAGACGAGACAGAACGAGAAGAGGCAGGGACGCAGTAGAGCGCGACGAACGTGGACGCACAGCCAGGCGACTCTTTCACGGCTGCTGGGTACAGCTTCGGATAATGGGATAACACTACTAATTGTCTACGTGTCTTTATGCTGTTTTAACAGACGTGTTTACTTGCATAAGTCTCTTTAATTTCGCTCTCTCCAACCGGGCAGAGTCGGGTCCAGAGGCAGAATGGCGGCGTATTAAATAATATTTCTTTTTTAATCTCAACATTCATTGCTTTTGTCTCTGCAATTTTCATATCATTTATCTCTGTATAGTGTCTTTGTTCTACACATTTCTGGATCTCTCTTCGCTGAAAACATTCTCATGTAACCATTTAGATAAAACTGCTAGAGATTAATGAATTTTGAATGCAAAATTCACATTTTTTGTGTCCTCACCTTTGCTATTTTTCTCTGTGATTCCGGGAAACGTTCATGAGATTCGATAGAACAATGATTAATCGATAGCGCGTCAGCATCGGGTTGCTATGGAAACGTAACTTTACTGCTAGTGTCCTTACTCAACTGGTGACGGTCCAGCAATATGGAAAGTTTGCATCACTGCTAGTAAGCTTTTCGAAACTTTGTGTGATTAGGAGGAGCTTGGGAAGTATAATCCACTGCCTCATCTAGAGTCATATTTCAGACATGAAACTTTGTGAAATTTGGCGTGCAACTTAAGCATTGCGAATGAGAAATAAAGTGAACAAACTTTTGAAAAAGTAAAGTATACAGTTATTTACTTCGCAATTTGGAGAAATGGAAATGTTGCTCTATTTGTATTATTCCTCGTTTAGTCGAATTATAGGCTTTTATACGGATAATTTCTGCCCTTTTATGAATTCCAAATGTGTCTTATGTTAACAATAACTGTTTGGTCTACACGTTAATATTTTTCATTTTCATGAACGCACACGAAAACAGCGTTTTTAACCGATACTACTTATTGAAGCTCCTCTGCACCTAGGCTTCTTAAGCGAGAAATAAGAAAGTACAGACTCCAGGAGGCGTTATGTGAAAACACTAAAACACAGAGTATTGAACCAAGTCATCTGTTCTATAACTTGTCTTCCTTTACTTCTTCTACTTGTTCTTAGTGTTGCCCTCTTGTTCTTCTGTCACCTTTTTTCTTCTTTCTTTTCCTTTCATATTTTTTCTTTCTTATTCTCATTCCTTCGCCTTCTATTTCTTCTTTTCTTTCTTCTCTTTCCTCTCCTGCTATGTCCTCTCCTTCTCGTTCTTCTCTACTCTTACTCTTCTTCTTATATTTCCTTTTCCTATTTTCTTTCCTCTCCTTTTCTATCTTCTCCTTCCTCGTTCTCTTTCTTCTCCATATTCTTATTTATTATGTTCATTTTTTGTCTTCTATTGCTTGTCTTTTCCTTTTTCTTTTTCTTCTTCTTCTTCTTCTTCTTCTTATTATTATTATTATTATTATTTTTCTTCTTCCTTTTATTTTCCATTTTTCCTTTGGTGTCACACTGTTAATCCTGCTTCACGATTGCTGTGACACGGAGCGTGTAATGCATAAATGTCAAGAGGGTTGCGTCAAGAAGGGTTACAGATATTCAAAGGGCTCATAAATATATTGTACACAGCTGACCTGTAATATTGAAAGAATTAATAATCACATGTGATTGAAATTTAATGGCATGTTTTAAGTAAATATATCTTGCCCTTCTCCAATAACATAAATCTTTCACTTTTCTTGAAGCAAAGTAGCAGAAAATATTCGATTAGTAGAACTGATCCCATAATTCCCGTCATTTTCAATTTCTTATTTTTTTGTATGATATAATTGATGAACTACGTAAATTATATCATTGAGTGCATTAGTGTACTTCACAACATGTGAATTTTGAACACATGATGGTGGGAGAAAGAAGGTGAAGAAAAATGATTTCACAAAACTTCCTCGTAGTTTTTAAATAACACATTTTACAAGCGAGAATATTCGTG
Source organism: Acheta domesticus (assembly GCA_031308135.1). NCBI lineage: Eukaryota > Metazoa > Arthropoda > Insecta > Orthoptera > Gryllidae > Acheta > Acheta domesticus. The sequence continues at coordinate 145,832,330 of JAHLJT010009436.1, read as the reverse complement.
AATGATTATGGAGTATCATGCATTATTAGATCAATTAATTATATATTATTAATTAATTATATTAATAGAGCAATTAAATTATTATCTTTGCTACACAAAGAATAATTTACTCCTCTCGTTTTGAAGCTCATTCAAAACATGAATGTTAAATCGCAATGGAGCAATAAACTTCAAGTTTCATCATACATCCGTGGGAGTCTTTCATCTGTCTGAGCACTGGTATCATTCTTGCTGCCACAATTCCAGCTCAAGGAGTAAGGAATTTGCATTTGTGTGCGTCGTACGTATTCGTTCCTACGATACACGATATTCATAGTTCATTCATAGGAATATATTTTTCATTGTTCATATCCTATAAATGTATTTATCACGCACATACTCAATGTATCGGATAAATGTATTTATCACGCACGTACTCAATGAAAACAGAATGGCTATTTTTTTCGAAATTTCATACTTAAATTGACATTGTAAATCCTATAACTTATATACATAAACTTACCATCAACATACATTAATGCTTAATGTGTGACTGTAATTAAAAACCCACATCCCCGTTCATCTTACCTAGTCAGATATTATCGTAGTAGGTAGAAAAACTTTTTTTTGTTATTTAAGGTCGTATCAACTACTAGGTCGACTTGTGTTAATACTACAAATTGTAAAAGTTTAGTACACACGTTCCAAAATCACACGAAGACCTGAAAGAATTGTTTCAATGATACAATATAGCTCTCTGCTGCCGATGTTCGACAAGCACCTTCAAAATAGCCTACAATACAAGAAAATTAGCAAAAAATACAATAAAATAAAAATACAACTTTTCCTCATAAAGTTCATGCCATCGCGAGTTATTACGTTTATATTCACAACATGAAACTCTGTAACGAGAACGAAGGACTATTTTTTTAAAAAGTCGGATGATGGGTTGAGGCGCATCTGTCTGTGCAGTGAAAGGTCACACGCGAGGCGCGAGGACAAAACCGCACATGGGCATGGTCTCACGTGCGGAGGGGCGAGGTTATGAGAGCTCAGAAGGAGGTGCCAAGTTCGAGCACGGTCCACACCACTGGGGGCAACAATACAACGAGTTGCGTCAGTGTGTTTGTTTCTGCATGTGTGAACTCTGACTGCAATACACATGCTTGAGTTACAGCATAACAACTCGGGAACATGGCTGGTAGCTGCACGTGACGGTTCGTCGTTTATGAGTTGGGGAATTCGTAAGTAAACTGCTCCAGGAGTTGCATCAGAACTAGACGAATATCCCTCGCGTGAACTTTGTCTATAGCACTGAGCCTCAGTTCCGCGGCGAGACGAGTTGATTGAGTGGCATCATGGCCAGTGACCTCGATGTAGATGAACTCCGCGAAATTGAATAGAGGACGCAGAAAAATGGTTCATAGCCTTTGAACCTGCGAATTCAAATTAAAACAAGTGTTCGGAAATGAATATTCCGAGTAGATGCTGCATCAGAACTAAACCTGTGCATCTGTCAACCGAATTAAATATCACTCATTCTTTGTCTCTCTTCGAAATCGAACTTTCAAAAATGAAAACCTTGAGCAAATATCACGATGGTAATCTGTTGAGCTGAGAAAAAATCAATTTCGATGAAGGCTCCAAAAGAAGACGAAGGAGAATCGATTGGACCCTTCTTTTAACGTGAGTCACAATACTCGAGAGCGAGGCGGAAAACGATCTTAGAAGATATTTTTTGAAGAAACTTGATTGTTTTTATAACTCCATTTCCACTTTAAAGAATATGCCTGAATTGAAAGAATAGAAATATTCTGAAAACTTTCACGGGTTTAAAATTTTCAAATTCATAATATGTACTTTTTTTATCTTTATGAAAGTGCTTGCATGAAAGTTTCTGCTTCACATATCGTTGACTGAAAAGGGAGATCAATTGATGTGAATTTAAGCATTTGATTTAATTGTGCTAAACGAAAGGGGATTTTAACAAAGGAACTCCAGTAAGAATGAGTTTATTGGATGTGTGCGTAAAGCAAAGTATGTCATCATCTTATTTGTTTATTCACTGTTGGTTATACACTTAATGGACGTTATAGTATCGTTGGGGCCACCTATTAATAGTTACTCCATCTCTCACGTGTCTGTTGTGGATTATTTTCTCCGATACTGTAGTGAAATCCATTAAACAATACAAAACAGTACAAAAATCAATATTTAACCAACAAAAATGTTCAGAACTGTTGCAGAATATATTAATTCGAACATTTTTAATTGTAATGGTTAAAATTGTTATATTATAATCCTTTACATTATAATCCCTTATATTTAAATCCTTCAAATTTTCTTTTGTCTGCGGACCTCTTGAAAACCAATCCATGGACGTACCCCATGTTGCAGGAAATATTTGAGTCGATTCCGTAAAGTTCCAGCTTTATAAACTCATTTCGAATCTCATACTTCTTGTCAGAAGCAGCTCAGACAGTGGACGAAACAAACCTACTGTCAGTTAACTCATTTCTTGCTACCAAAGATGCGGGGGTCAAGGGTGCCCCCACTGAAAAATTTGAAAATGGTCTTCGTAGCCCTTTGTAATAAAACATTTCATTTCCGTAAATGTGTTCAATCTCCAATTTTTCACTAACTGAATCTCACAATCCCCTCTCTCTTTGGGGATTGTTTTACATTTGGGGAAGAGGCTCTCCAAGCCTTCGGCAAACCTGTAAATGGTTCAGCATAAAATGTATTTATTAATTGTGCCATTAAAGCTATAATTTAATTCTCGTCGTAGTCCACTTTATTTATTTTCTAGTAAAATATGGACCATGTAAATAAAAAAAGTTTCGAGTACAGAGGGCCCTGAAATGCGCTTGACTCTCCTTGTTTCAGGCTGCGTCCGCCTGTTCTTGCTTCGTAACTTCTCTCATTTAAATGTTGCCCTGTACACAATGTGAGGATCGTGTGAACCTCGGCGAGTGCCATGAGCGCTTGGGTGTTAACTCAGTCGTGGGTGACGCTGACGACCGGGTAATCTGACGCGACTTGATTGAGCGGCGGCGGGGGCGGCGAAGGGTCGTGAATTGGCGCGGGCGGCGGGGGCGGGGCGGGGGAGGGGCGGTTGGCGAGACCTCTTCCGCCCAGCGCGCCAATTGCTCCATATTTGCCCGTACTTGACCCTGTTGGCGCTCCAAGGCCCAGAGCGCTCCATCGGCGGCGGCCGATGGCACTGGATGACGGACGGCCTCAATTCGCCCGCCCCCCCCCGCCGCCGCCGCCGCCGGCCACGTGCGCCCGCTCTCACGCACGTGCAGCGGGAGAGACAAAATGGTCGTGATTGTGACATTTGGGGACAACTCATTATTTTCGGTCAACACTGGAAACATTTCAGCATAACATCTGTGAAGTTGGACGTACTAAATTATAAAAATTGCATTTCTCTTCTACTGCTGGCATTATCCTAAGTTCTAATTTGTGTGTACTGAGTGTTCTTTATAATTTCAAGAGATTTAATGTTTTTATCAATCCATCTGCGTATTATGAGTGGCAGTAACGGCATAACTTCTGCATTTAGCTCTGGTATTAAAATAGAAATGTCACACAAGTTTGTTACATTTTCGTGATTAAGTTAGATTTTTAAACGTGTTCTTCTTTTGAAAAGACAAGAAGACTACTCAGAACAGTACTCCCAGTACAGGCTTCAATATAAATGAAATTCACCACGCGGAAAATCAATTAGCATAGCTGAAAGGGGCGAAGAAAGAACACAGGTTCAATGAAATGATTTAGGCCGATTTGGTTGAATGAACAAAAGCTATGAACCAATCTTGTTATAACAACTCATTGACGTTGATAGATCATTTTCTTACTTATTTTGCTACTACGTAGTTCGTTTCAATTTTTTTAATGAGATGAAATATTTATGTATAGTGGTCAGTTATAAATATATAATATAATTCTTTTTTGCTAAAATTATACTAACATTAAATGTCACGACCAAAATTCACTTCGGTGTTAATTGGAGTTAGCCTATATTGTTTCAAATGTCAAAGCACTGCCTTGCCGACGCTGCAGAATACTCATTGCACTGTATGTCACCTCATTTATATCCACGTTCAACTCAAGTCAATTGCAATAACGTTCGATTTTATTTAAATATTTATTATATATTATAATTATTATTTCCTATGGAATATAAACTTGAATCTAAACTGCACATTTTACAAGGAAGAGTTTTGATAAGTGCTTTAGGAACAGTCCTTTCTTATCAGTCTCGGGGACATTTGATCAAATGGTAACTTCAACCAATAAAGATCTTGGGACATTCAGGGTTCTCTAAAACACTTTATTTCCTCCCCTACACTTTTTTTTAAATTTTATATATACTTTATTTATTAAAATTTTATTGGTTCACCTAGAAAGGATAGTTCATTCTTGTAACCACCGTTTAACATACGTACATACTAACATCAACACAAGTCTCCGATTTGTTCCAGGTATTTAATTTGAACCGTGTAATAATTATTATATTTATTATGATCCTGAGTCCCTACGCAGCGCCGTTTCGATGCTACCTGAGACGAAAGGTTTGACGTATGTTGATATAGCAAAGCAATGGAGTGTGAGGCACCGGCGAACCCCGAGAAGAGCACCCGTGAATTCTCTTTGACCATCTCAAACTCCACAAGTTTCTACCTGGATTTGAACGCTCATCGAATCTGTGTACACGGCTTACGTCACAGAGGAGGAAGACGGTCTCACTGAATGCAGTCTCAAAAACATACGTTTCTCCCTTATCGACAGGCATTCTAGGCAAAAGAACATTACATTCACATTTCGTGCAACGAAGCACTCAAGAAAAACCAAAGTAACCATTTATTAAGCCAATACAAATTTCCGAGCGATTACAATCCTTAGCTCGCATTAAACCACCCGATGTTTTCTGGACAGCAATAATGTGTGATGATTCTATAGAGCATGCGCAGTGTCTCCTCGCCTCGTGTGTCTCGCCTGCGTTAAAACGCTCGTCGAGTGCATAGATATCACGCGCGAACATTACTCATTGCCAAAGGTGGAAGGGTGAGCGGTCTAACATTCAGGAGGTTGCCCCACTACTATAAAGCAAATGAAAAATCGAAGTTTCGAAGTGAGAATTTGGAAATCCCTCCCGTCAGAAATTCTCTGGATAAGCCGATCTGACGGATTGATCGCCTTCCAATGGCGATGGAGTGGGTGGAGCTGAGGGGGGGGGGGGCTGCAACAGGTCGCGAGTAACGCTCGGCCGCCCGCGGCTGTTTCGTTCGCGTCGCGTCGGCGTCAGCGAAGCCATACATCATCGGCGCCGCGCGCGACCTGCCCCAACGCCGCCCCGCTCCATTTGCTCAACCTCTCAGCTCAACGCTTCGCACAACTAACGCAGGTCTCGAAAATGTAAAGCAGTTGCGTATTTCGGCGGGGTAAGGGGGCCATGGCGTCCACCAAAGCCCACAGCTTTTTATTTTTTTGTAATTTTACTCAACTTATTCAAAACTAATCGAACCTTGCGATTGCATCGCACAAAATGAACTGTAAAGAAGTTTCAAACAACAAATTATAAAAATTTAAACGCTTCTTTAAAGGGACACATTTGTCAGACGATTATTGACATTCTGTTTATTTCTATAGACTCACTATCATTTACATTTAAAAACAGTCCATTCCACTGCGTTTCACAATCCCGCCCTCCCCCCGACCGCCCCCCCAACATCACCTCTGCATCTTCCGTCGCATTCCCCCCCCCGCCGCACCACCGCCCCCGCCGCACCACCGCCCCCGCCGCACCACCGCCCCCGCCGCACCACCGCCCCCGCCGCACCACCGCCCCCGCCGCACCACCGCCCCCGCCGCACCACCGCCCCCGTCGCACCACTGCTGCCATCTCCCCTCCCCCTCCCCCTCCCGCCGGGCTCCAGCGCCCGCTGCTTCCTCATCTATCCGCCTACATCCATCATCGGCGCGAGCCATGCGTCACTCGCCCCTCCGCTGCCTTTTGCCCCTCCCCCACCCCGCACACGCGACTGCATCATTTCTCTCATCGCGACCAGAACCAGATCTTGACCCCAGTCTGTTCGTTCGCAGTGGTCGTGCTATTAAAAGTGCTCAAGCAGCAACTGCAAGTTCAAAAAAACTCTTCAGATCGCTAGAGTTAATCGGTTACAGAGAATTAAGACTGGAAAACTGAAAATACATAATCTCTAGCACGGTGTGGCAATTCGTCCTTAAAAACCATATAAGGACGTTTCACTTCAATAAAATGAGATTTTTGAAGGCATTTATTTTTTCTTTGAAAGTATTCCGTCTCCCCCAAACAGACTGAACTTTTTGTTTCTCGCACAATCATCAATAATGTTACAAGTGTAGTCGGCGTAATACATCCATGTAGTGCTTTTACTCTGCAGAACACAATGTCTGGAGATCACACATAGGAATTGCATTTTCAAGTGAAAAGAATTAGTATTATTATTATTATTATTATTATTATTATTATTATTACCATTATTATTATTATTATTATTGTTGTTTGGATAAGTTCTAAAAAATTAGTAATTGATTGCTGAAAAATAGTCCCTAACCCTTGCATTTTCATTCACACAATTTTAACTTTTGTTTGTACTGGCAAGTGATGTTTGGTCTTCACTTGACAAACTTATGCCTCTTGCTTATGATCAATGTTCTTGATGAGCATTTTTAGTTTTCTCCTTGACGTAGTTGGTACAGAAGACAATTGAGATGGTTACGCACGAATCAGATAGACCGCGTTTTCTATTGACCAGGCAACAGGATGTGACCCTAGTGCCGGATTGAGCTGGGTACAAAGGTAGGCTGACAGTTGAAAAGAACGCTCCATTACACACACCATGTGCCGAATTACACACACCATGTACGAATAAGATTTGCACATGAAGATATTCTACTACACTGCAAGACAATATGCCCTCTTATCCATTATTATGTTATTTTCATGATGTTTTCTATTTTATTTTCCTCAAAATGATATTCGATTACGTTTCGTGGTCAAATAACGGTTAATAATGAGATTTTGTGTTTCTTACATTGGTCTTTTTGGTGGACACTCGTAATTTTCTCTAACTAATCAGAAAGACTTCGGCATATCAAATGCAGTGGCGCTTATATTTGAAGCGTTGGCATGGAGCATTGGACGAAGCATTGGCGTTGGACTGAATATCACTACAATGAGGTTTAATCACCTTAAAAGTGAACTACTAAGAGTAGAAAAAACTATTTTGTTCATATTGAGGTAGAAGAGCACACCAGAGTGTAGACAAATCACATTCATTTCTAGAGCACGATCTAGCTCAGCGTTCAAGGAGTGTTCAGGGGATTGAAGGCAGTGGGAACGATGGCTCGCCCTCAGTCCCGGGAGTGGCGCGGAGCGGTGCGGCGGGGCGGGGCCTCACTTCGGAGGTCGCGAGGGGCGATTGCCGCAACGAGGTAATGGCCGCCTTAGGTCGTCATCGCCGTCGCCCTCCTCAGGGGGCGGGACGCGGGGCCGGAGCCCGAGCCGTGGCCAGGGGGGCGGGAGCACACCGAGGGTTGGTTGACTGATTACTATGATTCCGGGCGCGTCAACTGCGAAGGTCATTAGTGACATTAGTGTAGTGCATATCTTTTGCTTGGGATGTGGCGGTGGTCTTGTCCCGCTGGATGGCGAGATCCGGGGCCGACCTACCGTCGGCTAGCGGGGTTTCCCCCAACCAGGTATCTGCCATTAGTGGGGCATCGCCCCAGGCAGGGCAGGCTTTGAGCTCCCGATCGGTTTCCCAGCATGTGTGATAGTGTAGTGCATAAAAGTGCAAGTGTGTAAAGTGTAGAATAAGACAAGGAATGGGAAGAAAAGATCGCGCACGGTCCGTGGCCCATTTGGTTAGGTACTGTTCCGGCATTCGCCGAGGGTTGATGCAAGAGAGAGAGCAGGTCATTGGCGCAACCTCCCCACCCCCATCCCCCACGCCGCTAAATGTTCATATGTACAGGAGCAGAGCGGCACCTTTTCAGCAATCAAATATATTTTCAAATATGCTTATTGTAAATTTACCCTGCAAATGAATTTCTATTAGAAATGTACAAACCTAATCATATAAAAAGTTTTCCAATGGTATTGTCTAATGTTTAAATTTGTTTGCGTGAAATAATTTCGTGATCTAAAATAATAATTGAATTTATTAATACAAAAAAGCAGCATGACATATTTTTAGTAAGAATTTTATCAAGATTTGTTCCGTATCAAAATAAAAATATGTGTTGTTATTCACAAAGGCATTCTTTATTCCAGGTGCTTTTCTCGTGACCTATGGTATTGCCATGATATTCTGCGGAATTCCAATCTTCTTCCAAGAAGTTGCCATCGGCCAGTACCTCGGTGCCGGAGGGATGACTTTGGTCGGTCAGCTGTGCCCCATCCTTCAAGGTAAGTTCACGAACATTTGTCTATGGAACTTTATATACATTAAGAATCATGACAGTTAGGAGAGTTCTAGTAGTGTTCACTGGGAAAGGAATCGATTAATCATAGAAAGGGGAATCATATTTGCAAACAGTTTCAATTACTGAAATTAAAGGCATGCATTCTTTTATTGTATTCCAATCCTATCTATTCTATTTCACATTACTTAATATGATGTTTCAAAATGTATTTGTTTCTCTGAAGGATTCAGTGAATAAAGATTTGCTATGAAATTGATGAGTACTCACTATGAGATTTAGTAGATGGAATAGGAATGTAATATTTTGGAGTAAACGTATCACAGTAAATGTGTGATAGTGTATCAGCGTGTAAGAATAAACATGAATTTATTTTAGCCATCTATAAATAATGCTATAAGGAAATAAGGAATTAATATTTCGTAAATCATCAAAATCGCATATTGTCTATCACATATAATCGAGTATTTATTGACATGTATGTACGAAGTACTGTAACTATTTAACACGTTACAGAAGAGATCTATGTTAACCAAAATATTCACTTAAATGTTAAAAGAATGGCTTCCGCACAACCTAATTCAGCACCGTAATCTTCAATATTTGATTGCAGCGTAATTATATTATGAGTCTAATACACAAGCCTAGTCCTGATTTTCATGTAGAAACACACTAAATTACTCCTAGTGAACATTTTAAAAGTTGCATGTCAACAGACCAAGGCGACGTTTTTCTCCTCTATTTTTAATTAAGACAGTTTCAACCTTTTGAAATATTATCATTACAACCTTTCTGAACCTTTCGTGATTATTTTATCTCTCAACGCTTATCAGATGTTTACAAAAAATTCAAACCTCCACCATCGTAATCGCTTCAAGAACCTTTTAAATTCAAACTTACCCATAGTCCCATTGAAATTTTATTTTAGTATCTGTCAATGTAGAGAACAGTTTAGCAAACGGAAGAACTTTGTAAATGTTGAACTATTCTTCAAAAAAGGACGTGAGCATCTGTCACTGCGGAAAGGACCACATGGAGAGAAAATGTCCAAAATTTATAAATCCATTTCATACTTCAAAAACTGAAAATATTTTAGCACAAACGTGCAGATAATGATTGTAGTATATTGCTAATTACGCAAACTCTGAGTTATAAAATATATAAAATATTCCTTCAATTATATCGCAATTTATCCAAGGGTCTAATCTTGACTCCCCATTGGTGTTCTTCGCGTACCAGACCGCGGACCAGTTGGTTTGTAATTATTAATAGATTTCAAGTGATCTATTTGGTAATTGTGAATTTGAGAAACTAGAAGTTTAACTAGCGCCTTTTGTTCACCAGACTGTTCTAGTTCAAACGGCTTTTTTCAGTGTGTCTATTCAGAGTAAGTCCACTATGACCGTGCCAGGAATTCTCCTCTACGCCAATTGGCGAATAACGCATTATGACGTCATGCGTTAAGTTGAACTAAATTAAAAATAAATCGGATAACATATTCTCGGAGTAAATTATCCACACTTAATAAAGAGAAAGCAAGCAACTGTTGGTAAGTTTATTCTCATCCTCAGAATAAGAATTTAGACATCAGAATAAGAATAAGACATCAGAACGCGCAAAATTAATTCCAAATTTTGATGGAGGTGTCAATCTAACAACTTTGAGAATCTTGTCCTTCGAACAGATAAAAACTATTTACGTAAAATATACGTAGTATTTTCTAAAAACTAATCAGCCAATTCTATATTGTCTGCGTTATAATTCATTGGGAGAAAACTAGTCTTTATTAAAAAATTCGTAGTGGGAATGACTTTTTCTTAATTGAGTGAACGTTTATTGTCCGCTTCTAGATACGTACAAATGACCGTGCCCTCATTAAAAATTGTTATCAAACTAACCTTATTACAAATTACAATTACTATTTCCCGAAGCAATAAACAACATTTTAAAATGAATGTTTTCCCCACAAACATGTAGATTATTGACCAACTTTCTGATGATGATATTTCAGCATTTTCTACAGCTCACTTAAGAGCACAAACTCAAAATGCGCTGAGCCGCTTATGCGTACACGCAAGCCGGTTATGTAACAGCTTGAGGATGTTCAAAACGTTAAAAAAAACTACCCGTGTACTTTCAAAAGATGGTCATGAGCACGCACAGGCAACGTAAGCCCAGATGATAAATCAGAATTAGGCACGGAGGCGATATTATCATACGAAGAATTCAGGAGTTTAAGTGTGCAGATATATTTACGCGTACCTAATGACCCGATAATGACTGTTAGGATATTTAAGACGTAACCCGTTTTTTAGGGTACAGCTCCGAATTCGGGTGGTATTGGTCGGAGAAAGCACAGAAATCTACTGTCCAGAGGAGCCGCCTATTACAGTTCTCCTCTAGAAAGCTAATTAGCTAGTGTCGAAAACACTGTCGAGACTCGAACTCTAGGTTCTCCCGGACAGAGTCGCTGCAGAGTCAGCGGCAATGCTGGCTCAGAGCTAAACTCAGCCGGTTTGTATATTAAGAAAATGTCAAAGAGAAGCGGAGTGCAGAAGCGAAAGGTGCAGAAGCGGAGTGCAGAAGATGAGAAGTCCCCAGCCAGATGAAACTGACTTCAATGAAAGGGTCCAAGTCACAACGCTTGCCCCACTCACATGTAAATCGTCGGCATGGCGACCACTGTGTGCCAAGTATGTACTCGCAGCTGGGCGGCGGGACGGCGTGGAGCGACGTAGGGCAGCAAATGGGTGCGAGAGTGCGAGAGAGCGAGAGAGGGCGAGAGAGAGAGAGAGAGAGCTCGAGGCGGCGCGGGGTGATGGAGTGGCGGGGGCGGCGCGGGGCGACGCGGGGTAGAGAGGTGCCTTAGACGCGGGTAGGGGAGGTGAGGGGCACCGCGACGCGCGGCTGTTGACTCGCTTGCCAGCGGCGGCGGGGGTGGGCCGGGCGGGGCCGGGGGAAGTGGCGCAAAAATAGCGCGAGTGCGTATTCTTATACCGAGATCGCGCGGCGCGGGACGGAGCGACGGGGGCGGGGTGCAGCCTTGACATTGCCCCTGGCCGTTGCACCGCGCGCCGAGCCTTGAGGTGCGCCCAAGTGACGATAGGCTTTCTTTCACACGTTGCACCATTGTCACTCAAAGTACTTGTCATAAATTGTTAGGAGAGCAGTAGCTCCTATTCAACTGTCACATCGAGATATATTTTAGTAAATTGTTCTGATGAGAGGCTCCATGGCCGGAGATTGTATCAAATTAAACTTTATTTCTTCTCAACGTTCAATTGTAATTCATTCAAACTACAAGTCGTCTGGCTTTTTATAAAATAATAATGTGCATTTTTCTTTTCCAGTTCATATAGTAATGAGATCAATATTCTCATTAACAAATGGAATAATCTTTCATCAATCCTAGTTCTGAAATGACAAATGTAAAGGCAAAATTATTGTGGTTTTCTAAGTTCTTCCATCTCATCAAATGTTCTGGTCTCTAATATTCATGTAATAGGACGAAGAACACTTTATTCCGTGTAAATGTGACCTTGTTACGAATTTGCAAAACAAACACTTTAGCTTTGTAACTGATGATTAACTCCTACTTCGCGAATTCTGTTGGATGGAGGCGACGACGAAAACCGAGCCAAACATGTTCACGAAGGTGAGGTCGACCGGCAAGGAAAGTGGAGGAGGCGTTACTACGGCAACGGTTACGTCATCAGTTCCGCGTCAATCTCGGTCTCTGACCATGCGCCTGAATATGCAACCCGCCAGACGCCGCTGCGGTCAAGGTTGCCTTCATCTGCCCTTGTGTGTCGGCGCAGACTTGCCAGGGACCAAAAGGCAGTGTTGCCAGGGGATGGGGATCATGCTCGGTAATGACTCATAAAACCGATTACAAAAAATCTTCTGAACTTCTTAAACTCTTTCTCGGCTCTTAAAATCGATGAATTTGGAAAAACAAAATATCGCTTTTTAACATAGCACATTTTAATCTAAATTCGTAACGACTTTAGACCACAACATATTATTTGCAACTAGTTTTGATGAATCTATGAATTGAAGGGGACCGGATTATGGACCTGTCGAAACGTCTGAGGGCCATTTCTAACACTACTATCGTTTCAGGCATTGACAGGCCTACCGATAACATACAGTCATAACGCGAGCAGATTCCAAACTTCCTCAGAGTGCGCTGGCGACAAAATATCGATGTAAAGAAAACATCGAAAGCAAAATATCGATGTTTCTGGTGGAAAACCTAGTAGTTTTAAAACCATCGATTTTTTGTCATCCCTAGACACCCTAACACATAATAAAAATGTGCGGATTTTAAGAAAAAAAATCTTTAAACCATAAAACCCGGCGGGCCGTATAAATGTCCTCGGCGGGCCGCATGTGGCCCGCGGGCCGTAGTTTGAGGACCCCTGTTCTAGAGGCTCGATGCTCCGATCAGCTTCGGGTGGAGTCCCCGGATTAAATCCACGCGGATGTCACAGCATTAATTTTCACACAAAGCGCGTAATCATTTCTCCCCATCCTATCCCTAGTCTCATTTCTAGAACAAGACATGATCTCCCATTCCCAAATGGCCAATGATTTAGAAAGGTTTTTTGTGGCAAATGAAATGCACGATAAGGCGGCAGCTGTAAGCAAAAATGGATATTGCAATCGTCCTGTATCACCGAAAATTGAGAAGTGATTATTATCACAATTTTGATGGCCAATTTTCTGCCTGTGAAGGAGGATTTGATTTTATTGAAAAAGTATGGTGCGTGTTTCTTCACTTTCGTTGATAATCATGTAATTTCTAACGTCTTTGATTCGTTCCATTTTTATTGCAGAAACACGAAAAAATGGTTTTTTAAGTTCTAGATTAAAGCGTAGTTTTTTTCTTTCCACAGGTGTCGGATACGCAACAATGACCATCGTGTTTTTCTTGGACATATATTACTGCATCATCATCGCTTGGACCATCTTCTATCTCATCTCTAGTTTCACCAGACTACCCGGTCTGCCGTGGGAAGACTGCAGTAAGTAACCTTCTATGCCTTCATTGCAACCGCTTCTAACCCTTTTTTCTCTTGTGCCGTTTCCGCCGACCAGGCAGGTAGACGCTTGAGGTAGAGGAGGTCGGACCTCCCACCCTGGTCCCGGGGGCTTCGTCTGCGAGGGGCGAGCGATTGTGAGATCCAAGATGGCGAGCGGGTCGCCCACCGCGAGGGCGACCAGAGGAGGGCAGCCCCGCCCCAAAGCCTTCTGGCGGCCCTAGAGAGACGGAGAGAGGAGGCTGGAGGAGAGATCTTTCGGATCTCAAGTATAGGCTACGTTTTCTCTGGTTGCAGACAACTGGTGGAACACGCCCGACTGCTTTACTCCGGGCGACAACGCCACCCATGAGCACAGATCCAACCACACCACCACTCCAGTGGAAGAGTACTGGGAGTAAGGCTAAACACATCATCTAATTCTAATGCTCTCTCTGAATGAATACACATAGTGGGGAATGATTTTGCCACATGTATATCTTAATTCAAAAGAAAGTCATTCAGGACCATATGAATATGTGCTTGATCAACCTCAACAACCTTTCTGACATGCCAAGATTACTTTTACTGTCACCAATTTTGCTTGCATTCAAGAATACTACTACTTAAATTATTCGAATTTTACTGAAGAAGTCCATAAATTCTTGTATTGTCCAAACCTCTTGTGATGGAACAGTATGTAGCGATTTTGTTCTACTCATAATGTGACAAAATCATTGGGGAGAAGAAATTACATCGCATTTTGAGTGTTGCAAAAATTGTTTTTATGAAGATTTTCTCTTGTCCTATAATATTTCAGACATGAGGTGTTTTGAAAATATGGTAATAAATTTAAGGAGCAATGCACACAGTAACATGTAACAACAAATTTAAATGTACATATTGCTGAGTCAGAATTGCTATTACTGATCATGTATTCTTCCTTTTAATTATTACCATCAATTTTTAAACAACCTGTAAATTTCCTGATGCATGATACATGGATTTTTTCAATCTTTATCACTGTTCACTGCAGCATGACATTCAAATACCATGTCATGAGTTATTGGCACGACGGTTTGCTTACTATCTTCCATGAAATCATGGTGAACCTAGGTTATTGTGCTGTTGTGAACCAAGTAAAAACAGATTCCATATACTCTATGTACCAGGAAAAAAAATTGTGTCGGAAGTCAACATTTTCTCAACAGATATTGTTTGGATATTAAATAATTCTTGAACAATGATTTTGGAACAATTAGTTCTTTTAGTTTCGCTTATTAGAAAATATTTTGGAACTAAAGATATTTTCACATTTCTTCTAGTATCACAATCATCTACAAATATCGAAAAAATCAAAACACCCATTTAGTTTGCACTTTTTAGATATATGCATGTACTAATGACTGTATTTCCTCTTGTGTTCTAATAGTCCCGAAGTAATGTAACATTAATACGAGTAGCAAAAAAACCCTTTAATGCATGTGAATGCTCCAAAGTAGAGCCCCTTGGTTGCACATGGCAAGCATGCCAGCTTTTTGTGCTCCAAGTTCCAGATTTGATTCCAGAAAGGGCTCTCAATTTCGACGCTAACGTAAAATCGTGACAGCAACTGACAAATTATCTGAAATTAAAGATATTAGATATTTGTATCAAAGTTATGATACATTAATTGTACCGGACACATTGCTTATTTATAAGGATTATTAATTCTACCATTGTCTTTTTGAATCATTTCAATTCAGGCAATACAGGGAGGCGCGAAGGACACAGTCGTACTACATTTTGTAAGAGAAAATTGTTTTATTGTTTTCAGTTTAGTAAATTAATATGCCGCTTTTATAGCTTTGATACTTTTAACTACAGATTTTTTCTATCCACATGCGCAACCTAGAGCTTGAAACTTTAGCTTCAGTTAAACAAAAAGTGCAGGCGGTAGTCGTCGAGCTAGGATCGGCGTCGCAGGTACAACTTTCCTTTTGTTTTCTGTACGGATAATTTCCTTCAAAACGTAACGTCGCCTGAGCAATACCGGTGTGCGTTAGCTTTCTTCGGTCGGCGGCTGGCGAAAGAATCGAAAAATTGAACTTACGTTTAAATTTTTCTCATAACGTGTTTTCATCATTCTACATATGCGGTATGGATAAGAAAGACAGAAATTATCCTGAGTTAAATTATGTTTTTAACTCGTATTAAATAGTACGTATTCTAGCTAGAACAACATCTAATCCTGAAGGGTGATAATTACATTCTAAATATCTCAGAGCAAGTAAAGAAATTTCTGCTAATTAACACTAAATTATACAGAAATATAGAGATATTTTCAAAATTTACATTATTTAAGTGCAAGTATCAATACGCTAAATATTGTTTTTATTTACAAGCAAATACGGAAGACTTCAAATTTAATTTAATACGTAATGTAAACTACGCAATATCTTTAAAGTACTTGACATGTCTTTCTACGCCACTTTACTTACGGCTTACTTTACGTCACTTACGTCTTTGCCTGATCACATTTCCGGGCCGTCAATGAATGCCATAAAATTATATTAAAAATATGTATTTCCCCTCGTTATGTCCTTTAGAGCCGCCATTGACCCAATTAAAAGTTCTCATAACATACCCACATTAGTCTCTTATGGAGTTTGCAATGCTAGTTTGTATGGAATTAGAGACGCTTTACAAACAATTATTGTATTATCACACAATATAATTTTAGATGCGAGAAAAAACGTAATGAACCTGATTTTAACTGACAAACAGCGGGAGGTAACTGAAAAATACAGTCACACACAACAATATATCTGAAAATGCCTATTTTTTTCAAGAAGGCAAACACTATAAACCTTCCATTTCTTTGCGGTGGAACACTATGCCACAACTGCTGTGATCAAAGGAGCTCAAAGAATCAGTCCTGCCCACTGTTACTATGAACCATCACATGTCGTTTGTTGGTAAACTAAAGGTTCAAGGTATAATGAATTATCATTGTAATACCTTTAATGTGTGTTTCATCTCATTAATTTATTAAATATCAGAAACAATAGTGCATTGTGCAACAGCATTTTGATAGCGTTATTCTTAAATCACTGTTCAGTTTTTTTAATGAGTTTATGGTTCATTGTATGTTTGATGTTAAGTAAAAAGACCTACACAAAATAAAATAACCTTTAAGGAACGTTTTATTTTCCTTTAATTGTACGATATATTTTATATTGAAGTTCTTCTAAATTTTTGAATACTGATATGAATTCCTCTAATTTGTGCATGTTTATTCTTGTGCAATTCCCGATCTAGCTATTATTTAATCAACTTGAAAAATCTCAAACATTTCTCTCTTGAATCAACAATCTTACTTAAATATTTGCCATGTTATCAGTAGAAAAATGCCTATAGGAACTCTTGCTATAAAAATACTATGATACTATGATACTGACTTAGAGAACATAGAAATACATTTTATTATTTTTTATTGATATTTTAAAATATAATAATTTCTTTTGATACCTTCTGAAAACTGAAATTCAAATACGATAAAGATTTGTTTTTGACTCAATTTTTCTCTCAAACTTGAAAAATATTTGAAAAAAAATAAAGTGTGAAGTGAAAAGTGAAGTTCAGATCTTTTCAAAAGTGTTTTTTAGGTCATGAGGTTTTTTCTAATTATGGTGAGAATTATTTTTGTACCCATTATTTCCAATGTACCCAACTTCTACATAATTTATTTTTAGATAGTTTTTAATGTTAAATAAACAAAAAATTACACTTCTGAAAAAAAGAACTTAAAGAATTAGTTTCATTTATATGAAATGAAGTAACTATTTATTTTCCAAATATAATTTGGTTTCAAAAAATAATTGCTTATATTTATATTAGTGTATTTGTATGGCTTTTGTTTCGAAGGTGATATTACGGTATAATTAAATAATCAACATGTATCGAGTAAAAACTAATTTACAAAGGAGAAAATATTAGATTCGAGCAAACAGCAAAACTAAACCCAGTGGCAATTCGAAAAAAAAGTTGCTCTTATGAATGACATATACAGAAAGGCTTACATTACAAACGTCAAGAGAATGTAGAGGGTTCGAAGATGATTTTTTGCCAATGAACATGGGATGGGAAATTTCTTATAACTAAGCTACGTCTGTTGCACATCCTCCTGATTGTCAGGTAATTCATTCGCTGGAGTTTAGCAGATAAACTAATACTATTCGACTATGTCAGAACTTGACCTACTGAACACCTGTCTATGAGAGTTTATCTAACAATCAGAAGCAAATGCCACAAGTGAATCTTCGTTTTATTAAATTTCTCACATTTTCTTTGGCAAAAAGTTATGATCTTCAATCCTTCTATTTGCTCTCTAAACTTGTAATATTTACTCTGAAACGCTTCTGCACTAATTTCATTTACGTAATATGCTTAATACATGTCAATTACATTCTATTGAAATCTAAAATACCGCAAAATGTATTTTTAAGAATACATTTTGTAGAAATGTGCTGTCCATTCAGTATAGTTGATGTAATGACCACCTTTATTAGGAATAGGCAGTCTCGAATATCCGTGAATCTCTTGGAATGTATAGTAAGCATCGATTCTGCATACAGATTTGTGTGATAAAAAAGTTAATTCTGCTCTGCAACGCCCTTACTAAGAGAGAAAGTTACATCACACTTCTAATTCGTGGGCTGCATGCTTTTGTAAATTATTCATAACAGATTTTTTTATTTTATGTCCCAATTCAACAGTTCCTCTGAACATTTAGTATTTCGTTTGACATGAACATTTTGAGAAAAAGAATTTGACGTCATGTCGAGTTTTACAGTTTTGATGTTAACACTCGTGTCTAGATTAACACATGCAAGATCTGTTTGGAATTGAAGTTCTATGATTATTAGATAAATAAACTTGAGGTTGTTAATGAGTTTTTGAAAATAAGAGGTTATGAATTGATCTATATTGTAATAGATATTTGTCATGTACTTATCTTGTACGTCTTCTCCAATTAAATTTATTAACTTTTCAAACAAAAACAATCTTTAAAAAATGTTTAGTTCATGACAATTTTTCATCTTTTCTATCTAATGATATAGGTACTAATTACTGTTTGCACAAATGAGGCAATGAACATTATTTTCACAAATGATGAACGGAAAAATTTTCATTCTTCCATTACACACACGATAACTAAGGATGAGGAAGAGTACAACATATTAAAAATGCCATAGATCTTACAGTTTATGCAAATAAAATGAATTCAAGATGCATGAAGCTTGAAAGTAGATGAATGTTTTATCTTCAGGAAAAATTCATCAAAAAAAATCATATGTGTTCATCATTTAAATATCAAGTATTTTCTGTTTATCTAGATTGCATACTGTTCCATACAATTCTGAGGTTTTTAATAAATGTGTGCTCCCTGTGTTAGACTCAATACCACTTGGTAAGTGTGGTCATTGCTTGATGTCTTCCCTTGCTTGCTTTTGGCTATGATGAATCTTAAATGCAGCAGATGATGTGCTTCCCACTTTAGGGACAGTGTGCTGCCAGTCAATGAAATCGTGTGAAATCAAAATTTTTGAAACTCATTGCAAAATGTGTTTGTAGAACGGTAAGCATTGTTCCTTATTATTTTCGTATTTGCTTTCAGTCACCGGGTTCTGGAGATTTCAAGTGGCATTGAAGATATTGGAGGCATGCAGTGGGAACTTCTGGGCTGTCTCCTCTTGGGATGGTGCCTTGTGTATCTCATTATTTGGCGAGGTCTTCATCAGAGTGGAAAGGTATGTAATAAAATTAATGTTAAAATATTTATACAGGTACACTAAGGATATCCTGCCTGGCCATTTTTCAACAAAAATAGCCATTGAGAGCAAGGTTTAACTGTTTTTTTTAATATTCTTAAAATAATAGTTTTGTTTTACTATTGGGAAACCGAAAAATTAATAAAATGTCAAAAAAATGTAGTTTGGGCGGCGATAGATGGCAGCTGTCAAGAGTATTGGCAAGTCCGAATAGCTAGCCGAGACCAAACGAAACAAAAAACTAATACGGGAACGTCTGTGCCATTCTGTAGCACCACTAGTTTATCGTTTAATGATCTCTCGCTTAGTTTTATCACTCTGTCTTAAATTACCTCACATTTTCCACACATACCATTTTTTCATCATATGCTGTCTTTCAATTCAGTACAAATTGTATTTTCTCTGTAGTGTATGAATACCGGTACTAAAATGATCAGCGGAAATGTACCAGAAATAAATAATGTACCTCCCCTAGCGAATGTGTACCATCTCTGATCTCCTACGGTGGATGAATCGTATATATCCTGTGTTAATAACACTGTTTCTTGTCCATTTCCGTTTGTCGCATAGACATTCCATTTTTCTTTATAACGTTCCTTAATATCTTATGAATCGTTGTGAAATCCTTCCTCATGCTCTCATTAAAGCCTCTCACGTTTTCTGGGAAGTAGTCCACATGGGAATGTAATAAATGGACTTTCAAGATCATTTTAAATATCTGAGCTTTGGTCATACGTTTCACGACGCTTTTGTAGTCGGGATCTTAGTTGTTTCCTAGGAATCTACTAATGACTTGCTATAACGATTCTAAAGCTTCTTTTTCAGCTTCATTCACCGTCTGGGCGAACACATTTTACCGAAAAGTCGAATAACGGCAATACGTCTGTCTGTACGTTTGTCTGTCAGTCCGTCTGTCTGTCCGTTCGCCTGTTCCTCTGCCTGCCCGTCTGCCTGTCCGTCTGCCTGCCCGTCTGCCTGTCCGTCTGCCTGTCCGTCTGCCTGTCCGTCTGTCTGTCTGTCCGTCTGTCTGTCTGCCTGTCCGTCTGTCTGTCTGTCTGTCCGTCTGTCCGTCTGTCCGTCTGTCCGTCTGTCCGTCTGTCCGTCCGTCTGTCCGTCCGTCTGTCCGTCCGTCTGTCCGTCCGTCTGTCCGTCTGTCTGTCCGTCTGCCTGCCCGTCTGCCTGCCCGTCTGCCTGTCCGTCTGCCTGTCCGGCTGCCAGTCCGCTTGCGAACAACGCAGGTGGCTAAACCATTCAGACGATTTTATCAAAAATTGATATTCCCCAATCGATCTGGCTGATGTCGCGGCCCCTTGAATTTGAAACCGATATTTTCATTTGGGGGAAACTTTACATGAAATCCATGGAATATTTTCCAAATTTTCAAAAAATGGCTCCATCGTTTTTTTATTAAATTTGTCGTTGGATAGTGTGAAGGACGTTTAAGAAAATCGTGTTCGTTAAAAACCCTGATTTTTCAAAAATTGCAAAAGTTCAATTTTTTTCGAACTCTTCCTACAATAAAAATATTAACTATAGATATTTATCCCTTAATGAAAACTGTTCCTTAAAGATAGATTTTGAAATAAGATCATGTACAATTTTTCGAAAATTTGAGTACTTTTCACCTCATTTTGCGTGAAAATACGGGTGAGAAAGTACGTACTATTTTAGCACCACTAGCTTTTCTTTTTTAAATTTGTTCCGTCTTTTTCGCAACACGTCCCTTAGCATTTTTTTTGGGTATTGAGCGTATAATCTCTGGAGTAACTTTCCGTTAATTTTTTGTCTCGTCACCCCGCAGTCGGTCAAAGCCTTTTATCCCGTTGCTCAGGGGCACGGCGCCGTTAGTAATCGGGATTCCCAAACGTCATCTTGTTGGAATTTATTAATATCTGATCTACAAAAATTCCCGCTTTCAACTTGACTTCAGAAGTTTTGATAATTTGATTAACATATTTGAAACACTCGCAATGTTTTGGAGTCGAATTTCCGAATTGTCAGCTCCAGCTTAATGTGATGAGGTAGGAGATCATTCTCAGATATCACCAAGCTCTCATTCACATTTTTCACACAGGCTTAGAGCATCTCGAAGGCAGTTTTCTTTTTCCTAGTGAACATCTCTTGCGCGACTGGCTCACGAGCATATACGAAAGAGATATTTTGTGTTTCCTGATTGTCGGCTTAAGAACATTTTCCTTCAGCCATGACTTTTATTTTTTGTGGCATTACGCTCTGCTTCTGATTTCATAATCAGGAATAGCTGTGTACACGTTCTTCGTATGTTTATACTAATGTTTGGATTTAATTAGGGTGCTCGGTTTTATACTCTACAAATTATAATTTGTCTTGGATAATAGGTTGGATAATAGGTCGATTTTCTCCAAGAATGTTGTTGTTCCTTCAATCATGATTCTTTTTTGTAAAAAGCTCTGCCATTAATTGGATTACGAACTCTGTTGAATCAGAGGCGGATCCAGAGACAAATTTTGGGAGGGGAAATTCAAAATGTTTTGGTTGAATGTGTCATGTTACAGATTTTGTAAACTGTCGCAGGCTACACTCAGTTCCTGCTGCGATACGATTTTGTTAGTTTTAATGATTATCTGAAAATATTTTTGCTTGAAAGTTTCGTGACAAGTTAAAATTAATAGTTACTGAAAATTTTAGGGGGGAAATTTCCCTCCCCATGGATCCGCGCCTGGTTGAATTTTGAACACACTTCAGCTCTGCTCCAACTAATAAACCAAGTTTCAAGCAAAAGAAAATAAATCATATAATTTCGTGAGGGTCTTATCCACCTTATCGTTACGGATAGACTGACGTCGCGAGATTGGTGAACGAAAGCGAAGAACGAGTGGCGGTATCCACGGCTTCATGTTTCTTAGCTCAAATGAGAATGAAACGTTTTAATTACTAATTTAAAAAAAATTTTGGCGAGAAGTGCTTTGAAAATTATGCATTGTGCAGTCTCAGGGAGGTTTTCTGTTAATCGCGAAAGCCGGAGCCTCGTCAAGTAATTGGACACACGCAGCGAAACGTCAACTCGCCAACGGTTTGAGGTAATAAATACGACGCCATTTCGCTCATGGGTCCATGTTGTCGTCTCCTATTTTCTCGCGGAAGTGAGCTGATCCCTTCACGTTCGTTAAGCTAAGGGTGAAGAGCCCGCAATATTTTGGCTAGATGATGACAAAGCCCCACATTTTATGGTTTTTAAATTTTAAAAAAATCACAAGTACTATTTCTTCCAATTTAACATTGATGTTTTAGAATGGGATCTTGCCCATACCTTACAACAACGTCGTGTCTGATCATTGGTTGCTAAGAAATTATGTTTTTTCAAAAAGAGTCTTTGCGGTCATTTCCCTCAGAAAATGGTGCATATTCCCGCACTGCGGGACTTTGCCCCGGTAGAATTAAAAAGGTAAAAGGTATTAACGAAATTGGCATTAAAAAATCTCACCTCGGTGTAAAATATTCCACGTATCTACAGCACTATCATAATATATTTCTTGTGGCGCAAAAAAAATCAAGAGGTTGAGTCTTGTGGACTCAGTGTGTCATATTTCCGAGTGCGGGGATTTGCCCTAGATAGACTGGGGACTTTGCCCCATTTCGGGATGTTCAAGGGGACGCCATTACGCCATGTTTGTACTTGATGTGCAGCAAAAGTTCGCCCGCAGTATTGAAGCTTCGTTTGCGTAGTGTAAACTGGTAAACTGGTAATAAATTGCTAACATTAATTCATTTTCTTGCAATCATCTTTATACAATATCACGCTGAAATCTCACAATTATTCCATCAAAACTGCAAAAAATGATCTTACCTCATTATTTCAACGACTGACGAAGCAACCTCCACGCGTTTCTATAACCAACTGGCTGGTACCAAGACCGAACTGCTGTCCGGCGGTAGCTAGCACCGCGGTAGCAAAAGTCTTGGGGTACCATCTAAATACCATGTCGGACCTCCTTTTGTCCGGTGAAGGGCGGCAACTCAACATGGCATGGGCTCAACAAGTCGTTGGAAGTCCTCTGCAGAAATATTGAGCCATGCTGTCTCTACAGCCTTCCAGTATTGCGAAAGTGTCGGTGCAGGATTTTGTGCACGAACTGACCTCTAGATTATGTCCCATAAACGTTCGATGAGATTCCCGTCTGGCGATCTGGTGGCCAAATCATTCGCTCGTATTATCCAGAATGTTCTTCAAATCAACCGCGAACAACTGTGTGGCTCGGTAACGTGGCGTATTGTCCATACAAATTCCTTCGTTGTTTGAAAACACGAAGTCCATGAATAGCTGCTAATAGTTCTCAAAGTGGCTGACCATAACCGTTTCAGTCTCTGTCTGGAGGAGAATTCCAGCGGCCGGCTGCTCTGATCGGTAGTTTTCTATGGTTTCTACGATCAACACCAGGCGAATGCCGGAGCAGTACCCTAACAAACGGGCCACGGACCGCGCGATATTTCCTTCCTCTTCCTTGTTCTATCCTTACCCCTTGCTTACACACATTTACACTAACATGCACTACACTATGACACATGCCGGAAGACCGGTCGGGGGCTTAGAAGCTGTCCCGTCTGGGACGGTTCCCCCCTGGTGATAGATACCTGATTGAGGAAAACCTCGCTAATCGACGGTACGTCGGCGCCGGATCTCGCCATCCAGTGGGAGGGAAAAGATCACCTTTTACCAACTGGCATTGGGACTCATCTAACCAAGCCACAGTTTTCCAGTCGTACAGCGTCCAATAGACATGGTCGCGAGCCCAGAAGAGGCCCAGCAGGCAATATCGTGCTGTTAGCAAAGTCACTCGAGTGGGTGGTCTTCTACTGCCTTAGTCCATTAAAGCCAAATTTCGCCGCACTGTCCTAACGGATACTTCGTCGTACTTTGTATTGATTTCTGCGAATATTTCACTTAGTGTTGCTTGTCGGTTAGCACTGACAATTCTACACAAATGCCGCTGCTTTGTGTCAATGAAGGCCGTCGGCCACATTGTAGTCCATAGTGGGAGATTAGCTTGAAATTAGGTACCTCGGTAATTAGGTATTCTCGGCACCCTTTTGATACTTTGGATCTCGGAATATTTAATTCCCTAACGATTTCTGAAATGGAATGCTCCATGCGTCTAGCTCCAACTACCGTTCCCCGTTCAAAGTCTGTTAATTCTCTTCGTGCGGCCATAATCACGTAAGAAACCTTTTCAAATGAATATTTTAAGTGCAACTGAAAGCTCTGCGAATGCACTGCCTTACGTGCTCCTTGCTATAGCCATCTGTATATTTGCATATTGCTATCTCATGACTTTTGTCACCTCAGAGTACCCTTTAATTTTATTAATACATATTTATAATTTGCATAGAATCCAAGATCCCCTCACCAACTGTAAAGGCCTGAAACCAAAATCCTAAAACGGGAGATAATTTATGATCTTGAAAAGCATACATCACTGTTGCAGTGCTAATTCAGCATCATCGACTCATTAAAAATATTTTATTTCAGATCATTTGGTTCACTGCACTTTTTCCATATGCTGTGCTAATCATTCTTCTGTGCCGTGCTGTCACATTGGACGGTGCAGCCCAAGGGTTAGCTTTCTATGTTACTCCAAGATGGGAGGAGTTGCTAGGGCCTGGTCCATGGATTGATGGTGCCACACAAATATT
Organism: Acheta domesticus; assembly: GCA_031308135.1. Taxonomy (NCBI): domain Eukaryota; kingdom Metazoa; phylum Arthropoda; class Insecta; order Orthoptera; family Gryllidae; genus Acheta; species Acheta domesticus. Next base: position 145,807,372 of record JAHLJT010009436.1, on the reverse strand, counting down.
CTTTGCATATAGCATTGGAACAGGTGCCTTGCCAGCTTTAGGATCCTACAATAAATTTCATCACAATTGTTACAAGTAAGTTGGTACCAAAATTTCAAGTTTTTTTTATCCTTTCTCAAAAAATTTCATCAAAGTACCTTATGGTAAAAATTATTGAAATATTAGGTCTAAATAATTTCAATCAATTTAATTTAATGTTTTTATGAATTTATTACTTGCATTTTAAAGTTCTTGGAAATGTAATCATTGTTAATCTTTTAGCATTGATTGTGTTAGGTTATAGCGTCTTGGTAATTGCAGTATGTTGTACAACAAATCTACATAAGTTTTCATGAGAAATGAAAAATGTTTTCTACCTCTCTGTTTTCACAATTGCTTTCACAAATGTTAAATTGTGATATCAGGTTTTTCATTAGTCCATTGTCTTACGACTTACTGTAACTGCAGCAGTTCTCTAGATTGATCACAATGGTGTAATAAACCCAAAAAATCTTTTGACATGCAATCTATTGCAGTTACCACAATGATATGCTCTATGGCTTTAACTAAATTGCCAAGAGTTTTTGTGCAAATAATTGGTTCATTACTAGAGTCTAGATTACAAGAAAATGATTCAATATATTTTATGCATAGTGGTTGGTTTTGTGTGTTTAATTGTTAAATTTAGAAGAGATGAGCAATGTAACTACATGTAGTCCCAATTCTTAAACTAATTGCATTACTTTTTATGCCAAAATGTGTGTTCATTTGTTTTGGTTGCTATTTTTTCTAAATGGAAACTGTCATACCAAAGAAAACTTCATGGGTTTTCATGTCCTTACCGGTACTAATATTTTTATTTTTACCTTATAATAGTTTGTCAGAGATCTGTATAGAACATGACCTTCATTTTTGATACCATAAATGCTTTTTTTCGTATTATTGTTTCAGTGTATGTATTTAATCAAATATAATTATGTTAACATACATTACAACTAGGACTATTGCCATGTAATAGTCCTATTGTTATGAAAAGAAATATTAGTTTTTGAGGGAGTGAAAGAAGTCCTTTCAGATTTGAATCAGAATTTCCCAAAATATTGTGATCTGATTTGTTTCTGAATAGAGTAAATTAAATGTCACTTATGAAATTTGTTAAAAAGAATGTTAAGAACATGACAGTACCCCTCTGACACATAATTCATTGTATCTTCAAATATTATGTACTGTACATAATAATAATAATGCGTTTCTTCATACATATATATATATAGACACACACACACATTATTTAACATTAAGAAAAAAAGATAAAGGATATTGTCATCATCAATTCAAGTGATGCATGATATTTTGTAAACCTACATAGATATACTAGAAAAAAACCTACCATTAACAAACCATCAATTATTGAATTTTTCAGGGATGCTCTGATTACTTGTGTAGTGAACACTTTCACAAGTCTTCTGGCAGGATGTGTTACATTTTCAATCCTTGGCTACATAGCACAGGAGAAAGGAGTTAATGTTGGGGAAGTTGTAACAAGTGGGCCTGGTCTGGTCTTCCTCACTTATCCTGAAGTTGTTCTCAAATTACCTGGAGCACCTGCATGGGCTGCAATTTTCTTCTTCATGCTAGTGGTGAGTCTACTTACTCTACTGCAATGCTACTTATATAAACAGTCTTAATTAGAATTATAATTCATAAATGATTCAAGGAAATTATTTATGTATTTTAAAAAGAAACATTTTGTGGGAGAGAGATACTTCTTACATTCTCAAACAGGTGTAGTACTGAAATGAATAATAATAGTGAAAATTATTTATCACAAAAACTGTTCCATTCTCCAACTTTCTTACAGAAATTTCATCTAGCATTTCATTTATTTTGTGTTTTGAGAAAACTCTTTTTTTTTTATCCAATGAATATTTTTATGCTCTCAAAAATTCCAGTAGTTTTACAAGGCAAAAATTTTCAGTTGGTTGCACAGTATTAAAAGTCAGTATTTTTCCTTCTGATAGGAAGTTTTTATCTGATATTTTTCCATTTGATTTTTCTTTCTCCTTGGTACAGGAGAAAATTGTCCATCATTACAATTTGAGAGGCTACATATTATTACTATTAGAGATATCCAATTTTCAAAATAATGTGCCTTAAAAAAAAATATCCTATCATTGTACAGAATATACACTAATTTGATGGAAATAGTGTTTCATGTTTTCCATATTTAGTAATTAATTATTGAAATTGTGATGTCCATACTTTTATTGCCCAATGACTTCTGAGAATTCTACCTTAAATGTTTAGAGAAAAATACCATTCCATTTTTGCATTAACACTCAAGCAGAGGCATACATGTATTGTGAATAAAGAGATTTTAAATACAATTTTCTCATCCTTTTTGTTTAATTTTGTTAATTCAAAATTTTGTGCTTCATTAGTAAAAATTAATTGCTGTGTTCTGCCAAACAACTAGTTCTAAGTGCCCAAAACAACTTCATTTCATTTCATGTTCCAGTTTTCATGTTATTGAGAAAGAATGAGTATTCAGTGTTTTTATTGTATTTCACTTGCCTTATAAGAGTGAAGAAATAGAAAATTACATAAAAAAATAATTACATTAAAAAATATTATAAATGTTTAAAATGAAAAGTTTATGATTTTTTCTTAAAAGACTTTGCATTAACATTAAAATGTTTGTGGAGGTCTTTGCAAACTGAAAATATAAAAATTGTAGTCATTAGTTAAATTTTTCTAATCATTGATAGCCTTATTATTCAGGAGAGCTGCTTTGTTAATGTTTGTGGCATTTTTATTTAATTTTACTTTTGTCTGCAGACTTTAGGAATTGATAGTGAATTCTGCATCGTGGAAAGTTTTATTACTGGTGTAGTGGACATGTGGCCTGATGTACTTCGACCCCATCGGCGCAAATTCACTTTTGGTATCTGTGCTCTCATGTTATGTCTTGGAATTCCAATGGTCACCCATGTAAGAAATCAGAAATTTTTTAAATTGTGTAATTTCTGGGTTTCAAGAATTTGTTTTAAGTTGGAACAAAAATTATTACATTAATAAATGTGTTGTAGGGTGGTGCCTACATATTTCAACTCATGGACTTCTACTCTGCCAGTGGTATGTCACTCCTTTGGGTGTGCTTTTTCCAAACCATTGCAATTTCATGGATATTTGGCGCAGACAAGTTCTCTGAATGTGTTCATCAAATGATGGGCATACGACCCAATAAATTTTGGTACATTTGCTGGGTGTTCTTTGCTCCTATTGTAATGTTGGTAAGTATTCTTTTCCTACCAAAACACAATTTAAAAGACAAGTTGTTAGTGTAAATAACATGACACAGCGTAGAAGATTGAAATGTTATCACCAAGGGTGCACTCATACATTTTCCAGAACTACTGGAAATACACAGTGCATTTGCTTTTGTATCATAGAAGTTTGTGAAATTTCTCAAACAGTATTATAATCAACTCCCAAAAAGCAGTAGAACCAGAACCGTGTTCCATCACCACTTCTGAGTATCATCCAAAAAGAGTACAAATTCTTATAAAACTTTATTTAATATTGGGGAAATAATTCTCTCACAAAAAATACTCTTTCATTATATTTCAGCCCTCAGATTAGCTCATTGGTCAGTGTACTCGCTTTCCATGACGCAACATTGGGTTTGATTTCTGGTCAATCAAGATTATAGTGTGCATTTTCCTTGCAATGTGCCAGTATACGTTCCTGAGTGACAATGAGAAAACTCACTTCTCTGGTTGAAAAGACCAGAATATGGTGTAGGGATGTTTTTGTGCTAATTACACGTACCCCTTAACCCATGGCAGTGAGGGTGGGACACTGCTGGTAGTCCTTGGCCCATATGCAGGCTGTTGCACCAAGTACAGACAGACAGATTATATTTCAATAAATTTAATTTTAAATGGTATTACACACTTGTTTATAAAAATCCAAAGTATGACCTTTTTTTATTTTAGTAGTGGATAACATGTAGAGTCTACTAGATTAGTATTTTATATTACCTCACAAATATTGAAAGGTAAATATTGTACAATAGTAAGAGATTTATATTTTTTGTAACTATAATAATTTAACTTTAAAATAATTTCCTATCATTAATCCATAAATTAATTTGTTTCTCCTTAAATTTTTACTTCTTTGAAATGGTTTGCAACAGAATATACAAGAGACTGGCATATGGATTGATGGGTTGTCTTTCTAATCACAGCTCTTGTTCCAATGGACAAGAAAGATGTGAAATATGATGACCATAGAATAAGAAACCAGATTCCCATGCTGGAGAAGTGTTACTGAGGGCAAATAAACTAGATAAGAGGATAATGAGAGAAAAATGCATATAGTAAAAGAAATAAGAGGTATAATTGACATATTAAGAATCATTAGAGAATGATTTATAGAGCAAGAGAGATCATTACAGGCTGGTTTGATTGATCTGAAAAAAATCTTTTGATAGTGAAATAAGGATAAAATTGATGTAAATTTTGAAGTTAAAAGATATCAACTGGAAAGACAGAATAATAGAGAATCAAAAATCTGTATCTTGAAGGATATTTATTCATTGTGAACAAATTTACACATAGTGTCATATCCTTTAGTTTTGTCACCACCTTGAAAATAAAGAAAAAGAAAACAAATAAAACCAATCGAATGGAACCTGAACCTAATTTTTAGAGATGCCTAGGTGCTTATCTTGTTCAACCAATTGGAAATAGTATATGTTGCAACATCAACATTCATGGAAGAGCACATTCAAATCAGAGTAGGATAGGAGATTACAAAAAAAGCAATAAGGAGTGCTGTCACTCACCAACTTTTTCTAACAGAGATCAGGTGGAAATAATAATATATTGCATGAAGGGATCATATGATGTTTCAATTGGCAGGAGAAGACATATTGATGATATGGTAGCACAAGCAGAAAATGCAAAATGTCTGAATGACAGAGGTACTTAAAAATTTGATCAGATTAGGTGAAAGATACATGAAAAGAATCAAGAGAGTAGTTTAATTAATAATAATAATAATAATAATAATAATAATAATAATAATAATAATAATAATAATTGGAATTATGAACAATTTATTTATTTATCTATTTAATTTATTTATTCTATTTATTTTCAATTTAACAGACAATTTGTCCAAATGTTAATAAAAGAACAGGTAAATAATTACATCTCAATAAAACCAACACATACAATACACAAGATAAAATATAAATATAAATCAGAAAAAAAATAGACCTGTTCAAATATTTTGGAAGCTTCATAAGATGTGATTAGTGAATGAGATGAGATCTAGGATTGCATTGAGCCAAAGTCATTGGCTAATGAAGCTTTTGCTTGGCAAATGTATTGTCAGTAGGGGCAGATCCGGGAGGAGGGAGGCGCTGTCCCCCTCCCAAAATGTATAGACTTTTCTTTTGTTGCTTTCTTTTATATGACAAATTTGATTTAGATATTTATTTTTTCAAATTATAAAATTATTGAAAAAATAATAGTATCGAATCATATATACACTACAAAAATTATATACAATATAATAACAAATGTTTACTATTTAACAAAAATCTGTGACAGCCCTCTCCAAAATGATCAGCTGGATCCTCCCTGGTTGTCAGAGACATCCGGCAAGAACTCTGGAAAAGATCAATACATTGGGACAGTGAGGAAGAAGGAAAGAAGACTAGAGATATTTGGGGGGTGTAGAAGGCTGTAGAAATTGTGATAGAATTAAGAATGAGGAAGTGCTAGAAAGTTGGTGAAGAAAGGAAGATACTGTTAGAGGCAAAAGAAGAAATGGCCATACTACCACTTGAGAAGTATACTGAAACATAAGAAGCGAAGGTTCTCAAAAGAAACAAGATGAGAGGAAAGTGGTACAAATAAAAGCATATTTCAAGATTTTTTAGGGCATAAAAATCCGCTCCCTACTAATTAAGGATAAGTAAATCACTAACAATATTGGTTTAAAGTAAAAACATCTAATACAAGTTTTAAAAAAATCATATTTAAATCAAATAAATCTGATTTAAATAAAAAAATGTAATTTTTATGATTTTTTCCAGCCCTATATATTTTAGACTTGATAAATTTAAAATACTTTTTCTAAATCGGTCATGATTTTTCATTGTCACCTGTGTATTCTCTAATACTGTTGTGTGAACATTTAATTCCAAGAAAGGTATTGAATTTTATTAAGTACTCTTGCGTGAAGGTCATCTCATCAGTTGTGGTTTCCATTCAGTTTTCATGCAATTCTGCTAGCAAATGCTGATATAGTTCTTTGTTTGCAATAAACATAACTCTATTTTCCTGTGGTTGGTGTATCTTATCTTGTTATTGCCCCATGCCCTTCTATTGAATGTTTTCATGATCTTTCCTGATTATTTCCAGTATATTTTTGTTAAAAGAAAATAAATTAATTTAATTCTTGCTTTCATGGGCATACAAGATATACAGGAAAAACAAAGCATTTGAGATTACTCTACATTAAAATACAACACTAATATGTTGTTGTTTTGTTTTTTAGTCAATTTTCTTCTTCTACTGCATCCAGTATGAACCCATAAAGTATGGAAAATCTTATCAGTACCCAACATGGGCAGAAGCAATTGGTTTAATGATGAGCATTGCTTCTATGATTTGGGTTCCAGCTTATGCAATTTATTACGTACTGGCATCACCTGGTTCATTCAAAGAAGTAAGTAAGAAAGGCATGAAATTACCTTCATTTATCTGCTGATGACTGTACTATTGAGAGTAAAGGAGGAAAAATGTGCTCTGGGTTTAGCTGTTGCTTTGATTTTCTCTCATGTAAATCTCAAGAATTTTGAAGAACGCTCTCAATATGTATTTAATTTAAAACTACTTTAGTACCTCTCTAAGTGGTCTATATACTACATTAGAAAACCAGATATTAAAAGAAAGAAAGTCTATTTTCAATGTTTTTGTTTCAGAATATTCTCAAAGGTCTGCAGCCTAATATAAAATCAAGAATCAAGATTCCAAAAGGACAGAAAACTGCTATTATACCAATGTCAGAAAGTAGTGCTGGCCTTCTTACAAAAAACAATTCTTTTCTAAGTCAACAGTAATGTTGATAACTTTTAGATGCTGCAACTTGACACAGGTCAATAGATGTTGTGTTTGACCAAATAGATTTCACATCCAATCATAGTCTTTTGAACATACTCAAAAGTCTATTGCGATGTTCTGCATTCACAGTCAATTGTTATAAATGCTAATTAAAGGAGAGAAATAAAATAATGTTTTGATAAATTAATATCTTGGAAATTGATTAAGTCATATGTAAAAGTGTACATGTAATTTGAAGAAAATATGTAGAAAGGATTTTTATTACATCATACCTTGTTGAATGTCATCTAGAAACTGTTGTGTACTCCTAAATAGCACTAGATGTGTTCTGAAAAAAACAAATAGACAAGGAAATGTATGACTGTGAATGTTGGGTAGTAATGAATCCAAATGTTTGGATTAGGAAAACAATTAATGTCAAGAAATATTTGGGAATAATAGAAAGATCAGCCTCAGTAAATATTTGTTGACAATTTTTTTTATTGCTGGTATATTTCTACCAGAATATGGCTTGTTTAATGAAAAAAGAAATTTGGAAACTGATATAACACCTTATTGCTTGGTCTTCCTGAAATAAATGCACAATTGTTTGGAGGGTAAAAAGAATGTGCAGAATATCTTAATTATAGAATAAACATTGTCAATAATGAAGAATTTTGATCACTGAAATATATGAAAAGAATATTTTATTCCAGAAGACTAGTTTAATACTCAATGCCAGGTGTTCATAAATTAGTTTTCAGATGAGCAAGGCCTCTACAAGAAACATTTATTTCTAATGCCATGACACCATTATCATGTATATCTAATGAAAAAAAAATGTAGTATATTTTTTCAGAGTATTGAAAAAACTTATGTTTTCTTCACTGGATTGGATCATTAAAATTTTATTTGAAAGATTGTGTTAAGATAGGGTCACCAACTGGATTTTTCAAATGTAGAACATTATCGTGAAAAAAAGTAGTACATTCAGAAAAGTATACAGCCAATTCAAACTTCCATTCACCAATACATAATAATTTCATAAATTCAGTTATATAAAATTAAGGAGTACTTTTTAGTTATTTTTGCAACATGTGAACTGTTTATAAATGTATGCTACAAACTGCTTTCGTTGGGTTCTAAGTAGAAAATATGAGAGAGATGCTAAATTTATAATTAAGTAATGATTGAATTGAAGCCTTCATTTGGGTCTTTATATTGAATTATTATTTTATTTATTTACATTGAAAGAATAGGCACACGATATCTACAGAGAATTCCAAAAATGTTAGACATTAGAGGAAAAGATAGAATGTCTGCCAGATAGAAATTAACCACAAAAAAATATATGTTCTTTAAAAGCCAGTTGGTTGGTCACTATGTTAAGATTTTCAAATTATGATACTTCTCTTGGAAGTGGTTGTCTATGCGCACTGTGTGTGTTTGTGAGAGGTGTAATATCTTACAAAGTTTTCATAAGCATTCCCATGTTTACTTTGCATGTTGACAGTATTAAATTCTGTATGTTTGAAACACTTATTTTTAATAACACTTGTAATGTTTCTGTAATGTATGAAATGAATTGTCACTCCAATTCATTTTTTATATTTATGTGTAGATATGTGAATAGATGTTAACTTATAGCAAATAAGTACCTATTTCATTGCGTCATCATGTTGACATAATTGTTTATGAATTTGATGGTTTGTTGCTGAATTTTTATATTGCCTACCTAATTGCATACAATTAGTTTGTATATAAAATACTGTTACCCTGTTTGTCTTCCTCTATACATAAAATGCAGTGTTATTTTTTTAAGTTATATACCTATTTAACTCCTTTGCAAATAAACTCTCGTGCAGTAATCCTAGAGTATCACTTATAGATCTCAGAACTCCATTACATGATGTTAAAAATAAAAAGTAACATTATTGTTTAGAACTTGTAGCTGGTACCTGATCGGCTTGCAATAGGTGGGAAAAACTTAAAAGTTGAAAACAATATATGCTGCTCATTTGTGTGTCAAATGTATAACTGCATTTGATTAGTATGTGTTATTGTTGCAATAATGTGCCTGTAAAATAATGTAACAGAAATTAATAATATGTTATTTTGATTTTAATTAGCTTAGGCCTTATTATGTTCATGTCTTTTATTTTAATTCCATTTAAAAAATCTTTTCATTTCATTTACCTTCACAGAAATTTCATATACTGAAGTTCCTTAAACTAGCTACAATTTTGCTATATGGCATTAAAAATTGTGCTTTTTCTGTAAGGAAAAATACAGGAAATGTAAAGGAGAATTTAAATTTATTTTCTTTTGAGGAAATGATATAGTCATACAAAGTAAATAATTTTATTGCAAACCATTTATAATATTTTTGCATGAACTAATGAAGTAAATTACCAATAAGAAGCTAGTCATGAAAATTGAATGTAGTTTAAGAAGAAGAAAAACAAAATGATTTAGCAGGATACAGAGAGCTTTATGAATTATATTTTAAATTTCTGAGGATTATGAAACTAATGATGAGAAATATCAAAATCATTCTACAGAACACTTGACAGAGAAGTTTCAATAGCACTGCACATACAATTTCAAACATTTCCACAGCCACTGAAATGTTTCATTTTTCTGGAAAAGAGGAAAAAAAACAATTTTTTTGGCCTAAAGTTATGTATTTTCTAAGAATACTCTGTTGTCTTTTGACAGGAGTGTTAGATGAGAATGCAATCTAATTATGTAAATGTAGATACAAAAATGTGAATATTATGAAAAGAACTGACAAGTATTTCTTGTCATGCAATTAAATAGAAATTCTATACAATGCACTGCTTGTATTTTACAATGTAAGTTGAAAAATTTACATCTGTATTTTATGAAAACAGATGAATGTAATCATTTGTGTTACATACTCATGATCACATTGTGTATGGATGTTAAATTATGTTTTAGGTCACATCAGAACACTAGTATTTTATTTCACGCTATGTGATGGTACATAACTTTATGGGCCCAAATTTTAGATACTACTATTCATATAAATTGTTTGTACATATTATAATTAAAATTGATTAAGAAAAATATTTTTAGATCTTCCTTGATCAGATGTTGTTGTTGGAAACACATATTTGTATTCATGTTTTAAAACTTTGCATATGAAACAAAAATGTTTTAAATGTATGAGATCTATGACTAAAGTGGTTTCTGAAGGAAAAAGCAATGCTGGTCAATGCATTGTATTTTTAATTCAGATAAAAAGCAACAATACACAAAAATTAAACCACAGAAACAGAAGATCACAAAAAATAAAGAGTATGCTTGGTACATCGTATTGTATTTTGTGCAATGTAACCAGTACTTTGGGAAACACTAATGTAAACAGTATTAAAATAAAGCAAGTATAATATATGAACATTATGTTATATTCTAGCATCTTATTTTCAGATTGTTTGATCTGAAATAGTAATTTACACTAATTACATGGATGGGAAATGTTACATTAGGAGTAAAATGTTTCCAACCGAGGCAATGTTTGGAGCCAAGGCTGGAATTACAAACAAGTAAAGTAACATTTCCATCTGTGTGTTACAACACGTTTTATTTCATACTATGTCACGGCTCCTTCCTTTTCTTTTAATTTAATATTGCAATATTTCACAATGTAGAAGTGCCAATAAAGAATTGCCTATGGGGCCAGAGCTCCCCAGAATCTTGAAATCTATAAAATATTTTTTACCTTTCTATTAAATATTTTGAAAACATTTTTTCTAATTGTCCTGCTGATTCTGGGAATATTGGGTAAGTCACTGCTCTTTGAGTAATAGTGTTCATTGTTCCAACATATTGTAACATCAGTATTGACTATTGCAGAATAACATAATTTTTACATAGCTTCAACTTTTTTCCTCTCAAATGTTCACTGGCAGTCATCATTTTTCAGAAATAAAGATGAGAAAATTTTGCGTTTAACAAAGGCTTTAGAAAAGAAATAAAGCACATAAACAGGATCAATAAATTCTGATTTATTCAGAAGAATACAATCATACATAAAATAAAAGAATACATCATATTATGATTGAGTAAGCAAAAAATATACATGCTGAAATAGGCTGCAACATTAAGTCAGAAAAAATGATAATTAGTACAAATATTGGGAGTGCTGAAGCTAATGATCGTATTGTTTTTTGTTCCTTCAAAGAGTATCTCCTACTCCCTCAATCTTTGTGTTTCACAAAGTCCGAGCATTTCTGGACACTTGATCTGAGGGGATAAGAAACAATTGATAGAGCTCTAGAGGCATGTACTTTGAGGTTGGTGCACTACCCCATTGCAGATTATCAAGTTGGAAGGAGGCAGGAAACTTTCTTCAATCTGGCTGATGGAGTTGTGAAAGTTTGTTAAAAGCTGCAGTCCTTTGGGAAAGAAAGAAAGGAGGGGGAAAAAAACTGAAAAATGTAAGCTTTGTGATGAAATGGTAAGAGCTAAAAGTTGAAATTATACATTCAGAAACATTGTATTATGAGCCAAGTTTCATACTTTTTTCTCAGCAGCCATTCAATCTTAATGTTCGGAATTTTTTTAACACTATTTTTTTTTGCCGTTTTTGCTTCAATTTATCTACAAGGAAGGGCCTATTAATAAATTTAAAAAATACTAGAAAGGCTGGAGAGCGATCTGGCTTTTTGGAATTCGGTTTTCAAGGCCTGAGAATATAAATTTTCCAGGTTTTGTTTCACACGTTAAAACAATTTATTCTGTTCATTACTTAACCGTAGGATCAACTACCTTCATAAAGGTCCTCCTTCGGCCTCATGTGTAGGAGGCCTACTATGTTACTCACGCACTTTTCTGTCGCAACCGATTACTAGAGGGTAGAATTTTGCACAAAACGAGCTTTAAAGAAAACGTACATAGGTACCCTACCCCTCACGAAAACCCACCGGCGAAATTCCATCTTCTCAACGGCGCCTACAAACTTCAACACCCCGAGGCCAGGGGGAGGGGCGCTTTGACCAGTCGCTAGCAGGTAGACCACAGTTGTGTGTGACTGGTGCAAAACCCAAGGGGTGGAAACGACGCTGTTCAGGGGGAGGGGACCCAGTGCGCTTACGTATGATGCGGAAATATCGTCCTATTGCCCTGGCGAAGGAGAGATTTTGCCTGCACTAACGCCATGACGAAAAAAATTTGTCTGAGCGGGGGTTTTCTGTCCAATATTACTGTCAATAGATCAGTAAATATTTAGCATTTTCACAACAATTTTACTTTTAGCAATTAATTTGTAAGCCCTGTCAAACTGCTATTTTAAAATGTTCATTTCAGGCACGTTTCCGGAGCTTCCCCGGCCGTTCTTACGCATATTTCGATTTTTAGCGGGCTTAGCGGGCTATTATTTTTGTCAGGAAATTATAGAAAAACTACTCATATTTTACAAAAATTCAACATGACCTTATTTGAAGAAATGTTTTTGATGAGCATATTTCATTAAGAAAAACAATCGTGTCTTCACAACTGTAGTTGTAGAAAGTGTACAATTATAGTAGTGCACAATTATAGTGAATAATTGTAGTAGTGCACAGTTATAGAAAGTGTACAATTGTAATGCTACAGAATGGCACAGACTTTCCCGTATTACGTTTTCTATTTCCTTGGGTCTGGGCCAGTGGCGTAGCCTGAGTTTTGGCTTAGGGTATGCAACTCGAGAAATGAGAAAATAATTTAAAACTCCTAAATATTCCTCATTCACCAATACCATTTCTGTCACATTGGTCAATTACAGCACACAAATAATTTGTATATTTAAAATAAAAACTTATCCTATAAAAGTAGTAATGCCTCACGTACTTCATGTAGTTTACTGGTTGAAAGTTAGAAAAAGTTGACTTAAGTTCACGACCTAGCAAAATATAAATGTGTGTCATCATACATTAATAATAAGAGCACAATCAAACCCAATGATTTTCAAAATTGTACAATTCATATAATTTCGAACCCATTAGAATTGGCATAATTTATAAAACGGAAGGTAATGATCTATAATAAAAATATAATTCGAAAGAGAAAATCAATCAATTTACAGACACGTAATGAAAAACAGATGACAGTTGTCCTTTGCTGTTTACATCCAATATCGAGGAGACAAAAGAGGCTTTAGAAAATTCATTTTTAATTTCATGGGACATTACCATGCTCACACTTAAAATCCAATTAATCTGAATTTCTGGCGAGATTGCATGAAACACTGCAATTTTCTATATCATCCTTGACAATTTTATCATATTTCATTATTACACTTAAATATTCCACGAAATTTTCTCTATTTGATGATCCCGTATTTTCATTATGGCTAGAAAATACACGCCCTTGTCTCCCAAAAAGCATACAACTCGAATGAAGTGTGACAGAATTTCCCAATTTTCCCTTATCAGTGTTGTATTGCTCAACATAGCCTGCGTTGGCTGTTGAAATAAAATTATATTCTCTCATATTTTTTTCAAATATTTTTAACTGTTCCTCACGAGCTATAATTTGTCCACGGAACAAAAATACGACTCCATAATTATGTAGGCACTTTGGATCGCGTTGTGCTCGCCATTTCAGGGCACAGATGTGTATTGCACAGTCACATACCCTCGTTCATTCAACCAGCACAATCCCTAACCTAAATTGGCTACAAATAGATAGTTGCTAAATGCATTAAAATAAGGTAATAAAACTTAAATATAATGACAATGTTCATTAATTAATCTCGTTCTCTTACAAACACCGAAGAGAACAATGAAGTTTCATAAAACGACAGCTTTTTCGTGGGCACCTTGGATGTAATGGGTCATTGTGCATCTGATTCACAGCGCACGCTAGGCGGCATTTCAGTCAGATTCGTTCATCCTTGTGAAGAATCGAATTTTCAACGGCGCAATGTTTGAAATATAATGAAATATTTTGTAGTAGAATAAGAAAATAACAAATGGACAATCATTTTAAAATAAAAATAGCTGATATTGTCAGGGTATGTAACACATCATCCACATCCATGGACACGTCCGTTAAGCTGGCAAAGCCATTTTCAAAAAACACATTTTCTCTATACCCAGAATTTTGTGCTATTTTTGTGCTTTCCAAATATCCAAAAATTAATTTTTTTGCTCCAACGGTTTTTCCAAAAATGGGTGGCTTTGCTGGCTTAATGTTAAGCTGGCAAAGCCAATTAGCCAAAACAAATTTTCTTTATACACAAAATATTGTGCTATTTTTGTGCTTTTGAAATATATAAACATTAATTTTTTTGCTCTTACCGTTTTTCGAAAATTTAGAAAAAACGAATTTTCGAAATGCCCGGCAGGCGCAACAACTACGCGTAAGAAAACTACTCGTAGAAAAAAAAACTATCCATCAAAATTAGATTTTCTTGACACAAAAATAACCACAAAACAATTCTCTATCCAACAATGTTGTTTCGAAATATTCAACATTTAATATTCCCTATAAATAATAATAATTCTTTACACTACTGTCAAGAAACAACACAATTCAAGTCATACAATTCCTCATAAAAACTAAACTGCTCAATATTTCGCAATGTCCTTTCCCAACAAACAGAACCAAACATTGTTCTAACAAAGTACACACACGCTGATTTTTTTGCTCTCAACGTTTTTTGCAAAATTCAACAAAACCACTCACGAGTCACCCGGAACAACGCACTCTCGCAGGATAAGAAAATCACTCATCAAGGCAAAACTCTAATTCAAAATCAATTTATCCTCACATAACATCAACCACAATACAATACAATATACAACAATATTGTTTTTAACTTTTTTATTTTCGATACTATCGAAGAAAAAATTGTACATCCTTTAACTGGGTACCCAAAAACACACCAATGGAGGCACATCAATCCTACTAAATACTAAAATATTCAACACATCGCATTGGCCTTCCCCAACAAAAAAAATCAAACTTCATTCTAATAAACTACACTTACAATGATTTTTTTGCTCTAACCGTTTTTTGAAAAATTGAACATAATGACACGTATGTGGCGCAAGATAGGGCAACTCCGCCAAGAACAAAAACAATCTTCGAAGAAAATATATCATTCAAAAATAAAATGTCTTATCACAGAATCAACAACAATACAGTATTGAGTACAAAAGTATTGATTTCAAATCTTTGACTTTTGATACTATCTATAAAAAATCTAAATCATTACACTGAAAATAAAAAAAAGACGCATGGAGGCAAACAAATCCTAATAAATACTAAACTACTCAACCAATTGCATTGTCCATTTCCAAGAATAACAAATAAATGTTGTTCTAATAAACTACACCAACAATGATTTTTTTGCTCTCATGGATTTTTTGAAAATTAAACTCAACTTCGTATGTGTGCACAGAGTGGCGGGATCTCGGGATAACAAAAACGACGAAAGGAGGAACACATGTTCTAATAAATACTAAACTACTCGACAAATCGCATTGTCCTTTTCTAAGAATAACAATGAAATGTTTTTCTAATAAACTACGAAAACAATGAATTTTTTACTCTCATCGTACTTTTGAAAATTAAACTCAACCTCGTATGTGTGCACGGGAGTGGCGGGACCTCTGGATAACAAAAGCGACGAACGGAGGAACACATGTTTTAATAAATACTAAACTACTCGACCAATTGCATTGTCCTTTTCCAAGAATAACAACTAAATGTTGTTCTAATAAACTACACCAACAATGATTTTTTTTGCTCTCATCGTTCTTTTAAAAATTAAACTCAACTTCGTATGAGTGCACGGGAGTGGTGGACCTCCGGATAACAAAAGCGACGGACGGAGGCACACATGTCCTAATAAATACTAAACTACTCGACCAATTGCATTGTCCTTTTCCACGAATAACAATGAAATGTTGTTCAAATAAACTACGCCAACAATGATTTTTTTGCTCTCATCGTACTTTTGAAAATTAAACTCAACCTCGTATGTGTGCACGGGAGTGGCGGGACCTCGGGATAACAAAAGCGACGGAAGGAGAAACACATGTTTTAATAAATAACTAAACTACTCGACCAATTGCATTGTCCATTTCCAAGAATAACAAGTAAATGGTGTTCTTAGAAACTACTTCAACAATGATTTTTTTGCTCTCATCGTTCTTTTGAAAATTAAACTCAACTTCGTATGTGTGCACAGAGTGGCGGGACCTCCGGATAACAAAAGCGACGGACGGAGGCACACATGTCCTAATAAATACTAAACTACTCGACAAATCGCATTGTCCTTTTCGAGGAATAACAATGAAATGTTGTTGTAATAAACTACACCAACAATGATTTTTTTGCTCTCATCGTTCTTTTGAAAATTAAACTCAACTTCGTATGAGTGCACGGGAGTGGCGCGACCTCCGGATAACAAAAGCGACGGACGGAGGCACACATGTCCTAATAAATACTAAACTACTCGACCAATTGCATTGTCCTTTTCTAAGAATAACAATGAAATGTTGTTCTAATAAACTACACCAACAATGATTTTTTTGCTCTCATCGTTCTTTTAAAAATTAAACTCAACTTCGTATGAGTGCACGGGAGTGGCGGGACCTCCGGATAACAAAAGCGACGGACGGAGGCACACATGTCCTAATAAATACTAAACTACTCGACCAATTGCATTGTCCTTTTCCACGAATAACAATGAAATGTTGTTCTAATAAACTACACCAACAATGATTTTTTGCTCTCATGGATGTTTTGAAAATTAAACTCAACTTCGTATGTGTGCACGGGAGTGGCGCGACCTCCGGATAACAAAAACGACGGAAGGAGGAACACATGTCCTAATAAATACTAAACTACTCGACCAATTGCATTGTCCTTTTCCAAGAATAACAATGAAATTTTGTTCTAATATACTACGCCAACAATGATTTTTTTGCTCTCATCGTTCTTTTGAATATTAAACTCAACTTCGTATGTGTGCACTGGAGTGGCGGGACCTCGGGATAACAAAAGCGACGGAAGAAGGCACACATGTCCTAATAAATACTAAACTACTCGACCAGTTGCACTGTCCTTTTCCAAGAATAACAACTAAATGTTGTTCTCATAATCTACACCAACAATAATTTTTTTGCTCTCACCGTGTTTTGTAAAATTAAACTCAACCAAGCATATGTGCTCCGTAATGGCACACCGTGCTGAATTACGAAGACACTATTCCAACCCAAAATATACTTCAAAATTCAGATGTCTTTACAAAGCATTAACATCATACATTGCACTACGCAACAGTATTGTTTTCAATTTTTTGACTTTCGATACTATCCTATATGGATAACAATCTAATTCGCTACACTGAGATTACAAAAATCCATCGATGGAAACACATAAATCCTAATACATACCAAACTACTCCACAAATTGCATTTTCCTTTTTGCTACAGTAAGAAGGAAATACTTTTCTAATAAAGAACACCAACAATGATCTTTTTGCTCTCACCGGTGTTTGGAAAATTAAACTCGACCTCCCATGTGTTCACCGGAATGGCAAATAACAAAGACACTATTCCATATGAAATTATTTTTTAAAATTTAAGTGCTTTTCCAAAGCATCAACAACAATACAATGCACTACGCAACAGTATTGTTTTCAAGACTTACGTGTTTTGTCTTCCGATACTATCCATAAAAAAATTCTATTTTTTACACTGTGAATCCAAATACCCACGGATGGAAGCACATAAATCCTAATGAATACGGAAGTACCCCACAAATTGCGTAGTCCTTTTCCTACACTAAAAACAAAATGCTATTCTAAGAAACTACACCAACAATGATTTTTTTTGCTTCCACCGTTTTTTGGAAAATTGGCTTAACCACGTATGTGCGAACCGGAATTACGCGCCCCGCCGAATGACAGGAACACTAGTCCGAGCAAAAATATTCTTTAAAATCGAAACCGAATTCGAATTCGAAATGAAATTCGACAATTCACAGTGAAGGTCAGGAGTTCATAGCGAGTGTAATTGAGGCAGGTGATTCATCTACTGGTTACTACGACAAAAGGCATAGAAAGAGCAGCGGCATACATTGGTGTTGGAGTAACTAGCATTAAAACAATTCGTAAAGAAAATGTTACACCGAATGAAATAAGTGCTGTCACGATTTTATACGTAATCAGAAATGCTCTGTGATTTTTACGTCCGTGAAAAGCAAGTGCGCACGTTAACGAAAATGCAGTCTATAATTAAAGAAAAGATAAATTTTCCTTGGGGAGAAAAGTCACTTTGGATGTGAATGGAACATATGGAATACAGATGGAGGTGTAATTCAAAACGAAAAGTTTTGGTCGAGAGAGCATATTGTAGATTGGAGAACAAGAGATCTCATCCAAATGAGGATGTTAGGCCATCAAATAGTGTATTGACGAGAGGTGGATTGACAACAACTTTGTATTCAAAAAGTGCTGACACCATAATGATATAATTGGCGTAACGGCAAATATAAGTGTATCAGACTAATTGCAGTTCATACTGGTTGAAATAATGGTTTCATTATCCTTTTAAATACTAACGGGGAAAAGTTTTCCCAGAGCATTTCAACCCTGCCGTACCAATGGGGTCTTTTTCGTTTGACCTCCAGAGGCGCGCGACAGCTCTTATCTATCGCTTGCTGACGGGTGAAAAGCAGCTGCGCGGCGATTCTCACGTTTGGAGCTCCGGCCTACGTCATCCGGCAGTGATGTGTTGATGGAGGACTGTCTTCACGCGCGAAGACGGAACGTGGTCCACTGTGACATTTCATGCTTTTACAGTGCGCCGCAGTTCCAGAAACATAGGAGACCATTGAATCCCAGAAAATCTTCGTCGGGAGACGCCGCTCTAACAACTAAATAATACCACATAACACAGTAAGAACAGAAGAGATGATTTCTGTATGTAGTTTATAACGGAATTTGTGTTAAGTATGGCATATACATATAACTTCCTCAAAATTTCTTCCGTAATATTTTATTTTAACTTCGTATGTAATAAAAATTTGTGCCAGAAAGATATTTTTCTACAGTAGCAGATAACAATAGGGTAAAATCAAGTATATATCAGTGCAATAAATATATTGCTTTTATATTTTGTTATGTATTGTATTGTATTATTTGCAATGTCCTAATATTTTATTGTATTGGCATAAACCAATGACGTGGTTCCATATAAATATCTCTCCAGCCTATCAAAGCATCTCTTAGGGTCTTGTACTTATAAGTAGCACTTCACTGTATACTATCTCGCGTCACACACCACGGTCATAACAAACTCTCCTCGGCCCACGTTTCTCACGGGAGATTGCAATCGTATTCTGCTAAGAGTTTCTGATTGTGCTTAAGTCGTGTGCTTTTTGAAGTAAAAATGGCTCGTCGAAAAATATCGCTAACAACTCGCGAAATTGATTAAATTTTTTAAGTGTCAGTGACTATACGTCTATGTCCAGTCTCGAAGATGATCCAAGCTAATTTACTTACACATTATTTTCAGCTGCGATCGAACTGTCCATTTTTGTACATTGATTCCGTTCAAGACCCTAAACCTCTACGATTTAGGTTTCCCCACGGTGTACGAAAAAGACTTCTTACGAATTTAAAATAAAATTAAAGAAAATAAAATATGTTTTTCATTTTTGGAATTGATTTTTATATTTTTACTTTCACAAACCACTTTAAAAAAACTTAAAAAATTATACTTTCCATAGTTTTATATCAATCCAATATCCTCAAAACCTACTTTAAAAATATTGAAAATATTTTTTTCGAAACACAACTTTGGAATTATTTTTCATAAAGTATTGTGCAGATCTTTTTACAAGTGGGAAATAGTTTTTTTAAATTTTGAAACATTCTAAGTATATAGGCATTTTAAAAATCAAATGCGGAAAAATTCGTTTTGCACGCAGAGGGAGTGGAGTAAAGAATGAAAATTAGTAGGAAAAAATGAAGAGAATCATTGTTGTTATGCTGTGTAAAGATATTTAAATTTTGAAGGATACTTTCGCTTCGAATAGTGTCATGGTTATGTTTAATTTTCAAAAAAATGGTAAGAGCAAATAAATCATTGTTGGTGTAATTTATTAAAACAATATTCCATTATTATTCTTGGAAAACGACAATGCAATTTGACGAGCAGTTAAGTATTTATTAGGACATGTGTGCCTCCTTCCGTCTTCTTTGTTATACCGAGATGCGCGCCATTCCGGTGCACACATACGAGGTTGAGTTTAATTTTCAAAAGAACGATGAGAGCAAAAAAATCATTGTTGGTGTAGTTTATTAGAACAACATTTCATTGTTATTGTTGGGAAAGGACAATGCGATTTGTCGAGTAGTTTAGTATTTATTAGGACATGAGTACCTCCTTCCTCCGCTTTTGTTATCCGGAGGTACCGCCACTCCCGTGCACTCATACGAAGTTGAGTTTAATTTTCAAAAAATCCATGAGAGCAAAAAACTCATTGTTGGTGTAGTTTATTAGAACAACATTTCATTGTTATTCTTGGAAAAGGAGAATGCAATTGATCGAGTAGTTTAGTATTTATTAGGACATGTGTTCCTCCTTCCGTCGCTTTTGTTATCCGGAGGTCCCGCCACTCCCGTGCACTCATACGAAGTTGAGTTTAATTTTCAAAAGAACGATGAGAGCAAAAAAATCATTGTTGAAGTAGTTTCTAAGAACACCATTTACTTGTTATTCTTGGAAATGGACAATGCAATTGGTCGAGTAGTTTAGTTATTTATTAAAACATGTGTTTCTCCTTCCGTCGCTTTTGTTATCCCGAGGTCCCGCCACTCCCGTGCACACATACGAGGTTGAGTTTAATTTTCAAAAGTACGATGAGAGTAAAAAATTCATTGTTTTCGTAGTTTATTAGAAAAACATTTCATTGTTATTCTTAGAAAAGGACAATGCGATTTGTCGAGTAGTTTAGTATTTATTAGAACATGTGTTCCTCCTTTCGTCGTTTTTGTTATCCCGAGATCCCGCCACTCTGTGCACACATACGAAGTTGAGTTTAATTTTCAAAAAATCCATGAGAGCAAAAAAATCATTGTTGGTGTAGTTTATTAGAACAACATTTATTTGTTATTCTTGGAAATGGACAATGCAATTGGTTGAGTAGTTTAGTATTTATTAGGATTTGTTTGCCTCCATGCGTCTTTTTTTTTATTTTCAGTGTAATGATTTAGATTTTTTTATAGATAGTATCAAAAGTCAAAGATTTGAAATCAATACTTTTGTACTCAATACTGTATTGTTGTTAATTCTGTGATAAGACATTTTATTTTTGAATGATATATTTTCTTCGAAGATTGTTTTTGTTCTTGGCGGAGTTGCCCTATCTTGCGCCACATACGTGTCATTATGTTCAATTTTTCAAAAAACGGTTAGAGCAAAAAAATCATTGTAAGTGTAGTTTATTAGAATGAAGTTTGATTTTTTTTGTTGGGGAAGGCCAATGCGATGTGTTGAATATTTTAGTATTTAGTAGGATTGATGTGCCTCCATTGGTGTGTTTTTGGGTACCCAGTTAAAGGATGTACAATTTTTTCTTCGATAGTATCGAAAATAAAAAAGTTAAAAACAATATTGTTGTATATTGTATTGTATTGTGGTTGATGTTATGTGAGGATAAATTGATTTTGAATTAGAGTTTTGCCTTGATGAGTGATTTTCTTATCCTGCGAGAGTGCGTTGTTCCGGGTGACTCGTGAGTGGTTTTGTTGAATTTTGCAAAAAACGTTGAGAGCAAAAAAATCAGCGTGTGTGTACTTTGTTAGAACAATGTTTGGTTCTGTTTGTTGGGAAAGGACATTGCGAAATATTGAGCAGTTTAGTTTTTATGAGGAATTGTATGACTTGAATTGTGTTGTTTCTTGACAGTAGTGTAAAGAATTATTATTATTTATAGGGAATATTAAATGTTGAATATTTCGAAACAACATTGTTGGATAGAGAATTGTTTTGTGGTTATTTTTGTGTCAAGAAAATCTAATTTTGATGGATAGTTTTTTTTTCTACGAGTAGTTTTCTTACGCGTAGTTGTTGCGCCTGCCGGGCATTTCGAAAATTCGTTTTTTCTAAATTTTCGAAAAACGGTAAGAGCAAAAAAATTAATGTTTATATATTTCAAAAGCACAAAAATAGCACAATATTTTGTGTATAAAGAAAATTTGTTTTGGCTAATTGGCTTTGCCAGCTTAACATTAAGCCAGCAAAGCCACCCATTTTTGGAAAAACCGTTGGAGTAAAAAAATTAATTTTTGAATATTTGGAAAGCACAAAAATAGCACAAAATTCTGGGTATAGAGAAAATGTGTTTTTTGAAAATGGCTTTGCCAGCTTAACGGACGTTCCATGGACGCTACGCCCCTGGTCTGGGCTAGCTATTAGGAATTGCCACATATTTGTACTAGTTGCCATCTATCGCCGCCCAACATTTTTTGACGTTTTCTTAATTATTCGGTTTCCTACTGGTAGAACGGAAATATTAATTTTAGAATATTAAAGAACACAAAAACTTCGTCATATATGGCAATTTTCCCTTAAAAATTTGTAGCCATTTTTAAGAGAATGGCGTTTAAAACGCTACTAAAATTGCAAAATTGGAAGCTCAGTTTCATGGAACATTTTTGAGTTTTCAAAAAACTTCATTGGAAGTTATTTGAAGCACACCCAAAGACGCAGAAAAAAATTTAAACTTTTGCAATTTTCGAAACTTCAGAGTTATCCGTGAAAATGCACACACGGACACACGGACGTTTTCCTTTCAATTGGTTTTTCGCTATCAAGGACCCACAAAAGAGTGGTTCTGGCTACACCACGTGTTAGGGGATTTTGTTTTCTTAATTTAGCAACTGATTTTATCCACATTTTCGTTTTCAGCGCTCGGCAGCGAATTGTTTTCTGGCGAAAATTTACCATTTTTTTCGCGCAGCATTACATAACTTTTCCTATACTATGTATATCAGTCCGTGTATACGTACGTATGCAGGAAAGTAGAAATTGCATATTAGATTAAATAATTAATATAATTTTTTAATATTTTGACTTCATTAATACCTGGTTCTAAGAGTAAATCTGTTTAAATTCAGATATACGCATCAAACAAAAATTTTAAAACTTAGGTAGATGAGCATCTTAACTTGGGATTGGGATCGGTAGCAGCCTTTAAGTTGACTTAGGTAACAATTGGCTCCTGTTGGTATTGAAATTATGCATTTTTGATGGTTAGTTAAGGGTCACCTGCTCCCTTTCAGATTGGAAAACCCTTATTGGAATGGAAGGTAAGGTCAGCGGCTAGTTGCTCCCTTTTAGGTAGGAGAAATCTGACTTTATTCATGGAGGAAAATTGAATTGGTTAAGCAATCCTTCGAGCTGCTAACTCCACCCTTTGGAACCTGAAGGTGATTAAGATAATGTAGATATGAAGGAAGGATATTGTCGTGAAAGTTGGGATTTAGTCACCTTACAACTGGGAGGGGAGGTACCTTTGTTATATTCTACTAAATCCTGCCCACACAGTATGGGGTAAATCACGAGTTTCTCTCAATTGAATATAAAAATAAATCCGCTGAAAGAAAGAAAAAGTTACATGAAGAGAAATGGAAGAAATTTCTTACAAATAGAATGTGATACGCAAGTTTTCACTCATTAGATATTAATATTATAGCAAAAATATATGGTTACAATATTAAGAATAGTTGAGTATTAAAGAGAAAATTTAGATGCACCGAACACAAACTAAACACACGAAATGATCCATATTCTTTGAAACAGAATCGTGAAGTAATATAATCTTCAAACATTAATCTTAAATTAAAACCATATTGTTATGCTACTTCCTTCACACCATATGAATACTTAAGTTTGTACCAAAAGATTGCATACTATCCTGAAGCGCATATTTAAAGAATAATATAGATCAAACTTTGCAAACTATAGAAGGATCTCCGCTGTACTGCTTACCAAATCTATGAAAAAAAATACCTTGGAGACAAATCCACAATGAAAGGTTATTGTCAGAAGAATAAGTAAACCTAATAATTTGAAGCTGCATCGCCAATATATAATTCAGCAATCTTTTAAAATGAATTCAACAAATTCCTATATCCAAACATTTGACACAGTAAAGAGCAATCTTATAGAACGTAAGGAAGAGGGGTGTAATAGTACATCTAGAAGAAATTAGAAATATGTATGAACATTGAGTTTTATTAAAGAACAGGACGTTAATCATGAGAGCAACAGTGATGCATAATTTCGTCACTCACTCATCAATAGCCGGCCAACACTAAATAGAGATATTTTAGACAATTGAATACGAGTCTCCAGAATTGTAAAATTAATTTTAATACTTTTGTTCAATCAATGACGCTGCAGTTCACAGGTAAGTCAATCTCTAATGCTTAAGTGACTCAAGATGGCACGTAATTCTTGTAATACTGCAACCCCTTCTAAAAGTACACCGATGAAATTGTGGAGAAAACACTAAGATCTAAAGTCCAAATCGAAAATAAAACTATACGACAAGAAAAGTTAAATTTTTAGGCCTCACACTAACTTAAGCGAGGATATCGATTACAAAAATCTAATTATTTGATTTAAACGGAACAATTAGACGTATTTGTCAGTTATAAAGTACACGCCTTTAAACTTTACGATGCAATGTCAATTCCGCTCTTCAAGCAAAGTGAATATTCTACATGATATTTTTATCAAGCACCAAACATAAATTTTTGGGAAGTATGCAAAATGGAAATGGCCTTAGTAGAACGAAAATCATTTGCATTATGAAAAAGTTTGCTACGAAGTGCCGTTCTTCGAATTTAAATTTAAAAATTAGGAGAATTAAAAGAGATTACAATTTAAGAAATCGTAGTCTAAGAGTAAGCTGTCGGATTCTGTTAGAGCAACATAGCCGGCCCCGTAGGTCGTTTCAACACAGAACCTGTAATAAATAATAATAATAATAATAATAATAATACGCATACCATCAATCGTTTCACTTTCATTTAATTTTCAATCCAATCAATTCTGATTGAATTAACCATCCTTTCAGAATTAAAGTTATCTCAGTAAAGTACATTACATTTAAAGAATTGGTGTATAATTTTGCAAAGAGGTCAAATCTCAACCACTTACTAAATTTTCTCCAAACAATAGTTTCATTACTAGTGTTACCTATTACCACACATTTTAGACTCTTCACATTTCCTCATTTATTTTTAAATTAGGATAATTATCATTTCAACCTTGCTTTTGTATCTCAATATCGATGAAACAGAAAGGTCTTTGAAGATCTTTTACGTCTTTACTCCCCGATGTTTGGTTGAATACCTGAAACATAAGAAAGATCGGCAGACATCTGTTCACAAAAATCAATACATCTTCAGAGCAAAAAATATTTAACTCTGAAGCATGTACTGATGAATTATTCGCCAGCACAGGAATAAAGAAATGACCGACTCGGGTGTGTATTTAACATTATTTTACTTTATTTATAATGCTTACATTTCTTACATTTAATTTATACTAACGCTGAAAGAAAAGTTAGTATTAACCGAGTAAAAACTCGTTAATTAATTGCAAAAAAATGTGGTAAGACGAAAAAGTCAGTCCTGAAAAATAAGCAGAATTTAAATTTAATATTTACAATTGCATAATCATCTCTTGATTGATTTATTTGCTATATTTCTCAGAAAGTTCGACCTTTTGTAAAAAGGTGCTATTCCCTTAAAGTACGTATTATGCCACGTACATACGTGGGCTTTAAAATTAATACTGTCACCCAAGTGACAAACGTTTTTGCCACGTTTCACGTGGACTTAAGTCCCTGTAAAGAAATGTTAGTTTTTATTTGTAAATATTTCATTAACCAGTACTAAAGCTTTGCAGACTGTTTCGATATCCTTCCCACCCTGTTTCAAGTGTGCTGTCCGCCAACTAAAGATTTTTCCACGAAAGGATGACTGAACGATGGGCAGACATTCAGTTTTCCTTCCGATAGAAAGGTGTATTCCAATTCTTCATTAAGTATTCCGATTTAACAATTTAACGATAAAACAATTAAAGTCGGTACACAAATTTAAGTTAAAAGTAAAATCTTTTCTGCTGCAAAACTGTTTCTATACAATTAGAGACTATACTGATCGTGAAAAAGAAAAATAATGTTTAATGTAACAAAACAAAGATATATAATGAATTAGTTTATGTTTGCATTGTATACATTTAAAAAATATTTAATACGCCTGTAACAAGTTTTGTTGAGCACTCCTTTTGCTTGTAGTTCATTTACAGTTGAAATTGATTTTCTGTAACTCGGGAAAAAACATTTTTCAAATATCTTTATTTTCTAAAATAATTATTTTCTAAATTCTTTTTTTTTAAATAAAATTCTGGCCCTCAAGAAAATGTGCGCAGATAAATTTCTTTCCCCACATGTCATATACAGTTTTTACTGTTTTTTTGACAAATAAATATCTATCTATCTATCTAACTTTCATATTACAAGAAAACCGTACTGTAAAATCTCACACTTCAAGTAACAGTTTGCGTGCAAAACCGAATTGGAACACTTCCCTAGCACTTAACCTTCCCACCCTGCCCTGTGAGCCTCGTGGGCATGTCCCTCCTAAATCGCCAATTGCACAGAATAACCTCCACTCTTGAATGGCGACCAAGACTATTGTCCAAAGGAAGGTCATCTGCCATTAATTCGATGCAGAATGAGAAGCACCAATGGCATCTCGCAGGTCAAAAAGTTGCCCACCCAGACAAAGTTGCCCCAAATCTCTACGACGGGTTGCATGCCAAGTGCAATAGGATCCAGCACAGGAGCTGATACCTAATATGGCCAAACAAACCGCCCTCATTACTAGCTAATTGGGTCCTGCAGTCTTTCTTTATTTGCACATCCTAATATAGGTACTGAATTTATTTTTCAAGCAACATTTATATTTATTTTAGCATTTCAATCAAACATTTATCTTAAAATGTAAATGAAAATAAAGCTATAATATTAATTATACTAAATATTAAAGGAACTGATGAACAATTAAATTGAAAATTAATATTAATAAATTCAAATTTAAATAATTAACAGAAATTTCGCTAGCTAATCTACAATAATGTGAATCTTACATTTAAATTTACTGATTCAAGAAAATCAATTAAAATTCATTTCAGCAAACAAGACTGCAGTAACCCAGCAATGTATTAAACTAAAGGCGGGCGAATACCCTTTTAATATTATCTGAGCGGAGACAAAGACTGCACGAGGAAGAATTAATCCTCCCAACCTACATTGGAACGGAACGTGGAGGGCCTTCAGCACGGAGTGGTATTGTACCATGTTTCTATTGTACTATATTTTTTCGTTTCTACTGTACCACTGCGTACTTAGTTTTGTCTTCCATCTTTATATTTACTGAATACTATTAAGGGGCTGAAACAACTAATCACTTCATTTATTGACGTAAACAAAACAGGGTATTGGTATTTAAATTAGCCGTAGGCTATTTGAAAACTAGTTTCTTCAATAGGTTCATATTAATTCTCTTCGATTGGACGAATGTACGTCATAATCTGTGTCCTTGCTTCCTCTAAACCAGCTCCGGCGCGGCCCCAGCGAGTGTGGCTAAACCTGCGTCATCCGTCGTGCAGCCGGAGGGAGGAACGCGGTACGCCTGACCGCCCTTAGGGCTGTCGCGGCCGCTGCAAAGGTCAAAGGAAGATATCAAAGGATCCTAGGACGAGGCTTGGGAAAATCTCCGCCCAGAACACTCACCGAATCCAGCCTCCATCGGCGTCGGGACAAAGATGCTGCTCCAGATGAGCAGGGGTGCTATACTGCTCTATCCTGTCATTTGGAACCTACTCTACCCTACGCTAACTAAAATATTCATCGCTCAGTCTCATTCTTTAAAAAAAATTGATTCTACAATCCTTAAAATACATTTCACAAATAATGCGTACTAATTTATTGATTTGTCTTAAACTGTCCATTGATCAGTTAAACGGACTGCGTTCTCAAATGTCTACTTCCAAATTAGTTGTATAATATTCTGTATCCTTTAACGCACTGTAACTATTCGCAACGCATCGCAACTATTACGACACTTCAAACTAGGCTTCAGAATATGTTTAATGAAATTAATGCTGTAACTTGGAAATTCTATTGCTTGTTTAAATAGCATTACAATTACACTAAATCTTATCCTGCAAATACCGTTGCACCAATCGATTTGCATTGAATATGTTCATCAAATTTTTACTAAAGACTTGCAAACTCGAGATTGAAACGGCATTTTGAAAGTTTACGTAAAGACTATTTAACCTAACGAGTATTACTAGATTGTGAAGTACATTTTCCCTACCCCCTGGCGGGAAAAAGGGGTTGAGGAACGTCGAGAAGAATGGTGTCGAAGACCACAGCGACAGTGCAGCTAAGAAGCAGGAAAATGACGTCACTCCAACAATCGTTAATATCTTGCAAGCACTCTTTTCACTACGACTTCACACTGATCACATTGTACTTATTTTCGGACCAATACACTTTAGACACTAAGCAATTTTCTCGAAATGCTTTAGAGCTCACGTTTCACTTCACGGCACTGCACTGCTGCGCACTGGGCAGTGTCACTCCACTGCCTAAACCTACACTTCGAGCGGCGTTTTAGACTTTCATTTGCGCCGAACAATTCGCAAAATTAATCACATACCTGCATCACTCCTCTACACTGTTAACACACCATTTCAGCCTAATTAACACTCTAAAACTTAGACACAGAACTTCGACTGCAATGCAAAATATGAATAAAAATATGAAAACATTTAAACAGTTTAACGCACAAAAAACTTATCACATCCGACATAACCTACACACAGTCACCACCCATTTCGAGAACGATCCCTAATAACGTCCCCACAACTTAAACAATGTTCACGAAGCACTTGGCCTTTCGTGACTCGCCATCAAGTGAACGAAATCATAGACTAAAGAGGTACATCGTTACTCTATGACCAAACTGGACTGACTCGGCGCAATACCTTCTCGATAGAAGGCCTAACAGCTAAGCTCCAGGAGTTTGCTGACGTCACTATGTAGGGGCCGAAAGGAGGCCGAACATGTTCAGGATCAGACTGATTTATAGCGTGATATTCGATTTATTTATTTGCCTATCTCACGTTTAAATGAAAAACGAAGTATGATTCTGGTAAAGTATATTATTTGTAAACAAAAAACTGAATTGTTAGGGTAAGAAGGAACACTACGGTTCAAAAGTGCTGTGTTCCATTTTGTAATAATACAACACAAAAAGGACCCAAGAATGCTCATGTATTCGTTTGCCCATAAGATCCTGAATTGAAGAAGAGATACCTACGTGCTATTCTACGAAAGGATTATGTAGTAACTGAAAATTCAAAGGTAAGTTCGAGTATTTTTGTTATTAACATTATGTAGCAAAAATTGTGATATTTAAACTGCATACATAACCACTAACCTACTATCACAATTTTGCACAGATTATAATTTGTAAGTCTTTATCTTTTTTACTAATATTCAATATTTCTTTCTAGGCTTGTCACAAACATTTCAAATAACGTGATATCCTCTGGGAAATCAGTGCTGTGAACGAAAAAACAGAGAATGTAGTGAACGCCGTTATTCAGATCCCAATTGGCTGCTGAAGCGTTACTTTGTAATTTTCCTGAGTGTCCGAAATATTGTTCATCAAAGGAAAATATTCCAGAAACTTAGAAGAAAAGAATCTGATGTGTGGAAGAATGTTATTGAAGAAAGTTTGCAGAGTCGTTCATCTTATTTAGAAAATGTTTTTCCTGAATCTCTTGAACTAAAGAGAAAGATAAATCAAATTGTCTTTGTTGTGTATTTGACCTGACTGTTGAATAGTTATGTTTGTTTAGTGCATGTGGTCTGTTATGGTAAAAGTCTGGTGACTATGTGAGATCGTGTTACGCTTGTCGGCAGTCAGTAGCTGTTACCGCGCGAGTACATGAAGTGCCATGTGTTGTAAATAACTGAATAAATACCAACCATTCACATCTTAAAACTGTGTACTTAGTTCAATACCTAACAGTCTTCACTAACGGATGGTGCACATTTATAGAAGAATCAATTATTTTTGAGTTCTTAGATGTGTCTATCCAATCACACTTTTTTCTCTACTTTTTTGGAAGTAATTCTCATGAAAGTAAACAAATAAAGGAACATGATTTCCCTTGTGAAATATTTTCACAATGCGTCTCGTTTCCTAAATGTTGTATATTACAGAATAAAATGGAAATTATCTCGACTCGTGCGTGATATTTGACTGACCTGTCACTTTCCCAGACACTTAAATTGAATCAGGTTTATGAGGTTCAAATAATTACTCAACATTGTGTTAGAGCTTTAGTAATTCAATTTACTACTTAAACAGTTTATTACTCACATGTAGCTGTCACAGGTAGAAACTATGTAGTCACAGGTAGTCCATGTAAACCGCGAACCGCTTATGAGGTACCGATTATCGATACGAATGTTACTTAACATGTACTTCGATTGTGTCATATATTTTGCTATTAATCTATGCCTTTGTGACTCTTGTGACTTTGCTATTAATATATGACATATAGTATGAAGAATCCATTTACTTAAACCCTAGCAAATGATTTCAAGTTGCCGAGTGCGTGCGCGGGAGTTGGAGTCCGGCCTTAGCCGGCCTCTAGCTGATGACGTCACTACAGAGTTGTGAGGCCTGGTATCTAGGTGGTAATGCTCGGCGTGGGCAAGTCACAGAACGGAAACCATCGCAGCTTCTTATTGGCCGAGAGAGTCGACGCTTTGACACTGCCATGCTCAATTTAGACATTGTTGTATTATAAGAAATGAAAATACCTAATATTTCTAAACTAACTGGAGTAACCAAGTATTTTCAATTATAAGATGTGTTTTAATGATCTGTTTCAATTGTTTTCGAAATAAAACTCCTTTTCTCAGTAAAATACAAAGAATTTATAAAAGACTAGAGACCGTAACGAGGTTGCAATTTCTATCTGCAAATTAAATATAAAGTATATTAAACATTACATCAATAATTTCATACAATTAATTGAATTAACAATTAATAAAATACCGAATATAAAAAATGTAATAATACATTATTAATGATGTTATTTTCTCCAACCTCCAACTTCAATATATAAAAGCGATAAACAAGTTAAGCAAGCTATTCTCATAATTGGGATGTAGTATGAGTTAGAAGAAGTTATTTACTACAAATAGGAATAAGAATTAATCGCCTTTCCGATATTAAGTACTACAATCAATACGATTATGAAATACAGAATTATGAAAACGTGCACCAAATTCACTTCTCCCCATAGCTCGTCATACGCAGTTTTTAACTGTTTTTGACGTAAATAAATAAATAAATTTATTCTACTGAAAATATCATTTTCACCACAGCATTATACCTTTCTCTACACTATAGAGCGTCCAAGCATTTGATTGCAGTACAGAGCTTATGGACAACAGTGTTGTCACTTCTCAGCGGCGCTTATACGCAACACTCGCCGTGCTGAATACTTGGATTGACATGAAATTTTGCCAGCTTGTTCAGCACCTTGAATACCACTTGAACGGAAATAATTTCAAAACATGTTAAATTGATTGCTTAATATTAGAAATTAAAGATTTTTGATAAAAAAGATGTATTATTTTTATTAGAATTATTATTTAAAAAACAGGCCTTTAAATGAGAGTTAAAAATGAAATATCAATAGCAAAACAAGTCCAAATCCAGTTGGAACATTGTTAATTCATCACATACTGACGAGGCTTGAATTGTTTTGCGCGAATGACATCGATACCAAGGTCAATATTGCTAATTTTTAGTCCCAAGTCATTTTATACGTCCAATACATCCACTTTTTTATGTAAAATAAAGGGAAAATTCATTCACAAAGGTGAGATGACATGGATGGTATCAAATACTGCAAGGGTTTGTGCGGACAATGCGTAATATTCTTTTCGAACACCCAGCTAATAATTCGTCACCTATTTGCATCTGAAAGCACATTTTACGACAACGACTGGTTGAATGTCTTTGGTATTAATATTATTAACAGTAAAATTTCTAATTCATTTTTATATATGTTTAAATGCATTTCACTGTTTTTAATAAGTGAAATTCAAAAATAAATACTCTATTTTTCCTTTCACATCGCCTCTTGAGAATCGCTGAGAAATATTTAAGATCACTTAACGACATGAAATGTTCGTTCGGAGCGCACGAAATATTGTTTTTATTACCGTCTAACTCAAGAACCATGATTCATACAGAAATGTGGTTGGTCTCATATCAAAATTTGGATTTCCCTTGTCATTTCATCCGCTGGGTGTTTGTGCTTTTCTGCAATAATAAAAAAGTTTCTCGCATAGTGAAAATTTAAGAACGTCAAAATGTAGAAATAAGCATTTGTCTATCATTTATAATTAATTTCATGGAAATTAAACCATAAAACTAAATTACAAAATAACCATCACATTCATAAGAGTTCTGGGAATAACTGGTAAAAAACTCAATTGTCTAAGATTAACACAACTGAAGCTATCGTTGAATGAACTTGTTAAGTATTTGCGCGTGAAACAAAATGGACGTGTCGAATAACCCCGAGCCTCCTGAATTGGCAACACAGCTTGCGGTAGAAAGAGAGAGTCTTATGTAAAATTGTATTGTATAGAAAGAGAGGGCAATACTCCATAAGGCGCCGTACTGCAATCAAATGTTTGGATGCACAATAGGTGATAGGATACAAGAAAGTAACTAGCAGTGTACAGATTGCCACAGATTTTCTCGTAGTAGTTTTCTATTTTCTTTACTGTGGACTGGCTTCGCGGTCTTTATCTTGCCAACTACCATCTATCGCCGCACAAGTACATTATTTTGAAGTTTTCTTAATTTTTCGGTTTTCTAATAATAGAAGAGAAATATTACTTTAAGAATATTAAAGAAGAGTAAAACCTTGTCCTAAATAGCAATTTTCATTGAAAAATTTACACCCATTTTTTAGAAAATGGCGTTTAAGCGTTACTGTAAATGCCAAATTTGAAGCTATTATTCATAGAAAATGTTTGAGTTTTCAAAAAATTCATTTAAAGTCATTTGAGAAACATTAACTCGAAAATGCAATATTGTTAACAAATCGCTGGAAATGTTAATATTAACGGTATGAGCGATATTAATAAAAATACATTTGTGTAATTTTCGAATAAAGGAAAGAACACCCAAAAAAACTGTATTTCATACGCAATTAGCACTCTCTGGTGGAAAAGCTTCAAGAAACTAGTAGTGCTACAGAATGGCACAGACTTTCCTGTATTAGTTTTCTATTTCCTTGGGTCTGGGCTTAGGTATTCGGAATTGCCACATACACTTGCCAGCTGCCATCTATCACCGCATAAACTACATTTTCTTGACATTTTCTTAATTTTTCGGTTTCCTAATGTTAGAACGTAAATATTCATTATAGAATATTAAAGAACACAAAAACCTCGTTCTATATGGCAATTTTCCCTTAAAAATTTGTAGCCGTTTTTAAGAAAATGGCGTTTTAGCGCTACTAAAAATGGGAAATTTGAAGCTCTTTTTCACAGAAAATGTTTTTCACAGAAATGTTTCAAAATACTTCATTTTAAGTCATCTGAAGCGCATATAATCACAAATATATTAACGTATACAAATTGCTGGTAATGTGCATGTTAAAGATGTGAGAGATCTTTTAAAAAATTACATTTTTGTAAGTTTTGAAAAAACAAAAAAATACCTCAAAATAAACCTTACGACAAATCAAAGAGTGCATTTATCACTATCCGATCGAAAAGTTTGAAAAAAAAATTCTAGACATTTATGAGAAAATGGCGTTTGAGCGTTTCTGAAAATGCGGAATTTTGAGCTAGTTTTCACAGAAAACGGTTGTTTTCGAGAAACTGTAATTGACATTATTTAAAGCACATGTACTCATAAATATAATAATGTGAACAAAGCGCCGCTAATGTTAATATTGTCAACGTGAGCACCAAGTCAAAAATATATTTTTGCAATTTTTGAAAAAACAAAAGAATACAGCAATACGGCTTTTATGTCATCTTATAGAGTACATTTACCACTATCCCTACCAAAAGTTAAAAAAATTGGAGCCGTTTTCGAGGAAATCTAGCTTTTTTAATTTTTACTTTCCCGTATACGTACGTATACACGGAGTGATATACGTAGGGCCGGTTGCATAAAGCTTTCCATACGGGTTCCATAGCAATGGGTTCTACAAAATGTATAGGCTCCACAGGCATATCACCGTTGCATAAAGCAAATGTATGGAATCTATATGTTCTATAAGTATTTCAAAATGCCAACACTAGATAGCGACACATTCGATATTTGAATAGTGCGTATTCTGTGTTTCGTTTTGCACGTTCTTAGTGTGTGCTGAGCTCTGGCGAGGTGGTTTTGGCGGAGTGTTGGTTTGTCTCTATACGTTCTCAGTAGCAATTTCGTTTTATTGCATTATATTCATTCATACATACATATTAGTTTACTTTTTATTTAATTCTTATTAAGTACAGTTTATTAAAGAATAAAATTAATTCTTATTTAAGTACAGTTTATTAAAGAATAAACTGTACTTAAATAAGAATTAAATAAAAAGTAAAATAATATGTCTGTATGAATAATATTCACTAAAATTCAACACTCAAAAATATACCAAAAACGCACCCTACACACCAAATAAAACTCTAAAAAAATATATATCACAACACGGACGCCAAGAACCACCAATAACCTCAAACACTAGTAAGCAGATGCTTGCAGCAGTGCGCAGTGTCGCCATGTTGCTTATTTGTAGATTCTATAAGCATTTGTAGACATGTCTTAGGACCTATAAGATATAGAACATTTTGTAGGTTCCATAAGTCGTATTGGTCTTTTCAGAAACACGTTTTGCCGCTGTAGACTATTTTATAGAATCAATAAGCATATGGATTCCATATCGAACGTTTATGCAACCGGACCGTAGTATAGGAAAAGTTATGTAATGCTGCGCGAAAAAATGGCCAATTTTCGGCGGAAAAAATCATTCCCGGGCCGTGATAACGAAAACGTGGACAAAACCAGTTGCTAAATTAAGAAAAAATCCCTTAACACTTGGTGTAGCCAGAAGAATTTTCAAAAAAATGTATATGACCTTAAAGAAAAAACTCACTGTGAAGAACAAATTTTATTTGAAGGAAAAATCTTTATCTACAATTTTGTAGTTGGAGGAAGACGCCAAATAAAATTCAAACTTTTGAAATTTTCGAAAATTCAGAGTTATCCGTAAAACCGGGTCCATGCCACCTTAATAAGTGTATTTTACTCTATTCATACAATTAAAGAAAAAAATTGGAGCCATTTTTGAGAAAATTTTGAAAATGTCCGGGGAGCTTCATGTAAAGTAACCCCCAAATTTTGAAGAATCGTTTTCAAAATCACAAAGCTTCGACTAGAATCAGATCGACCGGGGAACATCCATTTTGGAATAAATCGTACGTATGGTTTAGGCGCTAGCAGTGTTCACAGACGGACAGACGGACGTACGGACGTACGGTCGTTTTCCTATCAACCGGATTTTCAGTATCAAGGACCTACAAAAGTGGGGTTCTGGCTACACCACGTCTTAGGGGATTTTTTTCTTAATTTAGCAACTGGTTTTATCCACTTTTTCGTTATCAGCGCCCGACAATGAATTTTTTCCGCCAAAAATTCGCCATTTTTTCGCGCAGCATTACATAACTTTCCCTATACTACGTATATCATTCCGTGTATACGTACGTATACGGGAAAGTAAAAATATGAAGCAATGTATGAGAAAATGGCGTTTTAGCGTTTCTGTAAATGCGAAAGTTTCAGGTCATTTTCACACAAAACTTTTGAGTTTTCGAGATACTTTATATGACATCATTAAAAGCACATCTACTCATAAATACAATAATATGAACAAATCGCCGCTAATGTAAACACTAACGTTGTGAGGGACAAAACACAAAAAATATTTTTTTTTGTAATTTTTGGTAAAAACAAAAGAATAAAGCAAAATAGCGTTTACGTCATCTCATAGAGCACATTCAACACTATCCTTAAGTAAGTTGAAAGAAAAAATTTGGAACCGATTTTTTTATAAAATCTTGTTTTTGTTATTTTTTAATATTACACCTATTGCATTCAATATTGCACGAAAACTACTAAAAGTTATAAAATAAACTACTAAAAGTTATGTACATGACTAATGAAAAAACGAATTATGGGCAACAAATTTCATTTGAAGTAAAACTCTCCATCTTCAATTTTGCAGTTGTAGGAATCCACCCAAACAAATTTAAACTTTTGAAATTTTCTAAAATTCAAAGTTAACGAATAAAATCGACCGATCCCATCTTTATAAGTGTATTTACTTAATTATTTCGAAAGACTTAAAGAAAGCATTTGGAGACATTTTTGAGACAATTTTGAAAATGTCTCAGGTTCTTCATGTAAAGTAAAAAAAATGTTTTCCAAAACAAAAAGTTTTGAGTCGAGTCAGATCGACCGAGAATATACATTTTGGAAAAAATCCTACGTTTAGGCTTTAGTAGTGTTTACAGACAGACAGACCGATCGATGGACTTAAAAAAAACACTTTTTCGGTTTCAGGAGACCTCAAAATGGGTAATTCCCTTGAAATCTCCAAATCAATTTTCCGTAGTATTAAATAACTTTCTCTATACAACGTATATACCAGTGGCGTAGCGTGACTCACACGTTTGGGGATGCTCAACAATAACACACAAAATGTCACTATCAACTACTTCGTCTAACAGTCGAACGCAACACAAGGCAGATACACTGGGACTACTTCCACGATCTCGATTGCTTACGACGGTGTAGGCGCTTCCCACAAAATCCTCACAGCAGTCAGGGCTGCCGATGTCTTGAAAGCAAATTATACAATGGCTCAGCTTTAATTCTTATACGCGAATGACAATAAGACCATTTGTTAATATATACATTGCAGACTTAAATAATATGTAATCTATTTAAGAGATAATACAATTTCTTGGATATTAATTAAGAAATAGTAGTCAGGCACTATTTCTACAGTTTGTACCCATGACCAAGCGGGGACTCCCGAGTGAGAGAGAGAGAAAGATAATTTACTGAACGCCTGAAGTGTGCTGCGCTCTCGTGCACAAACGAGCTTCTTTCCGCAATAGACGCTAGCGTAAAGCAGTCGGGTTTCTCAGGGCCAGGGATGAAGAGGGGAGAGGGGGACCTCGCCATCTGCGCATGCGTCATTGCTCGTCGCAACCTGGCGGCAGACGCTGAAGTATTTTAGCTTCCAACCAATCAGAGGCCAGCTTCAACAGCCCGCCGAATTCAATCATAGGAAATCAATTTAAAATTAATACAAAACGTGTTTCGCTCAACAGACCACTTGTAAGATTATCAATACAGTATTTAAGGTTCTTATATACGGGGATGCTCAGCATCTCAGCGTCCCCTGACGCTACGCCACTGGTATATACGTACGTAGGAAAGTAAACAATAGTGCTACAGAATGGCAAAGAATTTCTCGCACTAGTTAGTTACAAAATATATTAATATTGTTAGCCAAACAAGGCAGTTACGCAATAAGTGATGGACACTAAAAGTTATGTATCCATTATAATACACTTTCTAGGAAGGCAGTAATGCCGAACAAGCAGAATACTAAATAAAAAAAACTAGTTAGTTTTCTAATATGTTTCGTCGGGGCTAGACATTCGGTCTTGCCCCATCCTCTTGTAACTACCATCTATCACGGAATTTTTACTTTCTCGCACAAATTTTTGCTTTAAATTTCTTGTAAGAATAGAGTAAAATACACTTATTAAGATGGCGTAGGTGCGATTTTCACACATAACTCTGAATTTTTGAAAATTGTGAGAGTTTGATTTTTTTTCGGCGTCTTCCTACAACTATAAAATTGCAGATAGAGATTTTTCCTGCAAAGAAAATTTTCTCTTCATAGTGAGTTGTTTTTTAAGGTCATGTACTTTTTTTGAAAATTATAGTCGTTTTCGCGCAATATTGCGTGCAATATTTGCCATTTTAAAAAATTACGAAAACAAGATTTTCTAAAAAACGGTTCCAAACTTTTTCTTTAAACTTTTAGAAGGGATAGTGCTAAATATACTCTATCAGATGACATGAACGTCATATTGCTCTATGCGTTGGCTTTTTCAAAAATTACAAAAATGTAATTTTTTAACGTGTTTCTCACGAGGTTGAATCTCACGTCGTCGTTTGCATTATAAATGTATTTCATTATTCAGTGCGTTTCTTAACACATAAGCTTCAATGTATCTCTAATGATGGTTTTTGAAATGTCCATAAGTGGTTCATAATCGTTGAGTAAAAAGGAAAAGAATTGGCAAATTTTCTGAAATGTTCGAACCAAATTTTCTAAAAAACTATGGAATAAGTTTCGCCGAAATTCTCAACAATGGAAAATAGTTCTGTTCTCTCCCACATTTCAAAAGCTTGATTTCGGCCAAGATATTTGGAGCCCCAAATTCAAAATAATGCTGAAAAATGAAGGTGTTTTTAATCATACACAGAATGAAAAGTATCTATTGAACCGAAACGAAAAGTAAATCATCGCGTCAATTGAAAAGTTTTCTAAATATTTTGTTTTATAACATTTTCTCGAATTATTGCTCGTATTACCGCAAATGTGATTTTTTTGTATTTGCTGATTTAGGGAATACAAAGTGGATTAGGAATTAAATTGGTTACCACGGGAAGAATGTTGTTATTAAACAATGTCTATGTTTCTGTTCACTAGGAAATAATTGCGACAGCAATTTATCACTAGGATATGGAAAAAATATTATGTATAAGTGTGTGTGTGTCAATCATAATATATATTAGTGTTGAGGTTTTAGTCATCGTAGTGTATTATTTATTTATTTAAAGTAATATACAAGCAACAGTACAAACTGATGAGGCCTGAATCGGCGCTAATACAATTCATTGAAGATATATCACATCATAATAATTAACATCACATGTACATATAAATGTAATATCACATAATATCACAATAATAATAATTTAACAAGTTTGACACAATTCTTGGACAGGAGGAACAAAGTCTGCATATCAATGGAGTCTATGGTCTTCCCCGTTGAAGAGATCATCATAAGCTCTTTTGAAGATCTGGAAACTAGGAGCCGACACCACGTCCTGGGGCGATGTGTTCCAGGTGTCGACAGCTCGGTTGCCGATGAAGTTTTTGTACTGCACAAGATTATATCTAGATTTTACCAGCTTCATGTCGTGACCTCGTAATTGTAGGTTTCCAGAGCACTGAAAAATACTAGTAAGATCGAAGTTGTATTGCCCTTGCAAAATCTTGAATGTTTCAAGCATATCGCCACGTTGTCTCCTAGCAGTTAGAGTCTAAAGTCCGAGTCTCGCCAGTCGTTGATCATAAGTCATGTTCTTGAGGTCTGTGGGGATACGTGTGGCTCTCCTTTGTACATTTTCTAGCAAATTCATATCTTTGAGGAAATAAGGATTCCAAATTACAGTGCCAAATTCAACAATCGGGAGAATGTAGGTCTTATATAGTGTTGTAAATGCATCGCTTCTTATTGTATTAAAGGCTTTGCGCAATGTAGATATAGCTGTGTTAGCCTTTTTTGCGATGTAACTCACATGGTCTGCCCATTTGAGGTCGTTAGAGATCATGATCCCCAGATCTTTCATGATCTTGGTCTCAGACAAATTTTTTCCTCCCAATTGGTAATTTCGTTTTGGGTTGGATCTTCCAATATGCATAACCATACATTTCGTGTCGTTTAACCCTCCTAATACCATGGGGTCTCTGGTGACCCCACAACATGTTTCTCTAATAATTTTTCTAGTTTCGAATTCTTAAAAAAATCTGAAAAAAATTGACTTTTCCTGATTCATTTCCTACACATAGTTT
Organism: Acheta domesticus; assembly: GCA_031308135.1. Classification (NCBI taxonomy): domain Eukaryota; kingdom Metazoa; phylum Arthropoda; class Insecta; order Orthoptera; family Gryllidae; genus Acheta; species Acheta domesticus. The sequence goes on along the minus strand of JAHLJT010009436.1, from coordinate 145,767,171 downwards.
GGGTATGCAAATGTTTTACATTGTTGTTACTTTCATTGTTATTTCTACTTGCAACACTGAGTACCAGTGGGGTCTTATGTGACCCCACTCTAATTCTTGTGAAAGTAATGGCGGATTTTCTTTTGTTGCTATAGTAAATGTTGACAGCTCTTTCGTAACATACATAGGTTGGTATCAATTCAAATATTCTTTTGTTTTGGTTATACTAATCGGGTTTTACTTGAAGCTGGTTCTTCAGGAGATACCGTTGGTGAAATGCGCGACGTGCCACAATTAGATATGTCAGACAGTGATAGAGAAATATATTCAATTGAAAAGACTTGGCATTGAATCAAACGTTTGTCACCAAAGTAGTGAAATAGTTTTGTGAAGAATATTAGAAACTGGCTTTTAGAGGTATGTATTGCATTGTATTACAAAGTTGTATCCATTTCTTGCAATGTTTTGTGAGAAATATTGGGGTTTTGCTTGTCATCTACACATCCAAAAGAATTAGGAAGAAATATGGTGTAAGAATGTGCAAAGAGAATCGTGTGGATGGACATGCAGATCTAACATTACATGAGAAAGTCCAGGTCTCATAAGATATGCAAAGAAAAATTTGGGTATAGAATCAGCCTTCCACGTATTTACGAAACAAAATATAATTGATGAAAGTGTGATGTGGACCAACAAGAAAGGAGCTTTTGTGTATGTTTCAAAAGGGGCATAGGTAAATGCTACTTAGTTGAAATGCTTTCTAGGCGTTTTGATTCTAGCTCGTGCATACAAATCTCACAATGAAGCAATGGTTAGAAATATTTCACTTTTTAGGTGATTTCGATTGAATGTTGCAGAACATAGGCGTAGTAATCGAGATCAGATAAGTTGGCTCCTATTATATATTTTAGAAATGTAGGAGAATACACTTGAAGATGCAAACATACCGCACAACAACATCACAGTTGATAGAAACTTGTTACCTTTCATGGTAGATGCCCTGTTCGGCAGTATAATATGCCTTCAAAATCAAATAAATATGGGCTCAACTTAACCGTTTCATGTGACAGTACCACTATTTATGCCTTTAATGTTCAAATATACACAGGTCCTCAGGCAAACCAACCTCGTGAAATCAAGGAAGGAGGGCTGTTTTAGATACGATGAATATGTTTTGAAAAAAGTGGGAGGAACATAACAACTGACTTCTTCGCTAGCGTAAACCTACCAAGTGATCTTCAAAAAATAGATATTACAATGCCAGGAACTATAAGATAACAAGTGTAACTGCGAGAGGTTTTCAGTAATCCACAGGGCCGAAAACTGTTGCATCCTTTTTCAGAAAGATTGAGTAGATGGGCAATGATTCTCTTCTATAATATTATTGACATTAGTGCATTCAATTCTTTTATTATTTGTTTGTATTTCAATCCAAAAGACCGATTACATGAGAAGAATATTCTCAGTAGAAATGAGAAGACATCTAATCTGTCGTGACCCTAAAAAGTTCTGCACAGCAGACGGTCCAACAACAACAAAGAACAAGAAGCGTGATCGCTGCCCATTTTGTAAAAGTTCATTCGGGAAATACAGACCAGTGTTATCAGTTGTAAAGCGCCAATTTGCAAAAATCATTCTTCAATGAATTTTTGCCAAAAGTGCAATAAATAATTAGCAAGAATATTTTGATTGTTACTATAAAGTTTACATAATACTTTGCCGTTTCACTATTCTCCGCATTGAATTTTTTTGTTAATAAATTGTTTATGCAAAATTTGCGTTCCAAATCATTGTTTGCATGTGAAAAATTGTTAGAGGAATAGTCGAAAATGTAATACGGTTTAAAAAGTGCAAAAATGTACATTTATTTTGTATTTTGTTACCAAAAAGAACTGGGGTCTCTAGTGACCCCAGTGGTACTCAGTGTAACAAAAAATCTGCGGTATTAGGAGGGTTAAGGGTAATTTCCAAATTCTAGACCATTCATAGACACCGTTCAAGTCGTCTTGAAGGTGGAGATAATTCTCCAGATGGTTTGCATAGAATTTAGTATCATCTGCGTACATCTTAAAGTGGGAAAGCATACCGTTCGGCAAGTCGCTAGTATACAAGATGAATAGGATTGGTCCCAGTACCGACCCTTGGGGAACTCCACTGTAGATTCTCTTCGGTGATGACTTTTTCTCTCCCATTCTCACGCAGAAATGACGATCTTCAAGGAAAGTTTGGATCCAGTGCAGAAGCTTCCCCTTTATGCCAAAGTGAGCAAGTTTGTAAAGCAACCTTCGGTGCGGTACCTTATCGAAAGCTTTGGAGAAGTCTAAATAGATGACATCTGTAGGGTTGTCGTTATCTAAATTTTTTGTCCAGTCTTGTAGTGAAGATAGTAAATTTGTTATTATTGATCTCCCTGGCACGAAACCGTGTTGGTGTGGTGGTATGCGTCCAGTTCTCATAGTGAAGTTGAGTATCCTGCTTGCTAGAATCCGCTCAAAGACCTTACATATCGAGCTGGTCAAGCTAATAGGCCTGTAGTTAGTGGGATCTAGCTTACTACATTTCTTGAAAACTGGCATAATGTTAGCTATTTTCCAATCCGTCGGTAATACTCCGGAGTTAAGGGAGTCACGAAAGATTTTACATAGAACTGGAGCTAGTTCTTGTGCGCATTCTCTCAGTACAAGGGGCGGGATACCATCAGGACCAGCAGAAGAGTTAGGGTCTATCGTTGTGAGGACGTTGTAAACATCTGCAGCATGAAAATCGACATCTTCCAGTATTTCTTCAGAAGGAGGTGAGGATGTAGGTGGGAGAGAGTCGTTAGGTTCCAATGTGTAGAAGCTTTGAAAGCTCTCTGCAAAGACCTCAGCAACATCACTAGGATTTGAAACTCTTTCCCCATCTTCTTTTCAGAGATTATGTGGAACAGAAACTTTGGAAGATATCTGTTTACGGATGTACGAGTACAGGTGTTTGCCTTTGGCTTTAGCAATATTTTGTTCATAATTTCTCCTACGAGTGCGAATCTCATTTGTTATTGTGTTGCGTAGCTCTTTGTATTTCCTGTATTGTGATTGATGATTGGTGGATTTAAATTTAGTCCATAGTCGTTTCTTTTTGCGTATCTGACGTTGTATCCTTTTAGTAATCCATGGTTTGTTTTTGTTTGGGACTTCTTTTTGAGTAGGCGAATGTGCTTCTAAGGCGTTGATTATTCCAGATCTGAATATCATCCAATTACTTTCCAGTTCCTCGACACGTTCCAAAGTGAGAAGGAGTTGTCGAAGGTCCCTCTGCACGTCCTCGAAGTTTGCACGCCAGTATACCTTGCGGTTCTGTGTAGGGTAGTCTACATTGCGGAATTCAGTTTGCATATCAAAGCATAGAACAGCATGATCCCTATTACCGACAGGACTTCGCGCGACTGGATTCGATAAAGCAGATTCATCATTTGTGAAAATCAAATTGAGCGTTGCTGATCTCTGTCTGTCCCGAAACCTGGTTCCACCGGTTACCAGCTGAGAGAAACAAGAATTTTCAAATATCTCAAGAAACTCTCTTTCTACAAGTGGAATGTGATCTGTGCTGGGCTGGGGCCAGTGAAGCGACGGAAAATTGAAGTCTCCTAGGATAATAGTGAGGTCTTCTAAATCGTTGGCCTGACGGAATATGTCAAAAACGGCGTTGTCTACATCTGAAATTCTATGTGATGGCGAAAGAGGTCTATATAACGCACAAACATTGAAATTCAAATGATGTAGCCTAATTTGCAGCCATAGCGATTCCAATAAATCTCTATGCAAATCTGATTGAAGGATGGCTATAAGAGGATTTTCATCAAATTCCTTCGCTACATATATCAAAACTCCTCCCCCACGTCTTCCAGTTCTGTCTCTACGAAACATATTATAGCCCTCTATATGAATCATTTGATCCGGAATGTCCGGTTTCAACCATGTTTCCGTCAGTACTATAATGGTCGGTTTGTATTCTTGGATATCCAATAAGAGCAGATCAAATTTGGGTAAAAGGCTTGCTATATTGGTATAGTAAATTGTAGAATAACGTACTGTTGCCTGCGCTAGTTTTCCTGCTGGGAGGCTTGACGACCACTGATGATTTTCGGTGTACCTTTAATACATTTAATGGTTGCTTTCGGGTCGTTCTTCTGTCTTCTTGCCAGCTCCACTCTCAATTCCTTGATTTCCTCGCATTGTAGAGGTGTTTGATCCTTATTGAATGAAATGTTCTGAGGTAAATCTTTGTTCCTTCGTAGTAATTCGTGTGCGAGCTCCGCCGTTTTCAGTGTGATCTTCAGGGGTCGAGATTTATCTGGGTCTGATTTCCCTAGACGTATGGCTTGCAAAATGCTGGTTGAGTCGTAAGATCTTCCACCTTCTTGGCAATTCCGGAAATGTCATTTCTAATTTCTTTATGAGTTTCATCAAAATTTCTTCTCGAGGTAGCAAATTCATCTTTCATTTCCTTCCGGAGTTTGCCAAGTTCTTCTTTAAGAAGTTTCGCGAATTCTGTTGTTGCCATGTTATCCTCTGTCAGTGATTCCTCGGTTTCTACAATTGATGTGTCAGCCTCAGGATTTGAGGGGAGATTAGCAATAGCTGATATATCACTTTGATCAATTTGACAGCAACTGAAGCCTCCCTCTGGGTTTACATTAACTCGCCCTCCACAGCTCTCATGGTAACGACAGTTGCAATTTGGACAGATAACAAGTTTGTTTACCACCTTTTTTCTGCAATACTGACAATTCAGATTCAGTTTCAAATTCGAATTTCCCTCTCTATCCATGTGTCGCCCTCTGGCGGGGTGCGGTAGCAAATGTTCACCGGCACCGCGGGTCACCGCTCAGATTGATGAATATAGGTTATGTTTAGAAGGGATTTTCTACGTACGAATCATCAGCAATAAACAGAAAGAAAAACCTCACCCACAATGTCCCGTGTTCAGGGCATCCGCGCGATCTTCTCGCGCATCCGCTGGCTCGCACACTCGTATTATAAACAGAATTGTGATAAAGATTCTACAACGTAAACACTTAGCGCACCGCCATGCTTGACGTCACAGTATAACTTACTTATGTTGTTATTTTATTTCATGTGTATTTTTTTGGAATTATTTTATTACTGAAATCGAATACTGTTTTTGGTTGTAAAAATATCCATTACTATAGTGAAACCGCTGAAAGGTACCTAAGTATTAGAGCAAGGTACGTGAAATTTGACAGTGAATGATGAAACTATAATTCGCGTTCATCATTTTTGAATCGTTTGTAGTTAAAATATTTTGTTTAGTCAAGGTAGTGCTTTCTCTGTTCCAAAGTACTTGAAGTAATGCTTCACGTAATGCTTGAAATAATGTTTGAAGTAATCCTTGAAAAAAGGCGAATTTAAATTTTTGTTCTCAAAATCTGCTGCAAACTTTTCTTTAAATTTCTTGCAAGAATAGAGGAAAATGCACTTATAAAAACGCCGTAGGTCCGATTTTCACGATTAACTCCGAATTTTCGATAGCTGCGAGAGTTTGAATTTACAACAGCGGCTTCCTACAACTACAAAATTGAAGATAGATATTTTCCCTTCAAATGAAATTTGTTGTCCATAATTATTTCTTTCATTTAAGTCCTGTACATTTTTTGAATATGTTATCACATATCAGGGAATCCCAAAACGTGTATTTCCGTTAAAATGTCGAAATTGATTTTCTGCAGCATTACATAACGTTCCCTACATTCCGTATGTAAACTATGTATATTACTACGTTGACTGCACTACGTATATTACTACGTATGTAATATTACTACGGGAAAGTAGAAATGTCAAAATACAGTTCGAGTGCAGATGGAGTGATTTATCGTAATGTGCACAGTTATGTGCTATATATTCATAAGTTTCACTCAATTTTTCATTACCAGGGCCCAGCAATAAGAGTTATTCTGTCAAAAAATCACCATTTTCCTGAACACGATTAAAATACTTTCTCTTTTATCTCTTAAAAGTGAGCTAGAAAGTAAAAATACTGATTTTTTAACAGAAAAACTCTTATTGCCGGGTTTTCGTAACAAAAAATTGGATAAATCTTGTTCCTACTCGTACATGCAGAAAATTATGTCCTCGAACAGGTTGCCAAGTCAGAATTAATGTTTGGTCCTTGGTATCGAAAATCCGTTAAAGGTAAAATGTATCTCCAGTTTTCTGTGGTCAACTCTAGAGCCTAAACTCTTCAGACGACTTCCTGCTTATTTAATATTCCCTGATTGATATGAACTATTCAAGACCCTGTGAGCTTAAAACGAATATTTTGATATTTTATGGGCTTTACATTAAGTCGCAACCGCAAATTTTGAATTTTTCCAAACATTTTTTCATTTTTTTATTAAACTTTGTCTTCTGATAGCGCAAAAACGCTTTAAAAAGTCATAGATCTCATTTTTGTTGAATTCCTTGATCATCGAATATTGCAAAGTATGAAAAATTTTTGGCGTCTTTCTACAACTACAATATTGAAGGTAGAGCCTTTGTTCGAACAAGTTACCATATGCATATTTTATTTTATTTCTTTATTACAAGTTACCATACGCATACTTTATTTTATTCCTTTTATTATATTCATTGAAGCACCTCGCAACCTCTCTCCAATACTTGTGTTGCAATTCCACGGAAGAACATGTCACAACAATGTTTCTCTCAACGCAACGCAAGGCAACGCTGAAATTCTACGAACCGTGCCTCGAACTGCCCGGCGCCAGCCGGTTATGTCCGTTATATAATATAAAACCATTTTAAGACTCCACTGTCAATCACATTTGATGGCATAATTATTATAATCAAAATTCATGCCTGTTTTATATTCTATTTTAAATTCCCTTTTACTTTACAATAATTACAAATATATCATTTTGTTACGTTAATTCTCATTGGGCAGCGCCAGTATGCGCGCCTCAAACTGCCAGGCACAGTCTGTTATATAATATAAAAACATTTTAAGACTCCACTGTCAGTCACATTTGATAGTATAATTATTATAATCAAAATTCATGCCTGTTTTATATATTCTATCTTAAATTTCCTTTCACTTTTACAATAATTACAAATATATCATTTTTGTTACGTTAATTCTCATTGGGCAGCGCCAGTATGCGCGCCAACGGTCGCTCTCTGCTCTGCGAGCGAGTTCATTTTCAAGTCAGTTGTGCAGCAATCGTTCTCGAGTTAACATGTGAGGTGCACGCGACAACTCCACGTCACTCAAATGCGTGTTTCTTTATATTGTGAGGCAATCATGCCTATTGTGCTAGTGGATACGTTTTAATGTACTAGCTTTCTCATCTACAATCACACTGCCCACGCACGTGTATTTTTTTTAATCTTGTGAGGTAACTTTGTGCCTTGGCGAGCTGCAACTTATGCTCGCATTCATAACAGCCGTGCTGCATGTGTGTTATCACTTTAACATTTTGCAAACTGTATTCGTGTTAGTGCGAATAGCAACAACTGAACTTGTGCCTTGACGAGCTGTAAATCATGCTCACATTCTTAACAGCCACGCTGCATATGTGTTGCTACTTCAACATCGTACAACTGTATTAGAACCAGTGCGAACAGTATTACTAATTTGTGTTCTGGTCAACCATAAGCCACGCTCATTTTGATAGCAGCTACACTGCATAAGTGCCCTGCTAATTTTACCTGCCTATAGTTCCAGTGATGCTGTGTTCTACATCATCAGATACTAGTGACGTTTTCCAATGACCACCAGTCCTCCAGCTACTGGTGCCTTCTTTCAAGATGATATGATTTGTATTTCTTTTCTTTTCTTTTCAGTGCATACATTAATATGTTCTGTGCAAATGCAGCCAATGCATACTTCTCCATGTTTTCATGTAGCATTCTTGTAAGGCATTCAGGTTAATTATATCTTTGTTAAATTCATGTGTTGTGTTTTACTAAAGCATTTGGTGACATCTCACAAACCCAGGCAACCTTCCTGCCTTGACAAATCTAAATTGGAAGGTGGTCCTTCACGAGCTGTTGCAGGTTTTGTTTGAAGAGAGGAAATTTCATGACGGTCCACTTGCTCATCCTCCCTTCTTACAGCCTTTCTTCCAAAATGAATCCTCTTTTCCAAAGACAAATCTTGAAATAAAATCCTTTATAATGTTTGAAAACTAGTTTTCGCGTAATTTCTGCTTGACATTAATGCAATTTATAAAAAACATTTTCTCAAAAACTGCTCCAATTATATTATTTTATTTTTTCCTCGTTTATAGAAGAGAATGGTAAAGAAAACGGTGCTGGTACCATTTCCAGCCAACTCTATTTCGAAAATTGCAAAAGTGCAATTTTATGTAAGTGCAATATAGATGGTTGAAATCTTTCATTAATTGAAATCTGTTTCAAAAATCAGTTCTTTAAAACAGATCGTGTTTATTTTTCTTAATATGTATAGTGAAACAGTACATCTATTCACGCCGTAACTGAGGAAATACGCGGAATCTGCGATGTAAACGGGTGCAGGAACCGCTGCCTTTCGCCACCCCCACGCCCGCGCCCGCCCTACGAGTCCTCTTTGTCGCTGCCTTCTAGGGAAAGGACGCCCATTCCCCATCTTAAGGCCCATTTGCAATGCATTCGTAAACATAAACATAACATATACACATAAACTTTAACATAAGTGACATAAGTTTAACATAAGCGTAAGCAAAGATTTTCTATTTTCTGTGGGTCATTCTCGTTACTATTGGTTGCATGTGAGAATATATACATAAACATGTACGTATGCACTGTGGCACAATAGCTCTTTACGAGCCAAGGCCTACCAGCGGCATCTCGGCCTTGCGGCTATGGGTTGGGTTAGGTTAGGTATTTTAATTTCAATAAAAATTAAAACTAAATGATACTACTATGAATGCTATAACAAAACTAAACTACAAAAAGATCGTACGCGACAAAACAACGCAGAAAACCGTCGAAAATCAACCAAGCAATTTGGAAAACCAGTCTTTTGTTCGATCTGTCGACTTCGATCCTATTTCGATACTCGATTTTGAGTTAAACGTACTGTGATTGGCTCATCTCTTATTCCTTACTTAAGCATAAGCACAGAAGCTTGAAGCTTTCAAGCTATTAAGTTAACGTCTTACGTGTTATGCTTACGCGAAGGCTTATTCCAATGCTAATGTGAATGAGTCCGCTTATGGACGTAGTCCTAACTTTTATGTTAACGCCATGCTTATGTTTATGTTTGCATTGTGAATGGGCCTTTAGGCTCTTGCGACGCATCTTTCTTCGCGACGAGCAGACGTCCCCTGCCAGAGAGTATAAGTCGGGGTATATGATAGAAGCCGGAGCGGCTGCTCTCTCCGCCACAGAAACAGACTCGACTCCATGGCGAGTCCCTAACCTGCGCTTGCAGAGGGTATGGACACATGGAGCTCCTCCTCCTTCTCCACCCTCGCAGCCTGCACTACAACCAAAATCGAGGGCAATGAATGAGAGGGACCAAAAGGGGTCCCCTGGGAGGTGATACTCGCCTTCGCACGGGCACGCGAAGCGGGTGGAACTGTGGAGCTACTGAAAGGACTGCGGCGGGCCTACCGCTCAGGCTACTTCCAGTCCCTCGCCGGAGCCGCGGCCTTCGCCTTCAGTGCTAGAAAGAATGCGCGCACTCCCTAGCACCACAACGAAGCACTACCAACCCATCCGCAAGGCCGCTGGTCTCCGACACCTGCGGCGACCCAGCGGAGGAGAGTGCGACGCTCCCCTCCTCCGCAGCACAGCCCGAGCCGCCGAGACCCGCAGACCCAGATGCCAGCGACCCAGCGGGCCCTACACCCCCCAGGGGACCACCCGCGACCTCCTCCTCGCAAACGAGCGGCGGGGGAGGCGAAACCGGCCGACCGTCGTCCACCGAAGCGGGAGCCGGCACCACGACCTTCCGCGCACTTCCCCCGCACAAGCTTGCTGAGCTGTGCGACGCGGGGGAGCAGTCAGTGCGTGGGAGGCGGTCGCCGCTCATCGCCGGCAACCGCGCGGGCGGCGCGGACGCGCGCCACGCCGGGCCTGGGCCGCCTGGGGCCGAAGACGTCGCGGCGCCACGGTCGCTTGAGTGAAGTCGGCGCCGTGGCGAAAAAAGTGACGTGTAAATAGTGTATATAGTGAAGTGTAGTGTGTATGAATGCGAGAGAGAATGCGTGAGAGAATGAGCTGAACATATAGTTATAAGAATGAATGAGTGAGTGAATGCAACAAAATTAAAAAGAAGCAAAGAACATTCCTAAGAACTTAATATTCTAAAATCATAACCTGTAAATAAACTAGGCTAGGCCCAAAGAGGCTAGCCATGTAATAGTTTTAAATAGTAATAAGTTAGTAAGTTAGTTTAAGTAGTATTTTAAACATAAAGCCCGTCCTTAACTCCATAAGCCAAAACGGCTGGAGTATATATGTATTCCCCTATAATTGAATAAATTCCCGCCCCACCAGGGTAACTGGAGGGGGGAAAATTGAAAAAAGCACCACGACCACCACCTCCAGAGGGAGGAACCGCAACCGTCTGCGAAAGCTGAAGATCGCTGCTACTGCCGCAGTAGTAGGCCTCGCCCCCACCCCAGACGGAAACGCCAGCTCCGTAAAGTTAGAATCGCAGAGTTGTCAAAAAAATTAAAATTAATCTCCAAATTTGTCGCTTTTTTGTCGCTAATTTGTTACGCAAAAAATAGTCGCTCTTCATTTGACACTGCTATAACAAATGCTGCTAACTTGATATCAACTTAGAATCGCAAAAACAAAAAAACAAGAAACTACACAGATAAAAAAATTAATTACATGGGAATTTGTCGCTTTTTTGTCGCTCAAAACTTACCATAAATCAAATTTTGTTACTCTTTAACAAAACCAGAAATGTAATTTCAAGAAAATGCGGTTTTGCACTGCAATGTCAGAAAATCAAAGAAATTACACTAATAAATAAAAAGTAATTACATGGGAGTTTGTCGCTTTTTTGTCGCTCTCAACTTACCATAAAATAAATTTTGTTTCTCTTTAAACAATATGCTAGAAATGGAACTTTTTCCAAACACAATCCTAAGAATCTAACTTAGATTCGCAATCTCAAGGAAACCAAGAAATTACACTAAGAAATAAAAAATAATTACATGAGAATTTGTCGCTTTTTTGTCCCGCTACCGCCGCCGCCATCACAGTTGCCGCCGCTGGCGCCGTCACTGACGCCGCCGCAGCCGTTCGGGCCAAGGGCTGCCGATATACCTGCGAGCTCCCATGCCCACCTCGCCAAGGACTTCCGACTGAGTGGACTGAACTATGACTTCAGAAACATGCTTTGTTCTTGGTAGTAGTAGTTGTAGTTTCTTGCTGGGCCAGCCGCGCATTGGCAATAATTCTCAGACATTTATTCAATAGAGGTGTAAATCTTTCTCATTATAATGCTTGCGTGTAATGTACTACTCCTTCCTGTATCCCACGAACTCAGAAAAGTAGGTCATATAATTAATTATATTTCCTTCCTCATGATAAGGGGGGAATTATTACAGTAGTTTATCCAAATTTTGCATTTTCGAATATGAAAATTCGAATTTCCCGCACTTCTTTTGCTATAATCTTTCAGGTGTTATTAGGTTACAATACAACATTGGGAACGACACGACAGTCAAAATTCTCAGAATAACTTCTCATTGTTGGGTGGTGTTTCTGGGTGTATGGAACGGAGTTTTGATTTGTCGAAATTCTGTTGATATATGATACTTAAATGAATTTTCGCGGCTACGATTGGTAATGAGATTTACAACTGGTGGCTTAAATATGTTAATAGGAATAGCGGCATCATAAGAGCTGCATCATAATAATCAATAATTACGATATCATAATGTTACGTTAAGTCACAGTATCCACACGATGACCGCTCTTGGTCCCCTGCAAAGGTTAATCCGGCCGCAGGCATCAGCGAATTATTTCGGAGTATTTTCCTGTTGAAGGGTGGTCCGGTTGAACTCTGACTTGCACCAGCACTAACTTGCATTTTAACTTCGGCTACGACTTGGCATTTCGGCCTCGACTTTGATTTTAACTTCAACTTCAACATGAAAACTTCAACTGATATTTCGGCACTCGACTTGTGCTTAGGACTCCATCTCTGAGTTCATTTTATCTCGTGCTCCGTCCAGCCAGGGGGAGTGGCTCGCCTTGGGTGACACCATTGTAGTGGTGACACCAATTATATTATTTTATAGTTGGAATTATATAATTTTTATAGTTTATTCAAAATTATTTATATTAATTTAATAAGTATACATTCAAACCATAACCTTAGATTATGATTGAATTGCAATTATTCCTAATTACATAGTTATTTATAATGTATTAAAAATTCTATCATGTGCAAATATGTTTGCATTTTTAATGAAATAATGCACAATCAATGCTGCAATAGATATTTTTATACTTAATTTAAAGGGGAGTAACACCATTAGCTTCGCCCCAGGTGACACCAACTGAAGCTACTCCACTGCGTCCAACACTTAGACTGCGGTCAGGTATTACACCCAATCCATCGCCACGATAACCTGACATTACCGACGTCACAGTGTGCCTTATGGTTGTCGTGTGTCGGGACTGGGTGTTCGAGAAAGCGACGACTGAGGCGGGTCGTTGGCAGCCGTCATCGCGCAACACTGTCGCGGGCGGCTATGATCGAGCCGTACACTGTGTGGGGCTAGCCTGTCTCCCCCTCCCCGCCCGCTGCGCCCAGCCGCTCAGCAAGGAAGTCATCACACAACAATAGCACTAAGAACTTGGTGGATGACTCTTAACTGGTTTCCCCGTCAGCTCCTTTTCCCCGCTGAGATGTGCGGTAAGAGTTTTCAACGAAAGAAGCTATCTTTCAACGAAAGAGAGTAGATGCCACCAATTCAGCATGCTATTTGTAGCGGCAAATTAATTGTTTCTTTGGCTTATAAGTTCAGTTAGACTAGTAAGCCGCAAGAAATAAGATATGAATTATAATAATTTTTGTAACAAGTACATCATTCATTTGCATGCTCGTCTTCAACACCATAATATTAATTAAATGTGTAGTGAAAATTGTTCCGTGTTATTGAACACGCATCCAAAACCGCACATGATACTCATTACGACACAGATTTAATTATAATACAGGTTCTTGACCAATCACAGCAAAGTTTACAAACCAAGTATTGACAATTAATCATTAAGAATCGTTCTAGTAAATATTTAGTTCGATTGTGTACATGAAAATTGCATTTAATATTATGTTTGTTTTAATTTCTTTTATTAGTAGTAAAGTTTACGTGGAATATTATTTAAAATAAATTGGATCGTAATTTCACTTGGAAACTATTTGACTAGCGCAGTTGGAGGGAGCATTTGACTGTCGTTAAGATCAGAACGCAAGCCAATTTTTACTTCCCCGCATATACATACCCATATACGGAAAATTAATAAAATGTCAAAAAATGTACTTTGGGTGGCGATAGTAGATGGCAAGATAATATGACAAGTCCGAATAACTAGCCGCGACCAAAGGAAATAGAAAACTAATACCGTAAAGACTTTGCCATTCTGTAGCACCACTAGTAATGTTATATGCTGCTGCTGCTGGTTGTCCATAAAAACCGGCCAATTCTTTCGTTAAAAATGTTTAGTGAATCAGAGGTTGAGTTGATACCTCCAGAAATAAGAGAGAAAACGAAAAAGGTGACATCCGAATATAAGTAAGGGGCCGTCCATAAATTACGTAACGCAAATTTGAGGTATTTTGAATACCCCCGCTCCCACCTGTAACGCACCCGTAACGTATGCTTGAACCACCCTAAATAATTACGTAACTCTTGCGATTACACCCCCTTGTGAAGGCAAGAAGTGGGGGCAAGTTGTGAGAGAATAAAGGACGCATAGGCGAAAAAATGTTTGATCACAAGCCGTGCACACGCCATAATGGGCGAGTGTATCCTGCGGCAATTTAAATGGAGTTTAGAATAAACTACATATAAGTTTTGAATATTTTCTTCGCAATCTTACAGATTCAATAAAAGATTGATAAAAAAAATATCTCCGTTTGTGATAATTTGTGTCTTATAACTTTAATTTATTTTTGATTTTAAATTAATTACTTATTATTTTAATGTTTTAGTAGATCACAGAAAGGAATTATTTCAGTAAATTTTGAAAATATAAAAAAATATATCAATGTTACGTAACAATAAAGCAAACCTATGTAAAAAGCGTAACGCTTCCTCAAATCCACTCTCTCCCTTCTTAGCGTTACGTAATTTACGGACGTCTCCTAAGTGAAAACAACTTTAATACTCCCTCGCAGGCGGACGGGTAAATCAAAGCTACCTGCGGCAGGGTAGAGTAGGAAGCTGTCAATTGCCATGAAATGATTCAAGGTAAAAATTACTTTGAACCTTACAACTTATCAATGTTACTATACGTCGTAGAACAAATACCGTATGAAACTCTATGTAATGAGTATTAATACACTATAGTGAAGTTTGCTCAAATGTACTAATACTCGCAGGCATCGTAGTATTACAATCGTGTATTAATACCCGTCATTACATCATCGATTCATAATGTTCTTTTAAAATCCCTAATAAATAACACAACATTTTTATAATACTGCAGAATGGTGACACTTTGACACATCAAGTAATACGAGTTTTGCTTGATTTCTCTGATTTATAATACTTGCCAAAATTACTGTAGGAGAAGAAGAAACATTATTTATGATGTATTTTATTCGACATTACAAAAGATATGCGTATCTTCAATCAAAAAACACGAGCAATACTCGTATTACACAAGCATATACACGAGCAAAACACACAAGTATATTCGGCTAATCTATTCGTATCGACAAAATGCTATTCACTTGCATTTAATATTCCTTTTTAGGGGGAGTGCGTATGCAAGTCATGGACCTCCACATTCAGTTGACTTGTACTTTGTGCAAAGACTTTCATCCTGTCATTTCAAAGTGCCACTTCATCTCTACCAAAGCCTTGTACGCCTCCTTCCTTTCGTTTTTCTATGGCACTGTGGACAATGCCGGACACCCATCTTACAAAACATGAGTTGTCCTACTTTCGTCCCTGAGCTTCCGCCCCCACTTCTACCAGCATCAGATTGTTTGTTGACGAACGCCATTCCTCACAAGGTCCATTCCCAAGATGTTCTAGAGAATTTCTACAGCTTCATATCCGTATTGTTTCTACAAAACATCAGGAAGCGCACACTATTTCCCCCTCTTATCTACCCATAAGATGGAAAGTTGTGCATATTTCACAAAAGCTCTTTCATAAAGGCTATCATATGA
The DNA here is from genome assembly GCA_031308135.1 of Acheta domesticus. Lineage (NCBI taxonomy): Eukaryota > Metazoa > Arthropoda > Insecta > Orthoptera > Gryllidae > Acheta > Acheta domesticus. The sequence continues at coordinate 145,751,820 of JAHLJT010009436.1, read as the reverse complement.
CGTTCAGGTAAAAATTAAATGATGTTTATGAAAATTAGTTGTTGCAAAAATTTGTGTAGGGCCTATTTTAGGAATTTTTAAGCTTCTTGCGTCTCATTTTGTTGTCAATATCCTGAACTACGGAATTAAATATTACCGAGTTATGAATAACTCCAAAATACTAAGTCTTACAAATATTTTAGGAGTATGTATGAAATAAAAGATCTTCAAAAATCAATTCTTACTATAAATAGGTACTTATTCTAAACTATATATGTATATATATGTATATATATGTATATATATATATATATATATATATATATATATATATATTGAAACCATGGTTTCTAATTAATTATTAAAAACTATATACATTTAAATATCTCAGTCGTTGGGGTTCTTTAGTTCGATGACAAATTGCTTACCTGTGATCAGCAAAAATTGCCACCGGATCCGCTCTCCATACGGAAAAGCGCGAAATCTGAAAGTTTTATCTTTTGATCCTGGAATAGTTGCACTAATAACGTGCTATGTTGCACAATAATAATCCTTTAAATCAGTTTGAAAAACAGAACATTATTTATTCAAGTATCTGACTGATTTCGTTTCGAAATTCTTATTTATCAATGTAACAATAACATTATTATTTGGGGTCATGACCTTTAAATCGTTAGCAAATAAAATACCCCTGAGCTCTCTTGTTGGTCGTCTGGATGTCGCCCCGAAGAAACCAACCTGGGCTTCCACGTCGTTTGCCGATCTTCACTCGGCTGGGCTGGGCCCGATGTCATCTACTTGATGCTTCTGCGTTCCTTCTAACATCTATTTGTAACTATCATCTACAGCTACCCTGGCATCTAGAGATACTTTTTCCTAAAACTACGCAACAGATGTGCGCCTACCCGCGAACTTAAGTCGAAAAACAAATAAAATATCTGCTAGCTAAGTATTCATTGCTAATCCTATTTTTAAATTAATTTGTTCCACCACGGCACTGCGGACATAATTTGCAGTGTCTATCTTGTTTATATTCAATTAACGTCTTAATTACATTTCTTCAATTAAAGTTGATGATAAATGCCACGAACTAGATTATTTTTTGACAAATGAAGTTTTTTGTCAATAATTTATGAGAACAGTTCCACCTGAATTGATTCAGTTAATTAATGTCACACGACAATGTTCTGACAAATATTACGCAGCTGTATTACAGCATAACGTAACTATCAAACGAACTCGAAGTTATCTTCCGCGTACTTATCAGACGATGTGTTCACCTCGGAGTCTAGATCAAGAGAGAGCTTCTTTCACACCACGACCTACGAAAGTGACGTCCCAATTGTTTTTCTCCCCCCTGCTCAAAATCAACAATCCCTTGGCAACGTTTATGCTCCATGCACCGTGAGGCTCTGGCGTTTACCGTCGAATGTTTGACCCGTCATTTTGTACATCACAATATATATGAGCAAAACTCCGATACCGTTGAACCGATCTCCATGAAAGTTGGCACTTCTACGTGTTTTTTTTTTTCACCCAGAAGGTTTATGTGTTGTAACTCCGCTACATGGCGCTGTTGAACAAAACTAAATACTCCTCAAATGCAACCTGCCACACACTCGGCAGCATTTTGAATCTGTATCGTTAAATAACTCCTAAACGATGCGTTCTAGGACCTTAAAAACTAAAACTGCCTCAAAGAAACTTTTCTCACACCGTAATCTATAGAATGAACTCTTCCTGAACATTCTATTACATTTTTGCGCTTCCCAATATTATCTCACCTGCTCAGAGACGTGCAGAATCTGCAAGTAAATGTGAATGAGAGAGTCAGACAGCGGTAGAGACAGAGACAGACAGACAGGGACAGGATGAGGGAGGGAGAGACAGTGAGAAAGGGAGATGGGCAAAACCAGGGATACAGAGATAGTGGAGTCTACATTGTGTTATCAATCATACGCCATCTTTAAACTAGTGATGCTACATAATGGCACAGACTTTCCCCAATTAGTTTTCTATTTCCTTTGGTCTCAAATAGCAATTCGGACTTGCCACATAATCTTGACAGCTGTCATCTATCGCCGCCTAAAGTACATTTAAAAAATAAAATTGTCAAGTTTTTGGTTTCCTATCAGTAGAACCGCAATATTACTTTAGAAATATTAAAGAAAAGTAAAAACTTGGCCTAAATGACAATTTTCATTCAAAAATTTGGAGACTTTTTAAGAAAATGGGCTTTAAGCGCTACTGTATATCCGAAATTTGAAGCTCTTTTTCACAGGAATCTTTTGTGTTTTCGAAAAACTTCATTAAAAGTCAGTTAAAGCACTTAACACTCAAATACAATGGGTTTTACAAATTGCTGGACATTTGCATATTAACGGTGTGGGAGATCTTTCTAAAAAATTACATTTGTGTAATTTTTGAAAAAGCAAAAAATATCCCAAAATGAACTTTACGTTATATTAACTAGTGCAATTAGCACTACCGTTGGAAAAGTAAGAAGAAAATTGGAGAGACAAATTTATGACAAAATGGCGTTTGAGCGTTTCTAAAACTGCGGAATTTTGAGTTCGTTTTCACATAATCCGGTTGGGTTGTTGAGAAACTTTATATGGCATCATTTACAGCACATGTACTCATAAATATAATAATATGAACAAATCGCCGCTCATGTACACGAATATTAACGCCGTGAGTAGTAATTAAGTAAAAAATTACATTTTTGTAATTTTTGAAAACAAACAAACAAAAGAATAGAGGAAATTGCTTTTTATAGCATCTTTACATTTAGTACTATCCCTACCAAAAGTTTAAAGAAAAAAGTTGGACCTTTTTGAGAAAAAATAGTTTTTGTTGTCTTGTTTTTAAAATTGCACAAATTGCACCCAAAGTGGCGCGAAAACAACTAAAATTTTAAAAAATGTACAGGACCTTAAAGAAAGAACCAATTTTAGAGAAAAAAATAAATTTCATTTGAAGGAAAAATGTCTATCTTTAATTTTGTAGTTGGAGGAAGACACCGAAAAACATTCAAAAACGTTTGCAATTTTTAAAAAATTCAGAGTTAAACGTGAAATTCAGATCTATTTCACCTTAATAAGTGAATTTTACTCTATTTTTACAAGAAGTTTAAAGAAAAAATTTGGGAGCGTTTTGAAAAAGTTTTGAAAATGTCCGGGGCGCTTCATGTAAAGTACTCCAAAGTTTGAAGAATGTTTTTCAAAATCTCAAAGCTCCGACTCTGTAAATTCGAATTTACAGCAGCGCGTTGACACTATTTTCTTAAAAACGGCTTCAAATTTTTAAAAGAAAATTGTCATTTAGGACGAGGTTCTAGTGTTCTTTAATACTCTCAAAATAATATTTACATTCTACTTTTAGGAAAACGAAAAATGAAGAAAATGTCAAAAAAATATTTTTTTGGCGGCGATAGATGGCAGCTGACAAGAATATGTGGCATGTCTAAATAGCTAGCTGAGCAAGGAAATAGGAAACTAATATGGGAAAGTCTGTGCCATTCTGTAGCACCACTAGTTTAAATCGTATTTAAACTGAAACCAGCTTGATATTTCATCGTATGGTATCTTCGAGCATTTCTGACATTCCGTTAGGTGGGTACCCTCCTAATATGAACAGATAATATGTTATTTCCCTGATTGTCAAATTGGTCACTATAGAATTTAGGATACTAAATAACTGTCAAGCTTATGCCTGTGCAATTATATATGAACTGAATTTCTTGAATTGTGGTGATAGAAAGAGTGCTTTTGAGATATTATTATTTTCTGTTTTTTTGTTTTTTTTTGACGTGAGACGTTATAATACAGGTGAATGATTACACTATAATTTATAACGCTAAATAAACAATATGTTTTTGGAAAGGAAATAGTTTATTGTGATCATTTGTGAATTGTTTAAGTCGTTAATTCGACATTTTTTGGGGCGAGCACTTGAAGAATGCACTTTTTATACAACTACTAGTAAAAGCGGTCCTTTCAGCGTGCCAAAATTCAATTTTAGCACTAGTGTCAAAATTGAAACGATGGTCTAGTGTACAGAGAAATTTGTGAATAAAGAAAAGAAAATACTTTCGTATGACCGTATCAGCTACTACTGACCTTAATGTATCATTAAGTGATGTGTATATAGGGAGCGTATTTCTATGATTTTGTATATTTTTGTCCGCTTCTTCAGGACATAGCTAAGTGAAATTTCTTGATATCTGGTTAGAATTGGATGCTATGTACATTAACATGATAGTGCATATTTGTGCATATTAGACCGATTTTTCCTGTTGGTGCTTATTCCTGTAATTATTGACGCATTATAGAATTATAGAAGACATCACACAAAATCACATAATCATAAAACATTTAAACTTTTCATATGATACATTTATTTGTGAGCGTTCATCGATTAGAAAGAGCTTGGCACAGTTTTTTTCTTTTCTATAGATGATAAAATACTTGTGATATATTTTTAAACCATGCAAAAGAAAAGCAACAAGACATACAATGTCATCGACAACATAAAATACAGAGGATCCTTAAGCTGACACATGAGGTACCTATACCTGACACCCTACTCAGATTATTAAAGAGAAACAAGTGTGATTTGTCCGCACAATTATATATCTTTACATTCCAAGCATACTGCTCCTGAATTTTATAAGGGGAAATGAAATACTGTTAATTTTAATTGCATATTTAAGAATTTTTTGGTCATAAACGTATATTTTAAAAAATATTTCAAGATTTTTAAGGGCATAACATTCCCCTCCCTATTTATATACATTGTACTTGCATTAAAATAAAATAAAAGTCAGTAAAGCTGTCTAAAAATAATGTATGGCACGGGTGATAAATGTGACAATTAATTTTGCGAATACGACAGATTGCGGCACGAGGCCGACAGACCGAGTGGCGCAATCCTAGGATCATCATAACTAACGATTATTAGTGTTTGAAAAACTGTTCGATTTATTATCAGAAAAACTTGTTAAATGTTGCGTCTCCGTCGCTGTAATCGGTTTTCAGAGTATTTTAATGGGTGTTGAAAATGTCTTTCATACTTAATTTTTTTCATATCTAGCGTTATTTAAATATGTTTTTATAATATCTGACGTTGAACTTACCAATGAATCGTAGTAGCAGATGTTATACTCTCGTTCAAAATTTCCCAACATCCAATGGCCTTGTATGTTACCTCTATACGGGATATGAACTGGTAATATTGCAATTTCAAAATCACAATTGCCGTAAAAGAATACTTGCAGACATTGATAATGCGAATAGTTAAGTTACATAGCTTAGTGCAGCTACATTTTTACTTTCTTGAATACGTCTGTATATACGGAGTAATATACTGTGACTTTATGGGTACTCACAACGAACACAGACACGAGCTTTCATATATACAGTTATATTTACAAAACATATATGTACATTTAAATAGTTACCCTTTATACAATAGCTCTGATAGACCTACTATCCCCTGATCACGGGAGCGTTCCAAATCCGATTGAGAATCGGTTTAACGGCACTCGCCACTCCCAAATTCGAAGCGCACACAAAGCCAAGTTTCCGTGACCGGATGTCTAACTCGGACACAAAGTCCTTACAGGCGCATCAATCAGTGATGTGCCTTGATCGCAGGAGCTATCTTAACCGATTGATGATCGGTGTGAGTCGTGGAACTCAACCACACCTCACTCGGAGCCGCTCGGAGCTCGCTCACAGCATCACTCCTACGTGACCGCAGTCACATCTGGGACACAAAGTCCCCACAGGCGCGTCAACACGTGACTTGCCTGCGAGCCCTGCTCGCCGCTGCACCGCCTTGGCGCAAATGTGCATCCGCCCTAGGTCCTCTTTCTTTCTCCAGAACCACCCCCTCCACTGGCTTCGTACACTCCCTTATATACCTGTGGCTCACATGACCTCCTACGTCACGCCGCCTCCCCCGCTCTGCTCCTGCTCTTGGCTCGCGGTTTTTGTTCAGCCTTTGCCACGTACTTGCTCTAGAGAACCTTTCTCTTCCTGCTGTGGCGAGGCGACTTCCTGTTGTTAATCCCTTTCCGCCCGTTCCCAAATAGATACCACGAGGTTCGCTCGCTAATACGTTACATACAATACGTAATTTAAAGTTGCGTAATGCTGCGGAAAATCGATTTCGAAGGATGCTGCGGAAAATCGATGATCTGAGGGTAAAGCATCCAGAACATTAGTTGTTATATAAAAAATTACACATTTTGTGATAAGCCAATATCGATTATATCTGGACACATATTATTGTTATAGGAATAATGCGTCGGGAAGTCTTGGGAGTGAATAGTTAGGTTGTTATTAAAAAATGTACAAGATCTTACGGAAAGAATTAATTTTATAGAACAAATTTCATTTGAAGGTAAAATCTCTATCTTCAATTTTGTAGTTGGAGGACGACGCCGAAAAAATTCAAAATTGAGCAATTTTCAAAAATTCACTGTTAACCGTGAAACTCGGACCTTTAAAGGTGTATTTTACTCTATTCTTACATGAAATTTAAAGAAAAAATTTGAACCGCTTTTCAGAAAATTTTGAAAAGTCTCAGGGGCTTCATGTAAAGTATATTTTTCCAAATTCCTCCAATTTTTTTCCATTTTCCTCCAAATTTTAAAGAATGTTCAAAATCTCAAAGCTTTGACTCAGCCAGATGGACAGGGGTCTCTTCAATTTGGAAAAAATCCTACGCATGGTTTAGGCGCTGTGTTCACAGAGGGACAGACAGAAGGACAGATAGACGGACAGACAGACGGACGTTTTGAAAAAAAGAACACACTTTTTCGGTATCAGGTGACCCCAAAACCTGCATTTGAAATCTCGAAATAGATTTTCCGTAGCATTACATAACTTTCCCTAAACTACGTTTATTACTCCGTATAAACGTATGTATACGGGAAAGTAAAAAAGGCGAAAACCAAACAGCAATACACATCACGAAAAGGAGTCATAAAAGGAACAATTGCCGGTTACTGAGAGCTGTAGCAATGGCGCACTTATTTTATTTATCATCTATGAAGATTATAAATGGAAAAAGGAGGTAAGGGAAATGGATTAGTACATTAATTATATTATCGTTATTTATCGGTTATCATTATATGATTTAAATTTGTATTAATCCTTGAGAAGAACTTGAAATGACGAGCAAGGAAAAATGAAGTGGATAATATTACGTCTCATTAATAAAATATCCGGTTTTTCAATGAAAAGTGTACTTTCTATACCTATACATCCTCAACTTCTATTTCCTGTGTTCATTTTATCATAATATAATGCAGTGATCATTGTGCAGAATGATTGCAGAATATCAGTTACACTTTTCTTCTCACACCGTACGGTGTAAAGTAGACTATTAATTTAAAATGATATTAAATATTTTTAAATTACAAAGTAGCTGCAAAGTGCTAGTTACATAAAAATATAGACATGTTGTGATGAGTCTTTATAACAATATTAATAGATTTTTCTGTATAAACTTTAAATTAAATAATCTCTGAAAGTGAAAAATGTTACTTATCCTTGTTTCTCTATGAGCCTTGATAAATCTGAACACAGCTTTTAACAAGAAGTTAATTGTGCAACAGGCCGGTTGGACCACAAATTCAAAGAATGTCAGCATACTAAGCAAAGTTGTCGAAAGTCCAGTAGAAGAAACCTGAAGTATTGCCGAGACATTGTCACCAGATGATGTTTCAGAAACTGGCCGAGTAGTCGAAGAAGATAAGTCTGTTTGAATTGCCCGCGGTTGCTAACTCGTTACACTAACACTCCTACGCGGTAGGCGTAGATTATAGCTCAGGAAGCTTGAAGGATTACCCTTTCTCTCTGGAGCTCATATTTGAATGATATAAGTCTTTCCAAATCAAATTGCACTCTCACAAACCACTATTTTTTAGCAACTTGGAACATTTTTATGAGGTCTAGAATTGAAAATAGGTGTCACGTATTTTTTTCTTTAACCCCACTCCTTTCCAATTCTTTTTTGGAAAAATTCTGCAAGCTCTAATTAAGCATTTTTTGCGTATTTACCTTTACCTTCAGAAAATTACAATTACGCCTAAATTAAACCTAGAAAGATGTACTCTCGTATTGTGTAAATATAATGATTGTAAACACATCATTTAAGTATTTAAAATAAATTTTAATTTTTAAAATACAAATTTTTACATTAGCACGATAGCTAAATTAATTTTAGAACATAATCATGTATTTCTACACTATTGTTGTACATACCTGCCAAATTTCAATACGGGACACCAGAAATAGCATTTTTTAAATACTTCGCCTGCTCACCCAGCCGTCTCACCGCTCACACCAAGGAGCGTCAAAGACACCTCGTCCAAACATAAAGCCAACGTGAGACTTATGTTACGAGTCGCAGAACCACGCACACGGTTGTAAATAGAAGTACCGAAATTCTACTCTCAGGTTTATTTATAAACAACTAATAATGCTAGTGTCTCCTAAAATTTGACACCAGGAGTTTTCATTGTCCACTGTGATTTTTCTAAAAAGATGTCCTTTCGTACTTGAATATGCAATTCAGATAATAAATACCAAAGCTACCCTGCATACTTTTGTACTATACTTCAGAGGAAATAAAGAATTTAAACATCGAACAATAATTGTTTTTTCTGAATTCCTGAAACACGACACAAATTCAGTTCACCTTTCCAGAGTAAACTCATAACATTTCTCACATAAAAGCAAGACAGTGTTAACAGACATATATTTCTCGGATAGGTTCAGCACCTAATAACATACAAATATTGAAAAAAGTGAATTATTTCACAAAGATGACTTCAATGTGAATGCTAAATGCTCTTTGACAGAAAATGAAAAACTTTTTTCTTATTTTTGATTATACTCTTCACAGAAAAAAATTTAAAATCTGGGACGTCCAGGTCAAATTTTCCTTGGAATTTAAGGAATGACTCATATTTTCGCCGTGACGCGCGCGCTGATCCCCTCAGCGCTCTCTCATTGTCTGCGCCGCCGAGACTCAACGGTGGAGCCTGGGCCGCGGCGACCTACAGTCCGTCAGGAAAGTCTCTCCGCAGTCGCACCAGTAGCTGATGAGAGTGCTAGCAAACATGAATTATGTTGGTAGCACGAGATGGAGCTTGTAACAAAAGAAAACGTAAATTGCGTACTCGCCACAATCGTAACATATGCTGGAAGTGTCCACCTCTTCACTTGGTTCCCAGTGATCTAGTAGCTACGAACAAAATGCAATTTTTAATAAGAGCCTCTAATTCGGTTCGGTGCGGAGAGACTTTCCTGGCGCACGTTAGAACGCGCTCGTTGAACGCAGCTCCTGACTGGCGCGCTCATTGAGGTGCGACAGGCTCAGCCGTAGCGCCCTCCGTCAAGCACCACAGCATGACCAGTAGCCTACCAATCAGGGGCAAAAGTCGCTAGTGAAATTTCGTTTAATGAAATTTTTCATCACATGTTCTTTGGCAAAAAGTGACCAACTTCGATCCCCCTACATGCCATTCAAGTTTGTAACATTTATTCTGAGGCGCATGTAGATAAATTTTATCTGACAGTTAAAATATACATAATACTCGTACAACAAACTATAAATGCAAAACACGCGAAATTTTAACGCATTTTATGCACATGTTTTTGAATAATAGACGAAGATTTCTGGGATAAAATGGTAATTTGGCGAGAGTTGTAATGACCTTTATTTTCATCATAGAGATGCTTCAGCTTAGCATCAAGCAGGTACCTACTGAAAGAAGCACTAAAATTTAATAGTAGGAAGTGGGCCCAACAGAATATCTGGAGATCATTTAAAACTAGGAGGAGAGGAATGATTTCGACTTTTCTTACGACTTCGTATATTATATGACTTTTCTGTATAAAACATTCACATCCAAAGCTAGAAAAACTCAACACGCTTAGCTAGAGAAGCGAAGGGAAAATAATATAAGATCGGTATTCCTTCATGATAAGATTATGTAAGTGCAATAAAGGCATCTTGTTCCATTTCTCAGAATTTCTAGATCATTCGGAGATTCTGAAGACAGTTAACGGGACAAACTGCTGAACTTCAAAAACAGGATGGAGATTTTCCCTAATTATTGCTTCATAGACGTTGGTGTAATTTTACATCACATGGTGCTAATTGGGTTTCCCGCCAGAGTCTTTTCGTCACACACTTGCCTCCTACGTCATTTTATCATTTATATTTTTTCGTCAAGGTTTCTTCAACCAGTCACAAAATTTTACTGTTGATTGAGCTTCAAGTTATTGGACACACGACTCTGGCATTCGCTGTTCTTTCCTGAACATTATCGCCCCTGCAAAGTAACGTCCTTTTCTCCAAGTGAAGTAAAAACAATGATTAGCTCTTTCAAAATAGGTTCAAGAGATAGTGTGAAAGTTCTCGACACAACACAACACTAGGGAAGAAAAAAGTTTTCTTTCATACCTCCAGGATGAAAGTAAGTAATTTCAAAGGAAACGGTCACATTAATTTCGAAAATCATAGTAAAAAGTTTCTATCACGCGTGGTTCAAAAGATTGAACAAATTTAGTATTTGAAATAAACAAAATTCTACACGAATTTCCGCATTATCACTCCGATTATATTACCACAAAATTTTATGAGCATGCTTCATAAGAGGTAAGAACAAGTTAAAAATGGAATACGCATATTTGTGGAATAATATGCAGACATTAAAATGATTTATTGGAATTCTTCATAGCATTGGTAGAGCGGATGAACATTATTTGAGTTTTCCATACAACCACAACATAAAGTTCGTTGTACAGCTGACAGAACACTGGTGAGCAGCCCATGGTTTTCCTGATCACAAACACGACAGCCAAAGCATAAAGAAAATGCAAGTTTTGTAATATATATTTTTCCTTTGACGTTTGGGCGTAAATATTCCACATAAGTAAAACGTTATCGGATTGATTCGCACACTTTCGATGTGAAATGACGATTTGCATTTTATCAAACCGATTCAATTCTACAGATCATATGGCGAATTTCGCTTTAGAAAAAACACAGAACTGTAATATATTCATGTATTTGAGACACATGCAAATCAGACACGAACTTCACGCGCACTGCGGGTACAGTTCCGTATGATACCGATTGACTCAGAACCTGCCACCCCAACAGTTGGATACTTGTATACTTGCGATAAGGTAAGAGGTTAAAATAATTCCGTTCAGTAGGAAATATGATGGTGCACATGACATGTTTTCAAAACATCCACTAAGACCTTCCAAGATCACTAAAGACTACTCGAAATTGAGCACGACTACCAGACGCGAGAATAAAGACGGCAATCTTTGAATACAGAAGGTAAAAAAAGCACGAAAGCCAAATTTTATCTCATTTTATCTCATGGAAGAAGCACAGATGAACTGAACAATTTTTTATTTTTAAATAGATTTTATGCGTATTGTTTATACTTATCTTACATGTGCAATTTAAGTGTATTTGCATTAATAGCAAAATACAGTATGATACGGAATATTTAAAATCTGTGACGTGATATGACGTTTTTATGGTGATATTCGTAATCTACTTATAAAATTGAGTATGTTGCGCACTTTACCTTCCTGGAGGTAAAAGTCGTTTTCCCTTGTGTAATTTATATACAGAGTGTCCCATTTAACTTGACAAATCAAAATAACTCGAAAAATATACAACGTACAAAAAAATGTCAAAAGCAAAAAAATTATATCTCCAAGGGGACATCAGTCAGACCTAAAATCAAACTTCCACACTCGCCCCTTGAGGGTGAGGCGGAAGCCAACTTTGAAATCGCATCTAATGTCTTCTTTTTTCTTTACTTTACATTATTGTTACCCCGACACAGATTTCAGGAAGAGTATTTACTCTTTGTCTTTAACTCCATATGTCAGACACGCAGAGAACTGTAGCCATGATCATCGCCTGTTAGAACTTAAATGTGGCTTCAAGTTTTACTTAGTTTTACAATTCTGTTATTATGGTACTAGTGAGTTGTTGAAGTTTCTGCAGTTTATTTCTACATCGCTGTTTGCGAAGTAAGTTTTGTCTTTCATTTAGAGTAGTTCATTGTTTATCGCGCCCTTACAACTTTATAAGCAAGGAACTCACAAACTCAGCATTCTTTTTACTTTTCCGTATACGTACGTATACACGGAGTGATATATGTAGTATAGGGAAAGTTATGTAATGCTGCGCGAAAAAATGGTGATTTTTCGGCGGGAAAAAAATCCTTGCCGGAACCTGATAACGAAAAAGTGGATAAAACCAATTGCTAAATTAAGAAAAAAATCCCCTAACATGTGGTGTAGTCAGAAACCCTCTTGATACCGAAAAACACATTGAAAGGAAAACGTCCGTCCGTCCGTCCGTTCGTCTGTCCGTCTGTGAACAATACTAGCGCGTAAAGCATACGTGCGATTTCTTCCAAAATGGATATTCCTCGGTCGATCTGCAACCACTTGAGGCGCCTCAATTTTCAAAAACTTTCTTCAAAAGTTGAGGGTACTTTACATGAAGCACCCCGGACATTTTCAAAATTTTCTCAAAAACGGCTCCAAATTTTTTCTTTAAATTTCTTGTATGAATAGAGTAAAATATACTTATTAAGATGCCATAGGTCCGATTTCCACGGATAACTGAATTTTCGAAAATTGTGAAAGGTTGAATTATTTTCGGCGTCTCTCTCCAACTACAAAATTGAAGATGAAGATTTTTCCTTCAAATAAAATGTGTTCTCCAAAGTGAGTTCTTTGTTTAAGAACATGTACATAGTTTTGAAATTTTTAGTAGTTTTCGCGCAATACTTCGTGCAATATGTGCAATTTTTAAAAAAATACAAAAACAAGACTTTCTCAAAAACGGCCCCAAATTTTTTCTTTAAACTTTTGGTAGAGATAATGGTAAATGTACTCTATCAGTGACATAAAAACCATATTGCTATATTCTTTATTTTTTTCATAAATTTCAAAAATACAATTTTTTTGACGTCTCTCACGTCCGTAATATCTACATTAGCAGCGCTTTGTTTACTTTATTATATTTATGACTACATGTGCGTTAAATAATGTCAAGTAAAGCTTCTCGAAAACACAACCGTTTTCTGTGAAAAGTAGCTCAAAATTTCGCAGTTTCAGAAACGCTCAAACCCCATTTTCTCTTAAATGGCTAGAAAAAAAACTTCCAACTTTTCGATCGGATAGTGCTAAGTGCACTCTTTGATATGACGAAACGTTTATTTTGAGGTATTTTTTATTTTTTCAAAAAATACACAAAAGTATTTTTTGAAAGATCTCTCACATCTTTAATATGCACATTACCGGCAATTTGTAAACATTATTATATTTGTGAGTGTATGTGCTTTAAATGACTTCAAATTAAGTATTTGGAAAACTCAAAAATTTTCTCTGAAAAAGGAATTCAAATTTCGCATTTTTAGTAGCGCTAAAACGCCATTTTCTTTAAAACGGCACCATGTTTTTAAGAGAAAATTGCTATTTAGGACTAGGTTATTGTGTTCTTTAATATTCTAAAATAAATATTTCCGTTCTACCATTAGGAAACCGAAAAATTAAAAAAATGTCAAACAAATGCAGTTTGTGCGGTGATAGATGGCAGCTGGCATAACTATATGGCAATTCCGAATAGCTAGCGCAGACCCAAGGAAATAGAAAATTAATACGGGAAAGTCTGTGCCATTCTGTAGCACCACTAGTTTTATTTTTTATAAATATGTAAATAATACCTTCTGTGATGTATATTCATTTGCAGATTAGTACCTTCGTTTTCACTTTTAATAATAATAATAATAGTAATAATAATAATAATAACTTACAAATATCTGGGCATTGAAGAATGTGAGACCATCTCGAACGACACAATGAAAGAGAGAATTCGCAGGGAGTATTATAGAAGAGTGAGACTTGTCCTGCAGTCCGCTCTAAACTCAAGGAATTAAATATCAGCAATAGGTAGTTTGGCGGTGCCTGTAGCCGAATACTGTTTCGGACTAGTATACTGGACTGAGCAGGAAATTCGCATCATGGATCGAAAAACCAGAAAACTGCTTACAATGCATCACGTTGCCCACCCCCGAGCTGATGTACATAGACTTTGTGTCACGTAAGGAAGGAGGAAGAGGCCTGAGATAAATTGAAGCCTCCTGGCACAATGCAATAACCGGGATGGGAAAGTGTGTAGTCAGCCATCAAGATGACCCACTAATGAGGCAGGTCATGAAATCTGACCGAAGAATGGGAAACAGAGGCATTGTAAGTGTAGCAAGAAGCATTGCGAACAAGACTATGCAAGACACCCAGAATGTCAGAGACACTTAACTTCTGGTGCTACTTAACATGAAATTTGAGACTCAAAAAATGTTAAAGAAATCGTGGAGAGACAAACCACTCCACGGACAATATTTGAAATGAATGGACAAGGTGCAGATCAATAAAGATCAATCATTTATGTGGCTTAAAAGGGGAAGAATGAAGCCAGAATCAGAAGCACTTGTAATAGCTGCTCAAGATCAGGCCTTGAGAACACGACATTATGATAAAGCGGTTCTCAAAATTTCCCAAGATGATAAACGCCGCATTTGTCAAGAATACGTAGAAACCATTGATCATATTGTCTCAGCTTGTCCAATCCTAGCAAAGACCGAATACTTGAAAAGACACGACAGGGTGTGTAGCTACCTCCACTGGCAGATCTGTACCGCCCTCGAGGTTCCGAACACATGCCCCAAGTGGTACGAACACTCACCGAAACCGGTGACGTCTGTTGGATTGTGTACGATATTGTACGACCAACAAATTCAAACTGATCGCACGATAGCGGCAAACAAACCGGATATAGTCATCCGGGATTTGGAGAACAAATCGTGTCTACTTGTCGATGTTGCTGTACCTTGCGATCAAAACGTCGTTACCAAGGAGGCAGAGAAACGTTTTAAATACAAGAGTTTGGAAATCGAGATGCCGAATGTGGGGAGTAAAAGCACAGGTCGTCCCGATAGTTATCGGAGCTCTGGGATTTGTCCGCAAAATTTGTGTAAAAACTTGTCTAAACTCCCAGGTAATTCAAAAGACTGGGAAGTGCAAGAAATCGCTTTATTTGGAACAGCCCACATTTTGCGCAAAGTATTGTAGAGGCACCGACAGTCCCTATATCTACCCCTTAGGTAGCTGGTTGCAACCTGGAGTAGATTTTATATTCAGCCGACACATAACATCCTTAGTCGTGATTTAGAGGAATAATAATAATAATAATAATAATAATAATAATAGTAATAGTAAATAGAAAAAGAAGTCGAGGAAAAAACATTTTTGCGCCAAAAGCTGTAAAATACGTGGTTTTTGATTTTTACCAAGGAAGAACTATATTTACCTCAAAGACAAACATTGATCACAATATGATTTCAAAATTAATCCGTTGATTCACGTTAGAAAAGAGTCTCCTACAATCTGTGTTAGTAGCGAGAGTTCCTGACATAACAACAATGACACTGTAGAAAAGACACTGCTTATTTTATCATTTTGTACGTTGTACGTAAGCCTAATATTTGCAGAAAAAGTTTCAGAAGCGTTTTCAACGTTCCAATGGTGAGATTTTATAAAAGAGGATGGGTTGCTGCACTGCGACTTTTACCACCTGCATAAATATCGGTATTAGAAATGTATCGAGAAATACGGATATAAAAACTATAGCGCCAACACGTCTCGTTTTATGGCAATCAAAAATACAGCTTAAGAATTATAGAAACAAACTTCATTTTTAATGGTTTTATAATTGAAGCATTCGACGTACTGAATTGCAGAAAACTAGTGACGTGATTATTTACTCATCGTAAGAATTATCGAAGGAAAAATTTTAGTCCAAATTTTGTTATTTCAATTTACTAACTATATTTTTATACAGAACTTTATGCAATGTTGTGGGAGCAGGTGTAAATGTATTGTGTCTGAGGAGAGAGGGTTTCGTCATTGTCCTGTCGAAACAAAATGTATGTTTTTGATAAACAAAATTTTAGACCAAATTTCCAAATGTCAATGTCTCTTTCGAGTGGCAAGACCATTTATAAGTATTCAGTGATGTTCTTCAATGAAATCATTTTCTTGGACTGAGTTCACAAAAGAGTACAGACAAGGGGTCTATTCCGCTTAATGTTATTGATATTTATGCCCATACTGGACGAGTCATCAAGCAGGAAGCGAGCAGCCTTCCGAGCTGAGGCACCGGCGAGTAGAGCGATTACTGGCACCAGGAAGCGCCTTAACGAGCGCGGGATGACGCGGGAAGTGCGCGGCGCGCACAAACCGCGCGTGGAAAGCATCTCGCCTTTGACGCGCGGGTTTTCACTCGGCACAAAGCGACGCCACGCGCCGACGCTCCGCAACACCCTTCCCCATTTCTCTCCGCTCGTTTGCTTTCTTTCTTTCCCTCTGTCTTTCTTTCTTTCCTTCCCTCTCTCTTTCTTTCTTTCTTTCCCTCTTTCTTTCTTTCTTTCCCTCTCTCTTTCTTTCTTTCTATCTCTCTCTTTTCTTTCCCTTTCTTTTGTTTTCCTTTCTTTAACTCTCTCCTTCCTTCCTTCCTTCCTCCCTTCTTTCTTTCGTTCGTTCATCCTTTCCATCTTTCTCTCTCTCTTTCTCCCCCTCTTTCTTTCTCTCTCCTTCCCTCTGTCCGTGAGACTTTCTTAATATTTTGAAAAAACTACGTTTTTGAAAATGGTCCATGCCAATGGTGTTGGGTGTGGGTATTGCCATAGTTATAAATGCTAATAATTGGGAATAAATTGCATTAAGATAGAAATCTCTAGTTTCAATAATGAAGATGTAAAGCAAGTTCAAAAATTAATTGAGCTTTTGCAATTTTTTGAAGAATTACATATTTTAAAATAATGAGATTTTCAACGTATTTTTATAATCGCATTTTGCTCTATCTGAGCAAGAAATGTAATGAAATTGGATCTGTTTTCGAGAAAATTTTGAAAATTTCCTACGGCCATATGATTTAGTGCTCTAAAAAAATTAAAGATGGGTTACACATTCGTAAAGTCTCTAATTGTTTGGCCACATCATTCGGTTTTGTGCAACATCCTGTGTACGTTTTACCATCTAGTGTTCACAGCCGAAAGGACAGACCAGCAGATTTTTTTAAATAACAAATTATCGGGATACGGGTCCTTCAAACGTTCATTCCGTCAAAATTTCGGTAGTTAACGGATGTAACACTACATGCTTGCCCACACGTAACATCGGCATCATTTATCTAACGTCATAAAAATTGCAGAGAGAAAAAAAATAAAAGGTCATCACTGGTCATTTCCTCAAAGGATCAAACTGAAAGAGACAAAAAGAGGGAAAATATCCACGAAGAGATCATTGATCTAGAAGCTAATTGCAACAGATTTTGGTATTGTTGTCAATATTTATTATTATTATTATTATTATTATTATTATTATTATTATTTATTTCATTACCATCATCATCATTATTTGTGCATATGTGACACTGAAGTTCAGGCCCTGGTCGTTTGAAGTTGGTTTCCTGTGTGAAGCTGTTTTCACTTGTAAATTGGGAATTTATAAAACTGCTGAATGTTTGCACATTCCTGGATTGAGAACTATGATGTAAGTTCGTGAGTAACGAGCAATAACAAATAATGTGGTTGCAATTCCTTTAACCCGAAGGTAGTTCATGTGTGTATATGCGGGGCGTGTATTCTTGGACGAGTCTCTAAATATTAACACAATAGCTTCTCTGGATACTGTAGAATGCAAGGTTATTAGCAATTCTCACGAAGACCAAGCCAAACATCCATACACAGGGCAGGGTTCCAATGCAAGACCCTACGCACCATAGAAGGTTGGGCAGACGCCGGGAGTGCAACATTTTCTGGAACCGCAACATCTGGTTTTGTAGTATGAGCCAGAATTAAAAGAAATTTATTAGAAGCATATTTTATGTGAAAGGATACATTTTCATTTGTCACTAACAGGTGCGCCGAGGAGACATTTCGGTGCATTCTATCACCAGATTACATCTGATAGAGGATTTACAATTTTGTGAGTCGGCTCTGATACAAGTGATAACATATCTCATACTGATCCAGCGCACGATATTTTGTTGTCAGAAACAGATAATTCGTTGTTATTTCTCATTTCATACTCAAGTGAAAAAAATGGATGTATTTACTAATGCTAACGTCAAAGTAATTGTCTTGTTGTTTTGGCTCAGTGAAATGGGCACAAACTGTTCTGCGTTCTAGTGTTCTCTGTTTGACTCAACGCGTCGAATGTCTCGATGTTTTATTCATCTGCTGTTTTATGCAACAATGATGACGGTGACATTTCCTTGAACCGGCTACGCCACTCTTTCAGGTTCACCTACGGCGGGCGGACTGCTGCGCGATCTTTCTCCGCGTCCCGCCGCGCGCTGGATCACTGCGGAGCGCGTCCCTTCGGGTGACCTCGGCGGCGTTCGGGCGTCTCCGCGCGGACTCGCGTGACCCAGTGGAGGGCGGTGGGTGGCTGGCTGCCGAGTGAGGTGAAGCGTCCGCCTGAGGCAAGTCAGTCAGCGTCCGCCCGCGCCACCTGCAGCCACCGGCCACGTCGCGCACACCACAGGCCGCACTGCGACGCGAAGTGACAGACACCACGCGACGCAGCGCGAAGCACTCCGTTCGCACCACGCAACCGCCCGCCGCCCGCCGCTCCAGCCATGGCGCAGCGCGCTGCCAACCTGTCAGACGATCAGCGCTTCGCACTCATGAAGGTACCGGGATTCAACCAGCGTTGCGCTAAATAGGCCACGCGCCAGGATATCACAATTACTGTTATTTTTTGTCAATATTTTAGATGAAATTAGTTTTATATATTGAATGGTATAATATTCGAGGGTTATTTTTTTAAATAAGGTCCGTTTCTTAATAAGAAGGAAAATATTGAACATATTGTAAAAATACATTTTTTCAGTAATCTACATACTTTCATCTTCATTTCTACGTATTTGCATTTTTATACAAAAATTTGTTATTCCGGGCAACAAGTTTTTGAACTCAGACGTCAATGAAATCTGCCGCCTGTGAAAAAGTCCAACCCCAGACAGCAGTTCTCATTTCTTTGTTGTCGCTGAACCCGTTGACAACCAAGAAAATCCTTTAAAGGTCTAAGCTTGTGATAGTAGGTGCAAGGTCTGGACTGTAAGGTGAATGATCCAGTTGTTTCCATCCAAAGACCTGTTTATTAGCCTTTGTGTTTGTGCAGACACATGGGAACATCGGCGGGCGACACAATTTTCTTAAACATTTCAAAGTTCTACTGCTCGGCTCGCATACATACCAGACGGCTGGGAAAGGCGTCAAAAGGCGGGCAAATTATGTTGGAATCAGAAACTCATGCACATTACGGCGATCGCAGGTCAATCTCATTCTCGTTCACAAACGGACCTTAGTTAAAAAATAACCTACGTACTATAGGGCAACGACAAAAATAGTGGCCACTGCGTTAGTAGTGGCGCAGAATCTGAAAAATAAGAATTGCTTGCTTCAAACTTGCAAAACATGGAGCTTATGCCCTTTAGTGTTGAGGATTAGAACGAAGACTATTTATTCATTTCCCTTTCTTTACATTTAAAGAAGAAGCTGAAAACAGCTTATTAACATTGGTATTGCAATAATGTGACGTGGTTCCTGTACTTTGTTTTGACGATTTTGGCCCTAAACACGTGCAGGGTGTAGAACGTGTTTAGAACCAAAACGGTTGATTGGCCATTTTACTAAGTCGAGTGTCTAACCGCAATCACAATTTTGCAATTTTCAAGAAGCCATTACTAGAACAAAAGCAGTGTTTAAAAATGAATTATTAAAAAATGGAACAAATTAAAATGTGGATATGTTCAGGCAAGAGGCATGTTAAGTAGGAGATATGCTAATCTCTCATTGAGTTTCACACAATAAATTTTGTTCTGTTCCCCAAGAATTTTGAGAAAATTACCAAAATGTATCTTAACCGTTGCCACTGACGATGCTTTACCTCAAATGATATATGTTTTATTAATTGAACAAAATTACATATTTATATAAAAGTACAGAGAAAAACAAGTCGCCGTGTCTTCTTGGAGCCTAAGCTTGCAGCTTTGCAATGCTAACCAGATTCCCTGCGCCGGAAACACGCGAAGACAAAGCTCAGCGAAACGTTTGGATTTTTCCGACCCGAATACTCGCAATTGCAGCAATGCAGCGAAATCTGCTACATCAGCACGAATCTTCGCGATACACATTGGCAGTTGGCACTATCGAAAAGTCAATAGAGTCATAAAGGTATTAATAGATGATTGTTTTGAAACTCCTGTTTTGATTCTCTTCCACTAAGACGTAGCTTGTTGCAATGTCAACAACCCTTTGTTTCACTATACCCTACCTTCGCTTTGTGTTCGAATATATTTCGCAATAGAAATTTTCATCATCAAAAAGATAATGAAGAATTTTTTTCTGCTTGAATACTTTACTAATATCACTCTCGTAAACATGCTTAATTTTCGCTTAATCAACTTTTCTATTGCCATTTCAGCCTTTCACGATGTAATTTAGGAAAACAAAGCGTTCTTCATAGCGTTTATCGTTTTACACACCAAATAAATCCATGAAAACTTACAAATCTGCTATTCACAATTTTCTTCGCGTCTGTGATGTGTGTCAATCATTCAACATTATACCAAAATAATGAGTTCTCAAAACACTCAAATCAGAGGATTAAACGAATTATTTTTGTATACTTGTTTTTATATCGTCACTTACCTCGCTCATCCAAACAATTGATTTATCTTATCCACATGTTACGTAGGTGTCAGTGCCTGTGGATTTGACGTCCGGCGCGGCGCGAGCAAGAAGTGATCGGAGCTAAAAAGCTCGTTTGGCCTTGAAAACCACTTTTTACTTTCCTGCATACGTTATTTACAGAAAGAAATAACAGATGTCGAAATTTTGACGGAAATACGTTTGGAGAATATCTGATTCCGATCATTTTTCCGAAAAATGTTTGGTCTGTCGTGTGTAAACAACACTACGGCTAAACCTTAAAGGATTCTATCCAAAAGGAGTATTTCTCGATCGATCTGAAATGCACCGGTGTTCCCGCGAATTTGAAACGAATCTTTCAATTTTTGAGCGTACTTCACTCGAAGCCTCTATGACATTTCCAAAATTTTCTTAAATGCCCCTCCAAATTTGGCCTGTGTGTTTTGCTTATGTGGAGAAAAGTAGGTCTGTATCATTGATGCCGATCGGATTTTCGTCAAAATCTAAATTTGGGGAAAACACAAAAGTTCCAAACATCTTGAACTTGCTAGTGCAACTGAAGTATTGAAGAATTTTTCTTCATGAAAAATGTTCTTCCAAATCCGCTCTTTAAAATTGTTAATTAATTGGTTGATTGATTTGTGGCCTACAATCAACCCTTAAAGGTCAAAGGCCTTCAGGGTGTGCAGGTGCGATGATTAAGAATTTCGGAATTGTAAATGTAATTTCGTCGTCACGAAACGGAATCCCCTTTAATGCGTACATAAAAATGAAAAATGCGTTAATTGTATTTTCTTGAATAGCAAGCTTACTCAAGACAAAATCCACGTGACTTGTTTGCCCCTCGTCATGCTTACTCATAAGTGCGCTCATCTATTTTGTAAATACACTTCAACCCAAAAACAAAACTATTTGAAACGAGTGCGTGAGACAACAGACTGACGCAAAAGAACACCTTTGCTCACGTGAGAAACTCCCATGTCGTCTGAAAGAGCGTCAAATATGTTCAAAGAATTTGAGAAGCGTTGTTTGTTTTTTTTTGAGGGAATAATAATGGATGTACAAGCAGTATATGTATCTAGTATCGTAATAAAAGGTGTAATAAATTAGCTTGTTATGGGAAGACTGGGGGTCTAATTGGATTTTAGATTTTACTTATACGTCTAAGATTTTACTTATACTTCTGGAATTGATCCGAGGTTAAGTAAAGTAAAATTTACTCATGTTTTTAAAGTGAATTATGGGCAACCTAAGTGAAGATATCAAAATTATATCATAATTTTATTTAAAAGTATTAATACAACTACGTTGCATGCAAGGGCACATAACAAACAGAATAGACAGTCGTAGAAACCTCTCTTATAATCGTAATTGTTACATATTTTAACGTTAGTGTCGCGGAATGCTTTACCGTTATCAAAATTGGGGTATACTGGAGTATTTCAGTGCTGGAATTTATTTTTATTGTTATTTCAATACAAATTTCACACAGCTGATAGGACATTCGCTATTACTACGACCGCTGAGTCGATAAGTCTGAAAAATGATGATTGTTACGTAAAGGTATTACGATTGCGAAGTATTGCGATATGGAGTCGTTTGCCAATTTTCTTTTACCTCGCTTCTATAGAAGCTCTACACCGGGTTCGAAATTGCAACCCTCAAAGGTTGTCCAGCCGTTTGCCTCAACTAGAAACGTACGTTAAAAACCGAAGTTAAACATTATATATTGTGAGTTATGTTGAATGATATTAACGTATTACCTAAAACTTTGATTCTCAATTACGTACTTTGGTGTACTAACGCGAAGTACCTCCAGTTCACGGAAATTCCGTGCTCATACATCAGATCAAATTTGCCCGTACTTCAAATACACACAACAAACAACCTCAACCATATTGCACACGCGAAGGACTTCCTCATTATTTCAAATATCCAAGTCATGCGACCCATCTACTTGTACGTGACACATGCCGAGGAAAGATGATAAGCAGCTTTAGAATTACACTCTAAAGTTTGACACCATTAATTCATTTGTACATTCAAACATATATTAGATTCGTAGAAATATTCCTGTGATAAAATAGACGAGCTGTTGTCGAGTAACATTAGAAGCTTGAGTTGCTTCATTGGTGAAAGTGAAATTACGAAAATAGTCTAGACCTATACGCAAAACGTTGTCCATTCCCTCTTCCATTTTGTATTGACTAAAGACTACGTATAATGAACGATAGAAGAAGTGAATGTTGTGGAAACAGAAGAAGACAGCTACTGAAACATTGCGCGTCGAGTCCTGATGTTATTGACATTATAGAACCTAAATGACTTGTCTTTGGCATCTCACGCTATATTTACGGCGTCAGACTCGTTATGATTGCTTGAAATCTATCAGACACACTTCATGAGTTCTTTATTTTTTGGGGGGGAGTTTCAAAATATTAAATAGAATGAAATCAAATGAGTGAACAAATGAAAAGCAACTAATAATGTTCTGAAGTAAATCGAGGTTTGCCACTCCGTTCATGTCAAATCAATAAAAAATTATTCGAAAGGAAAAGGTGTCAATATTTGCACCTTTCACGGCATGTCTTCACCTTCACATACAATAGTAATGTCTTTCGTTTAACGTTGTATTTTTTGTTTTATAAATGTCACCCTTTTTTGACATAAAGAAAGCGGGAAAAATTGCGGTTCGATGTCCCAGTTCGTGTGCTCTCTGCACGGGTTTCTACATTTCACCGCGAAGATTGCTGGGTCTACTGATGCGAGAGCACCGTTAGAAGAGCTACAGTGGGCTACAGCGGCAATAGCAGCTACAGTGGGCAAGGGTTCTCACAGATATGTTTACGGTCACCACATAAGCCCGATAAACCAAACTCTTTTAGGAATTTTCGAGGCCAGCACCGAATATTGGGACTACATTTTAATGTTTTAGTATCAAGTATTTCACATATACAGGATTCAGAGAGCAATCTCATTTTGCGGTGACTGTCCTGTGGGTTTATTTATCGAAGCCACAATCTCAGAAATGTCTCACATTTTAAGCGCAATTCATTAATGAACCAGTGGTCGTCGGTCGGTGCTCTTATATCACACTTCCCACGCTAAAGACATGAAACTTATCTTCTTATTCGACCATGATTCCTTGGGAAGAAAATGAAGTGATACGCGAAAGAATAGTTTAGAAAGATTCTTGGACGTCATGGAAATCATATGATCTTTAATTATACTTATAATGAGAAAATTATCCTAAACGGAATTCCACGATCCTTCCCCTCCTTTGCATCACTTCACATCGCGTTATAACGAACTGTGAGTAAGCACGAAGAAAGAGATAAGAGTAGATGATGATAATAATAATAATAATAATTAAAATTATTGTACTACGGAAGTCATGCTTTGATAGAAATATCTGTATGACTCCTACAACTTGTACCAGGAAGCTGTGAAAAATAAACAATAATAATAATAATAATAATAATAATAATAATAATAATAATAATGGATGTTGAACAAAAGGCTAAACGAGATATTTGAAAGAGAGAGAGACCATAATGTCTGCCACGAACCTCCTTTGTCTACAAGATGTTCATTCAAATAATAGGATATTAGTTTGAGTTAATGGTAATGGCGAAATGTTTGTTTGATAGGTCGAACAAGGAAGCATTTCATGTAAACAATACGTTCATCACATAAAAGTACAGTACAAACTGCCTGCAACTCATTGTATTATGTTTCTCATGTTACCTACGTTTCTTCAAACGTCTTATACGTTTTTAATGTTGTACATTGATTGCGTGCACATGTGCATTAAGCAGTGTGTGTTAAAATGCTGGTGGATTTTGCGGGGCCGTATTTGTTGTAACTGCCGACGTGCTAACGCCGCGCCGCGCCGGCTCACCCGCATCACCGCTCCTCTTCGCTGAGGCTCGCGGCCAGCAAGCGGCGACGGCGCACTGGCGGATCCAGGGAGCAGAGAGCATGGGGGCCATGCCTCCCCCCCCAAAAGGCCAAGGGGTTTCGTTTACCTTCCTTTATTTGGCAAAATTAATTTAAATATTTATTTGTATTCGAATTATGTAATTATTTAAACAATATTGTGTAGTATCGTATGTACAGTACACAAATAACATTTAATATAGTAAAAAATATGTTTATTATTTAATAAAAATCTACGATCCTCCCCCCCCATCAAATGATTGGTTGGAACCGTCCCTGCGATGGCGGCTCCAAAGGGCACCAAACACATCATGTCCTCACTTCCAGTGATTTGAAAGATACCTTCAATCTCCCAAAACATTTGTTTACTTGTAACATATAGAAACACAAATTAAACTACATAAACAAATAAGTCCCATTTCTAATTACGTTTTGCCAATACACGTTTATTTGATTTATCGTCTCCTATGTTATTTCAATAGTAAACCTTCCCTTTAGGGCTCTCACACACAACTAATACAAATGAGGTCTAAAGAAATAATTTCATGGAGACGTGACGAATTGCACTTTGACTTTAAAAATACGACTTGACAATTGACTTTAAAAATATGAAGGATTTGTTTAAAAAACACATCTAAATATTCATGTAAAATGTATCCCGCAACGCATATCAGAACTTCTGAATCTAGGTCGTTAAATAGCTCCTAAACGAAGCGGTCTAGGGCTTTAAAACCTAACCTTCCCCACACCATAATCTACAGGATGAGATCTTTCTGACCATTCTATTACATTTTTGCTGGTTCGACGCATCTCGATTCTACCCCACCTGTTCAGAGCCTGTAGAATGCGTAACTGAATGTGAAATTACTAATTACTTGATATTCTATGTGATTGAATTACACGGGTGTACCTCTTTGCTCGATATTAAAGTGATATAAGAATAGTTTGTATTGGCAAGGGTGGGGTTGTTCTCAACTACAAGGTGACATTTAGAAGAAGTGATCCTCTTATCTTGAAGAAACTTCAAGATAAGAGGATCTTGAAGAAAAATATATATTAGAGGCTTAATATGGAAATGGAAAAATATGGAAGAGGGTGAGGCATAGCATGCGGGAGTTCTCGCACGGGTACGCTGGTTTAATCAAAAAACAGTAAAAATCTATGTGACGTATGGGGGAAAAGAGTTTACTTTGGAACGTGCAAATATTACGATAATTCATATGTTATTAATAATAATAAAAATAAAAATAATAATAATAATAATAATTCTATCGTTACATTTTTGAACATGAATGAACACATTTTCAAGGTAGGAGAGGTCAGTTGTAGCATTATTTTCCCTTGAACCGCAATTTAAAGAAAAATACCTGAACTTAATACTCTTTTTTGTTGTCAGGCCTTTTTTGTGTCAGCTATCCGTGAGCTATACAATATGATTACAGAGCTGCAATGGCCTCCTATTTGAAATTGGCCCTACGTAACCCATAATCAACTTGCAAATCAGTTTGATGCAGCGTATCACTGTCACAGCCTTGCTGATTATTTTCCAAGCAGTCTTTTTAATTACTTTTAACCATTGATTTTTGTTTGCGATGCATATTTTTTGGCTTATTTCCGACCAGAAGACGGCGGCAACGACAGAAAATCTGACGTGAGATCTAAGACATCTTTCATTTCTTCCAATTAACTTCAAATCTGGGCACTTCATTATACTATAATAATTTATCAACGATACTTTTAGTAGGATGTAAACTAGTTTTCCTGTCTCCTCGGAAATTATTAACTGATTAGTTATATGCACATTAAATGACACTCCATTCTGTATAATATTTTCGAACCTCCAAAGAAATTTTCTTCAAAATATGACAGAAAGTAAAGAAATGAAACTGAATATTTTTAAATAATATATTGTTCTCCTACAATATCCACATCTCCAATATTTTTCAAAACAAGTCACGACTTCCTATTGAAGAGGCATCTTGAAGAAAAGTAAATGAGATTAAGTTGTGCTTGTTATCACATTGCTAATATATCCAACTGGATATTTATGTTCAACAATCGTCATTAACAATCATCATGTTATACACTCATGATATGATCTATATTCTGATCTCAAACTTTGTGAAAAGGGAAAAGGGTTTTGATTTATGTAACAAATGTGTATCAACCTTGTTTGTGACAAGTTCCTATACAGGCAGCATCCACTTTTTCCGGAAAGCACGCCCAACGACCTGAGGCCTACAGATTGCTGTTGCAGCAATTAGTCGTACGTTCTCACAACCCCGCCTGAGAACTCACAACCACTGAGTGGGAGAAAAATAATCCTATCTATCGTTTCTGTGCACTAGCGTTGCCGTAACACTGCAACTGAGCGAAGCTTTTTTCTCAGGTCTCAGGGAAATGGCGATCATTACGCAATTGCGCGAACACCTATCAAGGAACTACTTGGAAGCACAGGCCTGGTATTTAAGACGTAAGGTATCAAGAGGCAAACCTCGACACACGTAAGTGCTAGTTTTACCATAAGGCTAACTTGGATATCCGTGTCAATTGAGCTTCCTGAAATATCGGGTGCGATAATGAGTAAGAGCTACAGTGCCCAAGAAATACAGACGTTACCTAATAAGTACTTAAAGTGTAACAGTTCCTGTTACTTTCTCTTTGTCTAGGCCAGGGAGTTACTTTCATTTATCTTAGGAAAGGAATTCCGGAAGAGGAATGCAATTCTGACTAGGTCACCGACCTTTCTGCAGTCACATATTCTTCAATAAATAGTTCTGTTCCTGAAAAAGTACGATGAAATCGGGTTAATCGATTCCACACAACCAGAAAAGATCTTAAAATATGAGAATTATTAAAACGCAGTCATGAAGGAGTAGAAAGACAAAGGTTGACTCAATTAAAGAATGCCTTGCCAAAAGAATCGAAAATAG
The DNA here is from genome assembly GCA_031308135.1 of Acheta domesticus. Classification (NCBI taxonomy): domain Eukaryota; kingdom Metazoa; phylum Arthropoda; class Insecta; order Orthoptera; family Gryllidae; genus Acheta; species Acheta domesticus. The sequence goes on along the minus strand of JAHLJT010009436.1, from coordinate 145,724,127 downwards.
AAAGAAACAGTAGATTAATAATTTTGTCAGAGTCCAGTGTATAATTACAGAAATGAAAGAGCTGACGGCATCATAGAAGATGAAATAATAAATAAATAAAAATAAATAAATGCAGGGATTACCAGCAAATTACAACGAGGTTTCAACATCCAATTAATCTAATACGAGCTTATGCTACGAAATGATGAGAGAAAGCTTGTTCGACTTTGAAACAATGACGTCAAGTAAAGATAGAAAGGACACAACCGTGTATATGGCAAGAGAGAAGAAAAAAATCAAATTCTTAAATTGTAGGAAATTAGGAAACATTGCAAAGAACTGCTGGGAGAAGAATAAAAATGATTACTATATAAAGAAACTTACAAATATGATTACAGTCATTGAAAAATTTGGATCCATTCTTGAGAAAACGCCGTTTGCGCGTCACTAAAACTGCCCAATTTTGAGCTCATTTGCACAGTGAACTTTTCAGTTTTCAAGATATTTCATTATAAATCAATTGATGCACTTATTATGATTATTTTTCTCATGTCTGTCCGTGTCGTAAGTACCCAATGCTAAGCAAAGATATATGCAAATTCAACCAATCCCAGATGATTATTGCCATCACTTTGTTTACCTTCTTACCGCTGTAAAAGCTTTGTTTACCTTTTTAAGATGACGATAGCAATTGTTTCAGGTCCAAAATAGCTTGTGCGCATCAATATAATATTAAAATGTGTCGTTTTGTTAATGTTTAAAACTCTGAAATAGAATCGATTATTAAAGATTCAGTGCCGAAAAACAGCTAAAGGAACAGAGAAAGCGTGTGGAAGCAATTTCAAGAATTTTGTGAAGAAAGAAAATACAAATGGACAGCACAAACTACAAATGAAGAAATTACACATATTTTAGGCAATTCATACACGAAGATTAGATGGTAAAGAGTACAAAGAATACGCTATCAAAACATGTGGAATGTGACAACCAAAATTATTAAAGAAAATGCTTTAATGAGTACACACGTGTGTTCAATCCATTCGAAATTGACGAATTCCGCTGCTAATTCATCTTGTACACCTTCCATTTCAAATACTTCCACGGAAAACCAAGACTTGGAAAACAACTTCCTACAACTTCAATAATTGTGCTTTTAATAAGTGGTCTTGTAAGTAGCCTTGTTATAATTGTTTTTTGAAAGTTTTATTACCATAAAATTGAAACATATTTGAAATCATTTTCTGCATTAACCTGTTATTCAAGTGTTTCTTGATTATAAATTATTCCAAGAGGCAGAGATAAGTCGGAACTGAATGAAAGTTTTTCATTTTTCGGTTGTGATTTTGAGTAATATTTCTCTTTTTCGTAATTCCTATGATTTAAATTATCCTTTCAAATTATGTAATGTGTTATTCGTGAAATAGTCACACTAAATATCACTTGAAGTGCTGTAATATAACTTATGACAAAATCAATAATATATAAAACGCCCATGATATAAATCGAAACGTGAGAGATATATTTAAAAAATCTCAGTTTTCCTGCGCGCGATTACATAACTCTCTTCTTACGAAGAATTTTGTATGGCAAAAAAAATCGTTTCTGTAATTTTTTAATAATCAAAAGAATGCACCAAAATAGCGTATATGCCATTTAATTCCGTGCATTTAGCTTTATCTTTACAAAAAGTTTCAAGAAAAACTGGAGACTTTTTGAGAAAATGTCGTTCCAGCATTTCTGAAAATGAGCAAATTAGTTCTCATTTTCACCGAAATCTTTCCGTTTTCAAGACATTTCACCGTAAATCACTTGAAGCACTTGTGTTCACAAATGCAGTAATGTATAAAAACGCTCGTAATGTACTGATTAACGTGTGATTTGTGTTGTTTTTTAACTCAAAATTTCCATCCAAATGACGTTGATGTCATCTTATTTTGTATATTTAACACCAGGCGTACAAAAGGTTTAAAGAAAACATTTTTAATAATAATAATTTTATAATCTTGAAAATGGACTGTTGTCCGGTGGCACGTTACAAATACAATAATCTTAGACAATATTACCATTACGTGTTTTGTTTTAGGTCCGTAAACACACAGCAACGAACCAGCAAACCACAAAATAATATACTATAGATACTTATACTTTACTTCTGTCAATACTCGTGCTTGTACAGTATTGCTAAAGAAATTATTTATTTATATTTTTAAATATTGCTTTTATTATCGCGGCAAAAAGTATTATTCTTTCATGAAGAACATGAGGGTTCAGGGCAGGAATTTATAGCTAATTTACCTTTGAAAATACATTTTATTATATAGGAGCGAATATTTTGTCAACAAAACTCGAAAAAAAACTCTCTTTTCTGTATTCAAAATTCGACTAGAATATGGTTTAGGATACAGACCACAGAATTATGAAAACGTGCACAAAATTCACTTCTCCCCATAGCTCGTCATACGCAGTTTTTAACTGTTTTTGACGTAAATAAAATAAAATAAAATAAATAAAATAAACAGTATCACTACAAAAGAAACATTAGTTATTTAAATTATTTTTAAAAAGTTTAAGCAGTTTTTAAGAAAATCTTGTATGTAAAATTGCCCATGCCCTTAATTATAAATTTCGCGAAAGATACTCATATTTGGAAAACAATTATAAGTGACCTTATTTAAAGATTAGTTTTTATGAACATATTTTATTTAGAAGAAAATTTTCTATCTTTAATATAGTATTTGTAGGAAGACGCCGAACTTTTTTTAAAAAGATTTTGTAATTTTCGGAAATTCAACGAAAATCGAATCTGAGCCATTTTTATCAGCGTACTTTCTCTATTCCAAACAGACAGTCCACAAATTGGGAGATTTTTTGAGAAATATTTGAAAATTTTCTTGAGGCTTTATGTATGTTATCCTCAAAAATTAAAATATCCTTTTCAAATTCAAGTGGCCACGATATTAGCCATATCGATCACGGAATATCAATTTTTATGAAAATTCTACATACGGTGTAGCCGCCAGCGTTATCCAACATATATTTTGCTCGTATTATTGTTAAAGATTGAATTTTAATTAAGTTTTAAAATTTCAATATCAGTAAACGTGTTTAATTAGTATTTGTGCGAGAAACATCCTAGTCAGTTTGTAAAGCAAGATAGATGAAAATTCAAGTGTTCACATCTGAGAGATCACCGCGAGTACTCGAATAACCTTTATTAGCGCATGAGCCGCAAGGTTAAAAGTTCACGACGAATGTGATATCAGAGTACTATGTTTTTGTTAAAATGTAACTTTTTCCGTACTTGTCATCAAAAGAGTTAATTAGTAGATTGACGATGGGTTGTATATAAATAAATGAAATACAATATTGTAGTAATTATATACCACAAGAAAAAATGTACTGCGCATTATTGTCAATTTTTCGCTCTCTGTCTTCCCATGGTTGCGTCTAAGAACAACATTGTGACCGACTATACCTCAATCTAACTATCTTGACTCAATCAGCCGTTTTTCCTCCTTCGCCACAATGTTTTTTGTTGCGAGCTTTCCTCGTGCCAGCAATTTCGCAAACCGAGCAGTGTGACGTTTGAAGCATTTGCGCAGGTGTATGAGCACAAATTCAACTATTCTACTTGACTCGCCCACTAATACATTTTATTCGCCAGCTGCGCGTTTTTATATGTAATCTTCACATTTCTATTGAGTTTGGTTTCTTAAAGGTCCTCTCCGAGTTTGGTTTCTGAAATCTCTTCGCGATAATGTTATCCGCGAACTATGGAAATTCCTATGCTTTTGTGATTGGTCTTTTTTGTGTAGAATAATTATCCTTATATATTGTATGGAAAAGAAAATTGCTGTATTGAAAGGAAAGAGATTTTTTTAATGTGAAAATTACCACAAAATACTGATCATAATAGATCATTTTTATTGCTTGATAACTTTCTTAAAACATCATAGTCCTCGTGCGATATAGAGAATGTGATTTTGCACTATTGTGGTCGTTCTTGTGGCGTTTTTCTCAATTGTATAATAGTGGGATTACAAAAATGAGTGAAATATGCTACATCATTACAAGACATTTCCAAAATGTTTTAGAAGTTCCTAAAATGTGCTCCTTTATTTCTTACAGTTGGTCGTAGACGTTTCAATTGTATAATTTTCACGATAACAAGTAACATTTAAGGAGGAATATTTAAAACGTATACATATGCATTTCAGAAACGTCTATACAATGCAAATAAATTGTTGAGTGATAAACGTAATCCAGTGGTTTTAAAAGAAATGTATTTTAATTACCAGAACCTCACTTTAGTTTTTTTTTAGTAAGGCGTGTGGATTTGCGTTACTAGAAGGATCGCCATTTTGGCCCATTGCCTGATAAATAGAAAACCTCGGGCAGTACGAGTACTTGAAGTGCTCGGATGTCGTACCGAGGCGCAAATTGAGCTTTAGCACAATAAGAACATTGCGAAAAGGATCACCGTTTAGAAAATATCGAATTAGTAACGCATTTTTCATTTGCAATGTGTAGTTACTACTTTTAGGCAAACTCCTCTCATGTTCGCTTTTTGTTCGAGTGGGCTTCATGAAAACGAATTCGAGTGAGCCTTATGACGCATGAGTGCGACGCCATCGCAAGGTCATTGCCCACCTCGCGCTTCCCAGCGACCGCGGTTACGCAGGCGGCTCGCCGAGATAAGTGACTAGCAAACAGCGCTGGCCGAAGCCTTGAGGCGCGCTCGAGGATATGCAAGGGTGTGTATCCTCAAGGTGTAAAATAAAAGGCACATCGTCTCGTTATTTGGCGTTTTGTGCATGCGGAAGTGATTTTTTTTTTTGAGGCTTAATTTCATAGGCAAAACACGTTTTGAAAAACTGAAAGGTGCAGTACAATCCTTGTCTTAGTTTTATATCCTTTGTCTTCCGCATTTTCTTTTCACTTTCCCGTATACGTACGTATATACGAAGTAATATACGTAAAGGGAAAGTTAGTATAGGGAAAGTTATGAAATGCTGCGCGAAAAAATGGCGAATTTTCCGCAGAAAAAAAATTCGTTGCCAGGCCGTGATAACGAAAAAGTGAATAAATCCAGTTGCTAAATTATGAAAAAAATCCCGTAACACGTGATGTAGCCATAATCCTATTTTAGTGGTCCTTCATACCAATCGAAAGCAAAACGTTCGTCCATCGGTTTGTCCGTCTGTCTGTCCGTCAGTCTATCCCTCTGTCCGGTGTATGTGAACAACACTAGCGCCTACACTCTGCGTCCGATTTTTTCCAAATTGAAGAAACCCCTGAGTCGAAGCTCTCCGATTTAGAAAAACATTAATTTTGGGGGGTGCTTCACATGAAGTCCACCGGACATTTTCAAACTTTTCTCGAAAACGGCTCCAAATTTTGTTTCTTTAAGTGTCTTGTAAGATTACAGTAAATTACACTTACTAAGGTGACATAGGTCAGATTTTCACGGTTAACTCTGAATTTCCGAAAATTACAAAAGTTTGAATTTTATTCGGTGTTATCCTACACCTACAAAATTAAAGATAGAGATTTTTCCTTCAAATAAAATTTGTTCTTCGTAGTGAGTTCTTTCTTTTAGGTCATGTACATCTTTTTAAAACATTTTACTAGTTTTCGCGCAATACTGCGTGCAATATGTTCAATTTTAAAAAATTACAATAACCAAATTTTCTCAAAAACAGCTCCAATTTTTTTCTTTAAACTTTTGGAAGGGATAGTGCTAAGTGTATTCTGTGAAATTACATAAACTCCACATTGCTCTTTTGTTTTGTTGTTTGTTTTTTTCAAAAATTGCAAAAACTCAATCATTTTCTGTGAAAACTGGCTCAAAATTCCGCATTTTCAGAAACGCTCAAACGTCATTTTCTCACAAATGGACCCAAATTTTTTCTTCAAACTTTTCGAATGGATAGTGCTAATTTCACCCTTTAGTATGACGTAAAGTTTATTTTGAGTTTTTTTTTTTCAAAAAGTATACAAATGTATTTTTTTAAGATCTCTCACATCTTTAACATGCACATTACTAGCTATTTGTAAACATTATATTTGTGAGTGTAAGTGATTCAAATGAGTTCAAATGAAGTAGACTCAAATATTTTCTGTGAAAAAGGGCTTAAAATGTCGCATTTTTAATAGCGCTTAAACTCCACTTTCTTAAAAAGGCTATAAATTTTTAAAATGAAATTGCCATGTAGGACGAGGTTTTTATTTTCTTTAATATTCTGAAATTAATTCCGTTCTACGATTAGGAAACCGAAAAATTAAGAAAATGTACAAATGAATATACTTCGGGCGGCGATAGATGTCAGCTGGGAAGAGTATGTTGCAAATCCGAATAGCTATCCTACACCCAAGGAAATAGAAAACTAATACGGGAAAGTCTGTGCCATTCGGTAGCATCACTAGTTGCTTCTGCCTCCTTTCTCTTGATTATTTTATTACTGTTTAACCGCTTCTCGTAATCTGATGACAGTTCGCCTTCAAGAAGGAAAATAATGAAAGTTAAGCATTCAATCCTTTCATATTTTATCCACCTGGTCCTTCCACATTAAACCAGAGGTATTTCAACAGGCGAGAAAGAAGTAACTTAATGACCCAATTCGATAGTTATGTAACGCAATGTTCTCCTCTTGTCACCTTTCACTTTCAGTATTACTTATCAAACGACTTTTGTATTTCGCGTCTTAAATGTGAATGCCAAATAAAACAAGTTTGCTAACAAAAAGTGGAATAATGACTACAGATGTTTCCTGTGCAATCTGACATATGCGACGTAACTGTTTTCACCCCCAATAAATATTTTTTCCAAATGCTGTAGAAGGATGTTCAGAGACGTGTTGATCCTTGGTGAATGTCCACTCTCGTCGTATGTGAGCGGCCAATTTACGTTTCCCTGAGAGGTACCTTCCGTCTTTTGAGTATATATCATGTAAACTTAATGCTTCGTTAAAACATCTACACTGAGTTAAAGCTTCTGAACTCCACTCATCTGTAATAAGAAGTAATTTTGACATATAAGAGTTATTTTTATTTATACGGCATATCCTTATGTGTTTAGTCATAGAATAACTTCCATCCTTCCGTCAATCATTAGACACTTTCCGGTCCACCAATCGAGACAAATGAGATGTCATGTGACCCATCTCGGACTTTTTGCGAATCCAACCAGAAGATTGTAAAAAATCTCTAAAAACCGCCCTTTGTTTTTTAAGCAACTAAAATGCGTTTTGGGTGTCTTATGGCACTTACAGAGATGATCAGCATCTCATTCGATTCCTCTCGATGACGCAAAACCATTGGCACGATTCTTAGCCGGTTCTCTTTAAGATATTCTGGAAGTGTTCTAGAAAAATACGTTTCAATACACCTACGAGTATTGAATTACTATACTCTCTTTCAGGCATTTACTTGAATCCTTACATTATTCATCATACTAACGTTTATTAAACCGAATTTTATAAAGAACCCAAAATTTAAACAGGTATTTTAATCGATAATTTTTCAACTAACTTTCTGTGTCCGAAAATGTACGAACCGTAAAACTGTGTAATATTTAAAATTTATTTGTTATAAACTTGCAAAGCACAAATAAGACTAACATGAAAATACTCTCAACTCTTTCATTACAAAATGAATTCCTTATATCCCGTACTTGTTTTCGAAAACCTCAGTGCTTCAGAGAAGGTCTTGACGTAATTTTCCAATAGCAATGTGTTTTATGCTTCACTTAGCGTGTAGTGTAAAACAAATTGGAATCTTTCAATTCTTCAAGAGAGAATATTCTAGTGCGATGTTTCGGCAAAAGTAAAGAAAACTCTCTCTTATTTGAGTCTACAGGCAGTTACGAAAATGTTCGCCTTCGACTTCCGGGAGCGCAGCTCGAATCTCGGTCACTGTGTGGAATGAGCTGAGTAGATTAGTGTGCGACATTTTAGATTTCTTGTTAATGGTAGAATTTTCCCCATTGTCCCACCCCCATAATATCGTTTATATTTGTTTCCCCGGAGCCAGACAACAGTCATTTACCTTTTACGTCCCGAAAGGACGCATATTCGTCCATACACTAGACATAAACACATTTGCGGGCTCCTCTGATCTGGAATCAGCAGAACGCGAGGTACTCCGCAACAACACATACATGAGAGACAAGGGACAAACAACCATGCGCAAGGCGGCACTCGAAGCCGCAACCCTTCGGATCAAAATGCTGAGTCGGTACACGCTTTTAGCCACCTCGGACGTCCAAGTCGGCTCGTTTTTACCTTTCAGATTTTAGAAAAGATATTTAATCTGTAAAACGCTATGCTCGTCGCGTAGATGCTAGTAGTAGTAGATAAATCATATTTACTTTAAAATTAAGTATATGTTTAGGATTAATTCGGGTAGAGTATATGTTTTGTACACGACGTGTTTATTACATTTTGATAAACATGAATGTACGAATAATTTTCATTCATTATCATTTAATTTCAAAATCAATAAATAGCGATCCATTTCGTGCGTCTCGGAGATGAAGCAACGGCCGTCGCCAAACGAATGCGCTCGACCCCGAAAGCCAGCAGCGGAGCGTCGTGCGTCGGCGCAATCGCAGGCGAGGGAAAGCGGCCAGCGCCTCTCAGCGCCAGCGCGGCCGCGGGGCGGCGCGTTGCACAGCTGCGTTCCGCGGCGGAGGGCGGGGCGGGGGCGGGACAAGGAAGGATGGGGAGGAGGGCTGAACGAACCGGTGTGGGGCGGAGCGGGCGCGGCGGGGTTGAGCAAAGAGGCGGGGACGGGACAGGGCAGGGATGGGGCTGGGAGGCGGGGACGGTAATTGCCACTGGACGGAAGCGAGCTGTATTGCAACCAGCGCATGTTCGTGACAGTGATACGCTAATCTAATCGGAAAATTGCATAGGCCATATCCCCTTGGTTGGCAGTTCTCAAACCATCCGAATGTTGACTGCCTCAGTCTTTGAATGGAATGGCAAAAATTTCTTCATTTTTTTCTTTACATACATGGCCGCAATGAGATACGGTGTCTTCCTTTTTTTGTTGCCTTGCCTTTTATTCTATCGCTTCCAATCAATTTTTAAAAAAAACATTTTTTTCAATTTTGTTTATAAACGGCCGTAATCGTGTTTATTGTTTGAGACTTCCGTTTTTTAAATTCTCTCAATCACTCTATATTTATGAATTTTGCGGCATTCTGGAACTCATTTTGGATCAATTCAAACATGAATATTTTTCTATGTTTCCAAACGCCCTTTCATGTTTTGTCTGAAGAACAAAATCAAAATTGAGCAAATACTTAGAAAACAATTAGAAATGAAGAAGAAAAAATTGAAAAAAATCGTCCCTGTCAAGGATATACTCGAAAGGGAAGAGAAGATATTTATGTTTTAATAAGAATTTTATATTTCAGGCGAAAAAGAAGCTTCAAGTATAACAGTGTATTTTATTGAAGCATTAAGTTTTAAACGCTACTGGTTTCCGGTCAAGATCTATGTAAGAACACGTAAGACAACCACATTATTTTTCTGCTTCTCGGTCGTTAAGAAAAATGAGAATAGTTTTTAATACTCTCACTTTCACCACATAAAGGGAAGGAACTTGAAATTGGTCGCTAAAAGGCACAATATCTTGCAAAAGTTTCGACCTTTCTTTATGTTTCCGCATTCAAATATGCTGACACTCATCTTTCGAATATCAACCACTATTAAAAGAACAATATAATGTCTCGTACTTAGCAAGAATTGGTGCGAATGCATGCGAATACATGCAAACATGTTGCAGCAACATTTGCGGAAATTCCTTATTTACAATATGTTTCTAATACCGTGTCCCCGACATACTCGTAAAGATACTTGAATTTGAAGTCATGTAGGAATGTCTTACACGAAGAGAAGGTTGAAATAAGGTATCTTGCTCCGTCTGTGTATTTAAATGGTACGTTTCATTAGTTCTTGACACTTTTCGCCTCCTGTATCTGATCTTAAAAGGTCAACTCCGAACACAGAGACTAAATTAGTTAGGTTAACTGGATTAATGATTCATTCATAAAAATGACGATAATTATTTTTGTAAAATTCCGCTGAAATGCAATATCTTCTAATGATTAACTTTTCACCCAGAGAAATAGTAGTTAGTACCTAAGTAGAAATAGTCTGTGTAATCCTACCTCAAACCTATTCTTTAAAAGCTTGTTAGTGCTGTACTTCCCAGCTTATGAAGCAAGTTTGGAGACTAAAGGCGACGCAAAGAGTAGTGATCATGAATGAGTAATAATTTGACAATCAAACTGGATCAACAGTTGAAAATCTTTATGCAATCCCGTGATGGTTTCTAAATGAATTCATTCTGGGAGTCAAAATTGTGGGTGTCTGGGTGTCTTCAACTTCAATAGTGCTATTTCATTTGCTGAGGTAAACGCTAGACTCATAAATGTTAACGTTTTGCCTCTAAACTTGACTTCTCAATTATTTTGTTAGTGGTCTAAAAATGCAATAATACTGGAAGGGGGAAATACGTTATTTTTTACTGATATGTTATTGCTTGTTATTGCCTTCGATACGGAGCTCAGTGGACACTGCGTAATATACCGGATCCATAGGATCCGGTATATTACGAGGTTACGAGTTTACGTGGTTACGAGGGAAATATAAAACCAGTTCAATGATGATACGTGTTTTTCTGTGGAGGGAATTATGAAAGGGAAATATGAAAATACAAAACGTGTCGAGTTAATATCTTTAATTAATAAATCGGAATAATTAAAATAACGTCAAAAATAAAAGCTTGTATGTACCGCAGTGACTGGTTAACTGGTTAACCAGTTAACTGGTTTTCATGATCGAGCGGCACCAAAAGCACGAAGGCCTTTCGCCCGAGGGTTTTTTGTCACCCGAATCGTAATGTGTCGCCCTTTGGTGCGTCGAGTAACGTTCCGATGCCTTCTGGTTAAACTAAACATATTATAATTGAACCTCCATTCCCTACTTACTGCATTTTCGAGTCCTATCATTTGCTGGCCATTCCGCATTGAGCGGATCTGTGACACGATACTTGAAAGCCTGCAAGCCGGTTTCTTGTGCAGTGGCGCTCAGCTGCCTCGGAATCCGTCACAAAATCTCTCAGGATCTGGAAAGTGGCGCCTCTTTGTTTTGTTTGTTCCTCCGCGCGCCGGGGCCGGTGCTTTCTCTCGCCGGCACTGAGCGGGTAATCATCAGCGCGTCCCGGCGGTGTAGCCCCCTCCCCTCTCCCCGGCCTGCCACGCAAAACACCCGCTGCCCCTCGCCCCCCTCCCCGCATACCACGCCACGCATCCCGCGCCCAGCGCCCCGCGCCCCGCGCCCAGCGCCCCACGCCGAGCGCTCCGTCCCCGCGCCCACGCCCACGCCCACGCCCACGCCCTGGGCCCCACGCCCTGGGCCCCTCGCCCCGCCCCCCATGCCCTGCGCTCCTCACCCCGTGCGCCGCTGCGTCGAATGCTTCATTACGCCTTTCGCGGCGACGCACCGCCGCGCCGTCGCTCTCGCTGGGCGACGGCCAAAAGCAGTCACGCGGCGGTGACGAGGCCTCTCGGAGTGGCGCGTCGGGCAATTCAGCCACTCGGGGAGGTCTTGAGAAGAAGTTCAATTAAATTACATTATTTGTTGCAGAAAGAATTAATTGGCTTTAAATATAAATGCCTATAAATATCAGGTAACAATGTTGTTTTTCTTTGTTATTGTTTTAATTTTTAGTGTTCATTGCAATTGTCATTACTGATTCTAATTAGTGTTATGTATTCGTATTACTATTTTTATTTTTTAGTGATTATAATTGTAATCAGTGATACAAACTCACTTCAAGAATTTTGTCCCATAGAGAATGGTTAGGCTTCAATAAGAGACTCTGGAGGCGACGGAGGGCATGGAACAGGCGGAAGTGACATTTGAGCGGGAGAGGGTGGAAGCAGAGATGGCAAGGAAGCGGCATTGAATGCGGCTTTCTCTGATATTTGGTTTGAGGTTTCAACGATGCACAGAATCCTGCTGTTACTTGAGGCCAGATGACCAATATTAAACTGTTCCGTAGCGTATTCTTAAGGGTGGAGATGGTTCGCGATTAATGTAAGTGACGTGGAGCTTAATTCTGACGATCACCGGACAGTGCCTTTCATACCGGTTACCAATGTCGTTATCCCTACCTTTCAGGACTTGCTGCAATGGCTTGTTCGTACACCTTTCACCGATGGGTCCCGGGTTCGTTGCCGGGTCAATCCATATGGCTCTTACAAACCGAGCTCTCAGCAGGAATTCCCGTGATTCTCCCCTCTCCTCTGCTTCCCATACCACCAGTTCTCCGTCACTTACCTAACCACTATTATTGCCATCGTGCATTCATTACATAATCATTCTTGGACCTCAATTACCATGACCCCTACCCTCCAATAAATTAATCGTATACCTCATGTTCCCTTCGGGATCTGCTCGTACCTTGCTGCAGCTATCACAAGACAGGATGGCGCTTATTGGATTCCCAGAATAACAGTTAAATATACCCTCCACAAAAAAATATAATATCGTCAGAAAACCTGCGCCTTGTAAGGAAGGGCGCACCGCTGTTTAGAGGTCTGGCTTTACCGTAATGCCCTGAGCAGATTTTATCAGCATTTTCCCTCGTCCTCTGCCTGTTAAGCCACTATTACTCCGTCACCTTTTAGACAATATCATAAGGATCCATCAATCCATTCGAAGACTAACTTCTGACCGGGAAGTCATAGGGTTTAACTCCGGACGGTGTGGCAGGATTTTCGACACTAGCTACATAGCTAGGTTGAAATCAGCCACTGTCTCGAGGGGAATTCTAGCTGCTGGATGCTCTGATCGGTAGTTTTCCATGGTTTCTCCCATCAACACTGGAATCAATGCCGGAGCAGTACCCTAACAGACGGGCCAAATAACCAAGCGCGATCTTTTCTTCCTCTTCCTTGTCCTAGTTTCACCCCTTACTTACACACTCACATTCAACACACTACCACACATGTCGAAAGACAAGTGGGGAGCTTCGGGCTTGCCCCGGCTGGGGCGATGGCTGGAAGGAGATACCTGGTTGTGGAAAACCTCGCAAACCGACGTGTAGGTCGATTACGGGACTAATGACAATAGTAGTTGCCGCGCCCAGAAACACAAAATAATCAATTGTGATCGACGCTGTCCTGGTAACGTCGCGTCGCAGGCTGAGGGGCCGACGTTTCGACCGCCATGTCGCGATCTCCTTCAGGGCTGTAATGCTAATTACAGCGGTCACGACATGGCGGTCGGCACTTCAGCCTGCGACGCGGATTTACCCGGACAGCGTCGATCATGACTGTGACCGCGGAAGCCTGCGACATCATAATTAATCGTGGATTATTGCCTCTCGGGCTCAGGTACTAGAATGATAATCATACCCCCGACGAGTGTACCGTTGGCTCGTCCCCGAATCCGATTGCTCCCACGCGAGGAGGCCGGCTGCAGACCAGTTGCAGCGGAAGGGGGTGTGGGCGCTGGGAGGAACGGGTTCGTGAAGAGGGCAGTGGGACAGCGCGTGCGAGGAATCCGATCAGGAGAGGACGGATGCTCCCCCGCTGGAAACGGCGTTCCCTTTCATTCTATATGCTCGGTTAACCCAACTTGGAGAACGCACAGCCTCATCGACGCTCTCTGAGATTTTTTTATGAGATTCACAGGAGGATAGGATATAATTTCCCCTTCTAAACCCTAGGAATGCGATTGGGGACAAGGTGGGGAAGGGAGGATCGCGTGTGGCCCGCTGCCTTCCAGCATTCATCTGGAAGATACCAAAGAAACTGTAAACAACAATCAGAATCGTCTCGAACTCGATCCTAGCAGAGGCCACAAATTATATGAAGTTCAACCCTTGAAGCAAATGTATGATATTAGCCTGGAATCGAACCCGCGCACTCCCAGTCACCGGCTCTTTACCGTAAAGTGATATCGAATCCAGTGAACGGCTCGCTGAGATGCATGCCCCCAGACCACGGAGGTCCACGTTGAGTAAGAACCGGGAAACACCAGAGCCGGAAAGGGGAAGAGAACAGCCCGGGAAGAGAAAAAAAGAGGAAGTGAAAGGAGCGCGGCGAGATCTGAGCGGACAATTATGATCTTTTAGGTGAACATTTATGTGAAAATACAGCACATGCGGATGCAGTTCACGATTTCCTCCAAACCTTAATTAAAAACTAGTGGTGCTAAAAAAGGCACAGATTTTCTGGCATTAATTAATATTCTCATCTCTTTTCTCGCTTTTCGGTATTGCCCCACCCTCTTTCCAGCTGTTAACGAATGTAAGAAATGTTTTCACGTTTTCCGAATTTTTTGGTCCCCAAATAGTAAATTTAAATATGATCCTTTATGCAAATTTTCATTGAAAAACAGAACCGTTCTTGAGAAAATGTTTGAACGTGTTTAAAAATGCGCAATTGTGAGCTCATTTTCAAGGAAAACTTTCGAGTTTTCGAGAAATTTCGTAAGAAATCATTTAAAGTACTTGTGTTCACAAATGAAGTCATCTATAAAAATGTCCATAGTGTAAATATTAACAACGTGATAGATATTTTAAAAAATATATTTGAATAATTTGGAAAAATCAAAAGAATACATCAAAATGGCAAATATTCTGTGTAATTCAGAGCACTGAGCATTTCCGTACAAAAATTGAAGAAAAAATTTGGAGCCGTGTTTGAGAAAATAACTTGTTTTTAAAAATTCATTTATTTCACATAAAATTACAAGAAAACTACACATATTTTGAAAAAAATTGTTTGTGACTTCATTTGAAGATCTACCAGTAATGGTGATACTTCATTGGTACTAATATGATTGACTATACGAGTTTCCTGATGTAACATTAGCCAATGATATTAGATATTCCACTGATTGTCCTGGAAACCCGCGTCGAAATGAACAGAGCTCGGCCTCCCAGGCGAGGCAGTGCAGGGGACGGGCTGCGAGGAATGGACAGTGGGCCGTGGGTGTTGGGTGACGAGTGCCGCGCATGTATCGAAGGAAGCGCAGTGCGATTAGGTTTTGTCGCGAAGGGAACGTGCTTCGGGAAAGCCGTCACGCTTTCTCCTCGTCCCTCGCTCCCGCCGTCGCATCCACCCGCTCTACTGCACGCGCTTCTGAAGGATCTAATCCACCCCCACCCCATCAACCACTTTTTTCTGATCATCATCCCATCCCCTATAGTGCCCGATGAGAAGATAATCTGATGTGAAGGCAACGTTTTTTAGTGTTTTTAAACTTCAAATTTATCAAAGACAAACCTACGTAGAAGAAAACGAATTGGTTTTAATTAGAATAACCATGTCCGCTTGTTTTATTGCAAAACTTGTTTTTCATTCCAAGTACAGATCCCACATCGTAAAATGTATACTTATAAAAGTCTGAATATGCTGTATCACATGTTACTGTAATTAGCTCCAGGTCAATGGCCTCAATGTTTACATTTATTTCAATAATACATACTTTTCTGATCACGCGTCCAATGCAGTGGAAAATTCAGAAGATACTTTCAAAAATGAATTATTCAAAACGATATCACTTGGTAGTTAATGACCCAAGAAATATAACTCATTAACGAGCCTCCATGTCGTGGGGTTCCCCGGCACCGAAAAAGTTTTTACTTTCTCGCTACGGATTAGAAGTAATGCTGCGCGGGAAAACGGCGAATTATCGGCAGAAACACTCTTATTACAAGGTCCTGGCAACGTAAAAGTGGAAAATTCAGTTGCTACATTTAGAAAAAAAAGTCCTCTAACACGTGGTATAGCCAGAATCCACGTTTTGTGAGTCCATCATACCGAAACATTCAATGTCGGCAAAACGTCTGTCTGTCCGTCTCTGAAATGTCGTGTAAGAGAATGGTGCAGGTCTCACAATCGTTAAAAATTCTGATTTCTCGAAAATTGCAAAAATTCCAAATTTTGTCGGCATCTTCCTACAACTACAATTATGAAGATAGAGCTTTTGCTTTGAATGAAATCCGTTCCTTAAAGATAGATTTTGAAATAGGGTCATGTAGAATTTTTCGAAAATTTGAGTACTTTTCGCGTCATTATTCGTGAATTCACGAGCGAGAGTACGTGCTGTTTTAGCACCACTAGTTTCTTTAAATTTTTTGTACGGATAGTACTAAATGTACTAAATAACACAACATAAATGCAGTTTTGATGTATTCTTTTGTTGTTGTTTTTTCAAATATTACACAAATGTAACTTTTTTAAATATCTCTCACATTGTTAATATTTATATTAGGGACGTTGTTTATACATTATTTCGTTTCTGAGTAGAAGAGTTTCAAATGATTTCCAATGTAGTTTCTCCAAAACTCAAATGTTTTCTGCCAAATTGAGTTAAAAATTACGCATTTTCATAAACAACCAAATGATATTTCCTCAAAAACGGCTCGAAATATTTTTTTAAAAATAGAACCAGGTTTTACTCTTCTGTAATATTATAAAAGTCATATTTCAATTCTACCAGGGGGGACTGAACAATTGAGAAAATGTGAAAATATTTTGTTAGGCGGTAACAGATGGTAACTGGGAAGAGGGTGAGACAAAACCGAAAATTTAGTCTACACTAATACAAGCAATGTACTTAATTTCTGAAGTGACTATACTAATATGATCCATATATCACGAAAAAAGAATCCTAATAGTGCAGCTCTGTAAACGAACGAAGGGATTCGGTCGCCTCATAATATACTGTACATGTGAGCGATTTCATGCTTTTGAGTCTTGGAAAGCGACAATAAATCACAGTGTATTGACTTATATGAGCTCCTTAAAGTCCAAGTAATGAAATCCCATTTTCAATTACATTGATTATTGTGTTCAGCAAGTGGCATTCTATGTCCAGTCCAAAGGATGCAGTTGTACGTTCGTGTTACACAATTATCAACTTAACTGAAAATGGAGTTACAACTCCACTTGGGTTTAGGGGGCTCATATATCATCTACATTATCGGAAGATATGGATAAAACCTTCAACAAGAAGGCCTGAAACTGCTTTGATTTGTGTGCCGCCAGAAGTTGGGTTACTCTGAAATCTCTGAACTAACAGTTAGTACAGTAGTCTTCAGAATTGTTTTCTCCAAACTGTGCAGAATATATTATCTCAATTAATTAAGAGAAAAATACGTTCATAGTTTTCTTTTAAGCATATTTGACAATACAAATATCTGAAATAGCCCTCATAAAATACGAAAAGTATCTTTGGAACCTCTTCCTTTAATGATACGTTTGAAATCAGGCTGCTAAAGAAATGGTGTAATGTCTTCTTCAACCTTCCAATATGTAACTCATCGTAATGGAGAACAGAGCTGCCAAAATGTTAAGTTAATGATGTTGAGATAAGGATTGTACCGCCGATATTAATATAGCATTTAATAGTTAGATATATCTGCCGAGATGTAAACTTTGGTTGACTATTACGAACTATACACGCTAATGGAGCATCATTCTTCTTATCTGTCTGTGTATTCACGTAGGACATGGAATATACTATGGATCTTATAATGTAATACATACATGAATGGTTTGTTAACATTAACATGTTTATGTTGATTTTAGCGTAGTTCATATGCAACATCCCTTGCGTTGATGGAAAGTAATAATGACTTTGAAAAGGGAAAAGCAAAAACATTTATACCCTGTCTTGGTTAAAATGATTTCATCTCATTTTATTTCTAATTGGTATTTCAAACTACTACTTTTTCTTCTCGTGTGATTTTAACTTCGCTGTGATACGAGATATTTCCACAAAAATACGAATTCGATCACCAGAACGATTGTTGGTAAATAATAAACGGTATTACCTTTCCACCTTTTTTATTTTCATTTGTCACACTTTGATATCGAAAATTACTCTGAGACTTGGGACCGGCGGCGTATCGAACTGTTATACCCCAGTTTGCGGATTCAAATCCTATCGAATTGTGGATTTTCAAGGGTGAAATATCCTTCGTACGCCTTCCTTAGGAGGGGAAGTAAAGCCAGCTGTCCCATGTAGTAGTTTTACCGCATGTAAAACTACTACATGCCTAAAAGTTTTAAGCCTAAAAGAAACCTCTTGAGCTAAAAAGTCGCCTGTTTCATCGCTCGAATGATACCTTCATTCTTCGCTAGGTGGTAAAAGGATCATTGCGGAATTTGCATGGACAGGCGGAAGAGCAAACAGATGGCCAGAGCCTTGCCACGGAAAATAAGGCCTTACCTTATTAAATTGAATTTAAAGACAAGAAAGTTCTAGAATAAATACGAATTATTAAGGTGTACGCAGGTTCGTTAAAATTGTTTACATTGTGCATTAACAACATAACAGCTTGTTAAATTTGATAATTAATTCCATATTTCATGTGATCGAAGTGGTAAAGTCACACGGTAAAGTGTTTTGTGTTAGATTCTTGTCTCGCACATCTTTCATAATCTAAGATGCGTTACTTTCTCTGTGCGCATAAAATCTTTCTTGCAGCTGAAGCGTTATATCGGCGCGGCCACGCGAAACTGCAACGGACGTCCCCGAACTCACACCTCCCCTTTCGCCGAGAGATTTCTCTGATTTGCTCTGGATAATAACCATTGTGTAGTTTTTTTAAAATTATGTTTGAATATCGCTTTAAAATTAAAATTGTGTGAAGAAATGTGATGCCCATTCTGTATACTCCGTGGGTGTTTTATTCAAGTCAGTCAACCTTAAAAATCTACTTCGAGCATCATTTGACCAGATTTCAGATGAAAAAATTCGCCCATCATATAACACTTTTTAAAAAATTCTTTAATTTATTCGGGTAAATTAGGTATATTCTTCTAATTATCTCATTTGTTACGACTTCTTTCAATGAATGTGTTATCTAAATGCACTGTACATTCTTCTTTTGTTTCCAATTTTAGTCGTTTTAAACCTGTATTTGATGTACAATAATTTGCTGTCTAAAACTTTTCTCCCAGTGAAACATGAATTCATCAATAAGACGTATTTTATGCACAAGTGTTTAACGCACTCTTTCTTGTTTCTGAACCATCGCATGGAAATGCTTAATTAAGTGATTCTATGAATCAGCATTACTTATCGGTTTATCGGTTATTCTACTTTTACAAACACTGATTTTTTATGTTTAATAATTAATAAAATATTCCATCGTTATGTGAGAGAATAATAATCCTCTGGTCGAAGTGAAGGTGTTTTATCATGGGAGATAACATGAAAATAACTTTTGCTAGTGTCTTGTCTGTGAGAGGGAATAAAGTAAGTTTCCCTTTGCTGAACGTTTTAACATTAGGACTTCGAATCTTCTAGTCATTTAGAAAGGAAATATCACGAATGATAGAAAAGTGAAAGCGTTTAATAAAATATTCTTATCTGTGCAAGCAAAAAGAAAGTAGTTCAAAAATACAATATACACTACAATAATGTTTAAGCCTTGTATTCATTTATTTATTTATTTACTTTTCGAGACCTTTATCCTTGCAAGGAGAATAAACTTTTGGGCATGCAAAAAAATACTAGTCATGAATAGAAGCAACCAAAGAGAGACAATAGCCTTCGAATCTTGTGTTGTTGATTTTCCTCGTTTTTCCCTTTCCCCCTTTTAATATTTTTATTTATAATTTTCTGTTGTTTTTATTTCTCTGTTGTTATTTTACTCTTCTCCACTACTTACGTTGTTCAGCATGAAATATAATTTTATTTGAACTAGTAAGAGAATGGAGTGTGTCGCAAAATATTTAAAGTGACTTAACGTAACATCGTAAATCGTAAGAAACGAAAGAATTATAATTTATCATTCACATAATTGCTACGAAGTTTGTTTATGTATTATTTGAAATAACAACTATCGCTTTCTAACAGACGAAACGTAGAACCTTCTGTGAAAACTTGTATGGTTGTATGGTCGATTCAGAGCCTAATTTGGGTGTTATCTGTAAAATAATATGAATGAGGCGAGGACGTACGTCACCCCAAAAAATGATAACTGGGTCACGAGAGATTTCGCCTCTCCTAAAATACTCTCACTGAAATAGTCTGAGTTTGAGATTGAAAACTGCAAAAAGGATAAAACTGGAAAGGAAATGATATTTGTCCAAAACAATCAGCCGCAGTCTTCATTCTTAATGCACTCTGATAGCTAGGTTTCAGTACGCAGTTTCACGGGTCTTTCATGAAAGCTGATTTACTCTCGTTAAAATCACAGTAAGAAAATCTTAGTTAAAATTACCTTTTCTGTTTTGTTACTTGTGTTTTAGGTCGCATTAACATCAAGGCCATTAGAGACCACTATTGGGTTTATCGTTATGTAATGATATGGTGATGATATGATATGGTGATAATAGGGGGTGAAAGAACGAACACAAGTACAACCATGCCCGAGGCGGAACTCGAACTCGCGATCTTTGGGTCTGAGATCGCTACGACACTACTGCCTTAACGATCTCGGGTACCGCGGATCGGCAAAATGAGCAATTGTTTTCTGTTTTGTGTTAACAATCCTTGGATTTGAGTTAGCTGAGCGACAGATGCCCCATCAATTCTTGAATATTTTGGAAAAATAAGAAATGTAACTTTTATATTTCTGACTGAAGCTGCATTACCTGGATAGCACCATCATTGTAATTATACTTGTCAAGTTGTGAACATAGGATCAAGTAACATATGGTTAAAGTTTAAATCATCACAAATCAGAACAAGTAACATGTATTTAACGTTTAAATTACCACAAAGCTACACATATAAATAGATTCAATAATGGCCTATCAAGATGACTACACATATACAAAATCCTTCACTGTTGCAAAACAAAAAAAATCAATTTACAAGTTAAACTAATTTATAATGTTGCCGGCGAAAGAGCCCACTTTGCTGCTGAGGCAGTCTACATTTCAATGTTCATTAAACAAGGTGGTCTCACCGAAATTATGATGTTAGTATTTTAGCACTTGAGCGATAGCTGGAACTCTGGTCTCCATACCAATGCAATACAACCTGATGTGGTCTTATGGCTGCAGTAAGAAATGGCTGCTGCTGTCTGGTTGGGATGGATCGCTCTTCGGTACCATTGGTTGCACTTCGAAGACCTGAACTCGCACTTACAAAACTTTTAGAGGAAGCTGCTTGAGATACTATAAGCGGCATTAGAATCCTAGCGGACAACATGGAGCTTCAAAGCTCGCTTGGTAACAGTACTAGAAACTGCCAGTATTAATGCTGCTAGCACATTTTCTCGTGACTGTCACTCACACGACAATCCCTCTCATCACGGCTACCAAGTTCTCATGATCTCATTGCTCGATAGGGGAACCCGCTCACAACTATTACACGTGACTTGAAATTCGCCGAAGACAGAATTGCAGGATGGTCTAGTCAAGCAACCATATTAGTCATTTATATTAGTAGTCCTCTAAATAAGTCTTAAAAGACAAGGCCGTAAAATTAGCTAAGAGGCGTAGCGAGAGCGAAGCCGAGTTCTTCAAGACTCTAGTCATAAGTACAGTGACGTACTTTATTTTAAAATGTTTTACAAAAACACAATTTAAAACGTATTTCAATTTATACGTAAGTCAATTTGTATTTATCAATTTGAAGAAGTTACCTTTGTTGTTTCGGACAAAAAGCCGCCTTTAATGTAGCTTTGAGTTCAACAGTTGAATGCGTTGATAGATGTTTATTTACAGTAATATCAAGGAATTTTGATAAAAAAATCCAAGCAAAAAAAAACAACTAGAAAACTAAATCTCTCGTAGGCTGCAATAGTGGCACAACTCAAAAAATACGAAGTTTGAATTAATGCACTCTCCAGAATTGGTCTACCTCCCATTTGCAACAACAGCATATTTTACTGCACAGTATTCCACCCACTAATGGCACAAGAGTGAATGCAAGAATGATACATTTCAATACAGGGTGAAAAATTCAGTCATTTATTTCAACACTTTATTTTTTGTGTTGTGCCACTATTGTAGCCCACGAACGCTTTTCGTGTCGATCAACATTTTACAGCAAGCAAAATCCACTGTTCTGTTATATTGATGAGTGTATTTACAGAGGGGGTGAGAAAAAATTATAGACTGAATTGTTTCATTTAAATGTAACGAAAATATATTTTTTCATTAAATTTAAGAAAACGATGTATCCGCATACGCAAATGCCTTTCCATTTGTGAAGTAGCTATGCCTTTTGTGAAATGGTGACCAAGGCTGCCATCGACAACTGTATTTAAACATTTCAGCCTCTGGTCTCTCAAGTGCCAGAGTTCGTAAGTACGTCAAGGGAAATGGGTGTCTTGACATATTTTCAAAGAGGACAGATTGTTGGTGTTTGTTTACTCGTAATTTAGCTGCATGAAGCTACATAGCTGTGTAAACAGTTATATCATGGTCATTATAATCACCCGACTTCAAAATTAATGAACCGCTGTCATTCGTTAGAGACAGGCCTAAGAAGCAAAGACTATTCAGCGTTTGTATAAATCCAAACATGGGGGAATTAAACCAAGAGGGTCAAAACTATACCGGTATTAATAAAGAAATGTATAACATGTTTAGGTTTTTACATTACTTTGTCCACTTCTTGTATAAAATGCACTGACTTTGAAGCTATTATTTCAATCTGCAGAAGTGGTTATTCCATTTAAAAATACTTTTCACTGTAATAGCGTCTTCAGAGCAAATGAAATGGAGTAATATTTGTCACCATGAAAGCAAACTAAGACGTTTTCCTGAAGGTGTGACGTACGTAAACACTTCAGGAACTGAGTAATGCATGCTACCTCTGGATAACTAGAGTTCAGAGGCACTAAGAAAGTTGAAAATGTGCACCCAATAAAACACTCCCGTGAATCTCACATTTTTAAAATGACTTTCTTTTAAAATAGTAGATTTAAGAGCTTTATCGAACTTTTATTTCATTATAGTTTTTAAATTTAAGTTTACAAAATAAACGCCTAAAATGTGTTTTGAAGTGAAAATCCTGTTTTATCAAAAAATAATGTAATTACGTGTTTAAAAGAGAGTATTTTAAAATCTCAAGAAATAATCACTGGATAAAATGACCCTATTTAAGAGCGGCACGTCGGGTGGATCTTGGAAAGACGGGACCTTTTAGGGGATTTTTTTAGAATTATGTGCTATTTGACACGAATGAGTCTGAATCCACGAATAATTAATTTATTATTCTGTTATAATAACGAAGATGTGTACATTTCAGCTCCCACATCAGCTCTTCAACATCTCCATGGAATACTCTCTTACATAAACGTTAGTTTCTTTTTTACCTCCTCGTCTATGTAGTGTAGAGAAAGTTACGTAATGTTACGTTTACCGATGTCGAGACTGTAATGGAAATCCGCGTTCTAGGGTACCCAGATATCGAAAAAGTGAATTTTTAAAAACATCTCTGCCTCTGTTCGTCCTTAGTCTGTCCGTCTGCCGTCTGTTTGTCTCTGTTCGTCCGTTTGTCTCTTTGTCCATTACATCTCATGCCTTAAAATGGAGGTTTATGATTGTGATGCGATCAGAAATTAGAAAAACCACTAAAATTCAACACTTTAAAGAGACTGAATCGTCTCGTGTTGAGAAATTTCACATTTAATAAGCGTTTCACTAGGACGAGATACATGTATCTTACGAATGTATCCAACAAAATATTACACAGAATGAGGATTCATATTAAGTTGCTCCGATCCCTTCATTTAATCAGTCTGGGAAAGCCTCAAGAGCCAGAACGCGCAGTGGGCGGGGGAGGACGGAGGAAATCTCATCGCCGCGAAGTGCTGCCTGGTGAAAGGATAAGTGCTGGCTGGTCGCAACGATTGCTCTCTCTTCCTTAGTGCGCTGCTCAGTTTCCCTTGGATTTGTGACTTCCTTCAGATTCCAGGACTCTGTATTTATGAGTTCTTCGGTTTACTTTCTCGCATACTACATACTACAAACAAAGTATAGAGAAAGTCATGTATTCACCCTTCTGTGCATCGACACAACTACTATCTACATGAAAGTGTTTATGATGCTACTGATTCGCCACTGTTGTTTTGCTTCCCTATGACCGGCCTCACGCCTTGCATAATTTATTTTAGTGGCGAAGGTGAAGGTATATTGGAGGTTGGCCTTGGAGTCGTATAACTGGGTGGTAAAACCAAATTTGACGTCCTTGACGTAATGTGAAAAGGACAGCTGCTCACACACGGCGCTAGTGAACGTGAGGGTCAGGTGTCAACGATCCTCCAACCTTCGTGGATTTCTCTTCTTGGCAGAAGGTGTAGAGGTAATGGTGTGGAACTCAACAAATTCATCTCAAAATGATGAATGAGAATGATTTATGATAGTTAATTTTCAATATTTCAATATTCACTCATCAAGCCGATTCAAAGAAAAGTCCAGTATTTCTTATAGTGTTGTATGTAGGTATAACTTCTTATTTACTAGTTATATTTATTTACGTTTTTTGCCGTACTGTATACTCACGTAATAAAGAGAGAGTATTGTAATGTTGTGGCAAAAATTGGTGATTTTCGGCAGAAAAACTCGTATTATGGGGCCCTAATAACTAACTCGAGACTCTGGGGTTTGAAACGGATATTTTGATCTTGACGGATAGTTTACACGAGCATCAACAACTCTTTCAAAATATTCTCAAAAGCTCCAATTTTTTTATTAAACTAATACTTCTGTAAGAGCAAAGGTCATTAAAAGTGGGACAGCTCTCATTTTTGGCGAACTCTACATTTTCGAATGTAGCCAAAACTTGCAAAACTACATTATTGATCATAGAGATGTTTTCCTCATTGAAATCTGTTTTAAAAAATTAGGTATTTAAGTAAGGTTGTGTACAATTTTTTTGAAAAAACCAATAGTACTTTTGTAATTTTTGATTGAAGTGAAGGTTTTTTTTTCCTCAAAAAATGAACTTACTATATTTTTCTTCGAATTATTTATTCGCATAGTGCAAAGGACGCTTAAAAATGCCGCAGGTTTCATTTTCGGTGAATTCTACATTTTCGGAAATCGTCACAGTAAAATTAATATTTTAAAACTACAATATTGATCTTATAGATTTTGTCCTTAATGAAATTTGTTCTAAAAAATTTGATCTCTAAAGAGGGTGATGTTCTCTTTTTTTTAGAACTTGAACAAGTAATGCGTAATTTGTTGAAGTAAAAGCAATTTTTAATCTTTTTCTCAAAAACGGCTCCAAATTTTTTACTTGAATTTCATCCTTGAATAGGGCAAACAATGCGTAAAAATAATGCAGGTCTTATTTTCAATGAACTCTCTGAATTTTCTAAAAATGTGTTTCAAATACTGCAAGACTGTAGGTTTTGTTCTAAAAGCATTAGTTTCAATTTCATTGAGTTTAATAAGTTAGAGACATTTAATTTTGAAAATCCTGTAATTCTTGAATATATTTATTTATGTAGAATATTTCATTTTAATAATTTTGAAATACAGTGTGCATATGCATATTCGGAAATATGTAGAAGAGTACACTTTTGATGATCTAGCTGCGTTCATTGTAGCGCAGGTCGAACAGGAACAAAATAGTTGTGTATAATAATAATAATAATAATAATAATAATAATAATAATAATAATAATAATAATAATAATAATAGCTATAACTGTAACCTTAACTGTACAACAATAATCTTAATGAAACTATAAGAGGTAGGTATCCATCATAGAAAAAAATGAAGCCTGACTCAAGATTGTAATCAAAAATAGCAAATTGTTCCGTAAATAATCTAAATTTTCCATTTACTTCTCTCTTCTTTGGCTTCATCCTTTTATGTGTTCATGTTTCATATCCAACCCAACACCGCCGTATAAGAAGGAACTTTTCAGTTGGAGAGAGCAGGTTGCCAAGCGCTACAACACTTGCGTAACAGAAAGTAAACTTTTATGACCTCACCGTTCTCCCCCATTCCTCTGCAGCAATTGAGACAGAAGTGAGCAAACGGCGAATTAACAGCCGTCAGAATAACAAGGAATTATGAAGGGTGAGGAAGGAAAATATTGATAACCATAATTCACTGATTCTAGGATAACGTCGAAAGGTGTGACGGATTTACTTATGAAAGACCCAGGTTTGCTTATTCATGTCGCTTAGTGTCAGTGTTGGAAAGTATTTTGAACTTTATTATTGTTTTTGTACTCCTTTTGGTCATACAATTCTTCAGAGAACTTGTTTTCCATCAAAAAATGAATCTTCAGCACTCCATCCCAAACCGATCTGTGATGAAACGAATTTCTATAAAATATTGTGTAACAGTCTTCAAATCACGATCTCAAAGAATTAAAGTGCTTGTTACTATCGGCTTATGATTTTGCTGCCATTTTTACAACTTTATTGGGACTTTCGTTTTACATCGTTCAGCTGTTCTGCTCTTTCAAATATTGGTTCAACATTAAATGGATAACAATACTAGGAGACACAGACAAGACAATAGCACAGTTTAATATCGATGAGGAAAAGATATAGCACCTCCAAATAATTTAGTGGCTTAAATAATTTAGTGGCTAGGTCAAGTTTATGTATGAGGAAGGTGTAGAGCTGTGTTTTCAAGGTCGATGCCACAAGCGGGAGTCCGAGTCACGAGTGCCACGACGAAATCGCTCCTCCACGCAGTTCATTACCTCGCCACCAGAGACAACGCCATCCCTATTGTAAAACGGCGGGGTTTTAATAGTTTCCTTTCCCGACGCTAGTTGCGCGGAGAAGCTCGTGACTTGCTACGGTGCCATGACGCGTGCCACATCCACTAGTAGAAGACTTTGACACCACTGGTGTAGAGAGAGAACCAGCTTCTAGGCCTCGAGATTGAGGGGCCTGTGAAGTTTAGGAGTCCAAGGAATTTTGACGTTGTTTAGGGGAAGCAAGGGTGGTTAGGCTGGGTACCATATAGTGAATATCTGAGCTGTTGATTTTGTTACATTTAGTTTGATCCTTCACTTTTTTACTCCAGCTTTCTAACGATAATGGATGTTCTTGCTATGCAGTCATTATACTACATAATTTGTAGATCTTAATCTGATTGTTAAAACAATGTGTCGTCTTTATTACTATTGTTCTCCAAAATACTTGACTATTCTGTACAGGTCGTAAGAAGTTTTTGTGAAGACTCTGAACGAGTTTATATCATTTTTTCATTAAATACAATCTTATTGGAACCAAATATTACCGAAACGGACTCCAACTATTGTATTTTGATTCATTATAACATTTTGAAGTGAAACATGTGATGCATAGCGATGCAAAGCGCAATGATGCAAAGCGCATCAACACCAAAAGAGAAAAAGCATTTGTCATGACTGCAGCGACTCGACAAATGCTATACGGAAGCGCGTCACGGTGTGTTTATTCGTAGTTATGTTCATTTGTGATTCTAATGTTTTATTCGTTGCTATTTGTGGTTTCTGTGAAAGTGGCGGTGAAATCTGTGAAATGAGAAATCATTGTAAAAAACTAGTAGCACTGTATCACTTACTTTCTGGTACAATTGATGTCGTCCAAGTAACATTATAATGTTGTATATTCCATCTTACTAACATGTATCTCGCCTTCACACTTGCTAAAAGAAAAATCGCTGGTTTTTGCCACATCATTACAATACTCAATTTATTCTAAGTAGTAAAAGTAAAAAGTCAAACATTCCTTTAGGTTTCTTCTGTAACATCGTCACTTCGTTACCTACTGCTCTGATCGGTAGTTTTCCATGGTTTATTTCATCAACACCAGGCGAATGTTACGCCAGGCGAATACAAACGGGCCACGCACCGCGCTACTATATCATTCTATCAATGCTTTTTCCAATTACCTTGCTTAACAATCACCAACTCTCTAATATTAAGCTCAATCAAAATTTTGGGACTTAGCTTCAGTTACGCAAAAATACTCAACGGTTACATGTACTAGTGGATATTTGATAACATGTCTCCCAAGTATCGCCGACAACTTAATGCAGCGAATTTAGAATACATTTACAATGCCTTTTAATTTATTCGCATCCAATCATCATCCACATTTCCAGAATGTATGTTGTTCTTAATTTTAATCACCAGCCATATCAGTCTTTATTAATAATCTCAAGTTAAGATGAAGGTAATAATATTATCAAGTAGGTTTGAATTATGAATTTCGTCGTGTTTTTCAATAAGTCAAGATACCTATCGTAAAATTTCACATTATACTTTTAGACTTTTGTATGTGAAATTCGTGACTTCAAGTCCCGACGGTGGTACAATTTTCGACACTATCTAGATAGCTAGGTCGAATTTAGTCGCTATTTGGAAGATAATTCTAGCGGCCAGCTTTGATCTCTGATCGGTAGTTTTCCATGGTTTATTTCATCAACAGCAGGCGAATGCCAAAACAAGCGGTCCACGAACCGCGCGCGGTTTTTTCCTTCCTCAACCTTGTCCTAACCTCACCTCTTTCTTAAACACACACTTCCATGCGCTACACAATCGCATCTCGGACGACCAGTCGAGACCTTAGAGCAGTAGTGTCAAGGTCTTCTACTGGTGGTAGTGGCATACCTCGCGGCACCGTGCCATGCCACGAGCTTCTCTGCGCCACTAGCGTCGGGAGTGGAAACTATTGGTAACCCGCAGTTTTACAAAAGTGATGGCGTTGTCTCTAGCGGCGGGGTTATGAACTGCGTGGAAAGGCGATTTCGCCGTGGCACTCATGCTACGGACTCCCGCTCATGGCATAGACCTTGACAGCACTGCCTTAGAGTTTGCCCCGGCTGTGGCGGTGACTCGCTGGTGAGAGATTCTTGTTGGGGAAAACCCCGCAAGCCGACGTGTACGTCGGCGCCAGATTTCACCATCCAGCGGGGAAAGTATCATTCGGAACTACTCTGCAGGTGGTGTTCGGGTGCATTTCTCCAACATCGTAAGTTGGGATGGGTACATGGTCATGATTCGGAAAATTCATCGGGTTTATGTGCTGCAGTTACACCACTTTCAATTTTTTTTGTTTTCTTTAATTTTAGACACTACTGAAAAGCTTTTTGAATAGTATGTTCGTGAATAACCGAGCTACTTACGTTATTATATAACTTTCATACCATAAAAATTGTTTTAATATACGAAAATACAGTATTTTTAAGCACCGGAAGCACCACACCAAGCTAGCACAATTGAGTTTTGTGGTCCATTTAAGAGAAACCGTGATTATCCATAGAAACCAAAATTTTAAAAAATGTTCCAAAATAGTGCAACACATTTTTGGTGCGACATCAAATAATCTCTGTGAAAAGTGTGCATTGGTCTCGCCCGTATGTGCCGGGTGCACCGAAAATCAATGTGCACGGCTTTGGCGCGAGCAGGTTGTGGGAGCCACTTGGCTGGCCGAGTGCCCGAGTTGCCAGCGTCCACCGACCCCACTTTCCTCCGCGCGGGGACGAGAGGGGGGATACGCAACGCGGGTTACGTTGTGTCGGCGACCTCCACGCGAGAAAGTCGGATGCCTCGCCCGGCCGGGACAACCGTGGATCTCAATGGGGGAAATTACACGTAAAGTGGAACGCCTGCCTTCAAACGCTTCTTTCTGCAGAGGCATGGTCTGTCCGTCAACGCGACGCGCGCATGAGACTGCTGCATGTGCCACCATCCAGCTGGCTTAACGTTCGGTTCTGTGAGTGGAAGATTCTCCGATTTTGGAAAACGTTTTTCAAATCGTATTTTTATTTGTGTGTCGTGTACGAATGATACTGCTGCTTCTGTTAATATTACTTTTACTCGCGTATAAACAACGCAAAACACGCCTTTGCATTATCTTTCTAAGTCTATCTTCAACATGCTAGAGCACTTTGAGTTTAGAAGTTCAAAATTCAGCCATCGTTGTTTCTCAAGATTTCACTGGTTAGAGACCACAACAATTCCCTGTAATAACGGTGACAGTAAGCGGTTTGGTAGGAAGGCGGTTTGCTTTTCTCAACTCCTTAGCCGTCAGTTCCTAAACACACATTGAACCATTCTCGTCCTAGAAAAGTGATGCTTAAAATTGAGTTTTAATTAATTAAAATTGAGTTGATGCTTTAAATAAAACTAGTGGTGTTACAGAATGACACAAGCTTTTTCGTACTAGTTAGTTTCTTTACTTTGGAAAAGTTTTTTTCGGATTTTCCCCACTCACCCCAGCCGCAATCTATTGGCGTCTAAAATACATTTTTTCACATTTTCCAGTTGTTCGCTTTCCCTATAGTAGAATTCAAGTATGACTTTTAAGTATATCATAGAAGAGTAAAATCGTCACATATATGGAAATTTCCATTGAATAATTTAAGAGCCGTTCTCGAAAAAAGTCGCTGGAGTGCTTCCGAAAATGGGTAAAGTTCAGCTTATTACACAACAAAAAAATACTGAGTTCGAAAAACTTCATATGAAAACATTTTAAACACTTTTACTCACAAATGCAATTAAAAACGCCCGTAATGTAAATATTAACAACGTGAGAGATATTTAAAAAAATACAATTGTGTAAAAAACGCAAAGGAATACATCAAAATGGCGTTTATGTCAAGTTATTTAGCAATTAGTCAAGCAATTAGTACTATCCGAACACAAAGTTTTTAAAAATTTGAAGTCGTTTTTGAAAAAAAGTTATGTTTTTTAATATTACCAATATTTCACTCATAATTTCCCGAACAATACTGATATTTTCAAAAAACTGTGTATGACATTAATTAACAATCTCTACGGGGTGCCCACCAATTTCAAAGTTTTCCAATTTCTGAAAATGAAGAGTAAATTAAAAATTGGGCCTATGCGTCCTTTATAAACGTATTTCACTCTATTGTTTAAGAATTTTTTAAAATTGTAATCTTTTCGAGAAAATGTTGAAACTGTCCCAAGGATTTCATGTGAAGTACTCCAAAAAATTAAATTTTGCAGGCATTGAGGCATTTCAGATTGACAGGGGACTATTCTTTTTCTCAAAATTCCCACCACTAGTTTAGGTGTTAGTATTGTTCATAGACAAACAGAGAGACGGGCATTGTCCTTTAAACCAATTTTTCGATTTCAAGAACCCTCAAATCTCGGATGATGACTACTGACCGACTCTGACTATAATGAGTTAGAGGAAGTAATTTAATATATTGGAGCAATATTTAACCATTTTTATAACATGAAGGCCCCAGAATGAGAGTTTTTTCTGGCGAAAAGCGCCGTTTTTGCCCCAGAATTACTTGACTAACCCTACACCACGTATATTTCTCCGTAAATACGTACGTATACGAGAAAGTAAAAACTGACTAGCAGATAAACAAGCTTCTTTGTTTCGTATTGTAAGGATTCCTTTAGGGAGAATTCTTAAATTTGACGTGAGGGAAACCGTGGTTTAAACTTCCAATTGCTACTACTTTCAAGTATTATCACTACTTCAACTTCAGCACTTTGACGCACTGTTAAATACATCATGAAGAATGTATGTGCCAAAATGACATACATTATGAAGAATTTGTGCCAAAATTAATATGGTGTTTTGGGGTTTCCTGAGTCCTAGAATAAGCATAAGGAGAACAGTAAGATTATTTATTTTGCAGTGCGATAGGAAAGAAAGCCTATTCTACTCCGCTATGATTAAAATAAATAATTGCTAGGCGCCCAGTGCAAGGGAGACAGCGAAACCTCTCGTTCAATGCAGCGAATGTTTTCTTACCTGCATTTCGTCTCAAAACTCTACTATTATGCATAATAGCATGAAGCAATAAGATGTTATTCCAATATCAACATCGAAGTGTTTAAACTTTCCTCATTCATTTTTCATTTTCCGATTTCCCCAAAATTCTGTCCTACTCATTTTTTCGTGTTATTGAGGTGAAATGGGGTAGTCTGTATTCGTAAAAAAGGTGCGAGAGATGACAATATAAGTACTCCTATGTCCATAAAACTTAACTACTTCCTAGGTTATTTCGCTCCTGGGAGCGTCCCCACCTCGTAGCCTCAAAAATATTTGGCCTTCTCACTACCCGCAGGTTCATTAAATTCCTTACCGAACAATTGGAGAAAAATTATGAGTACAAGCTGCATTAACACATCTAGAAAAGAACACAAGAAATAAACACATCTGGAAAAGAACAACGAAACGTAAACACGTAGAACGTAACAATAGAAAGATCTCAGGAAGTGGGTGAAAGACTATCTGACCCTTCTGAACACATCTTTTTTTTTAATGATAAAACTGACGTGGAATACTTTCTCTCGCTCTCGCTCCAAAGCAGTGTTGTACAGTGTGGCCTAAAAGGTGACAAAACGGAAAAGCAGGTTTGGCGGGACTGCTGTGCTGAAATTGAGCCATACTCTCTAACAAGACCGACCAAACTGAAAAATACTGCTATAGGATACACTTCCATGTGCTTACGTAAATTAACTACATACATCTCGTCCACTGCAATCTGTTGAGTAATTGAGGTAGATTTGCAGTTTACGGTATGACACTCGTTCGCGCGCTGACGATTCCGAGAATGACTCACGCAGCGCACTTTCCCGCGCAAAGAGACGCGTCGCTATACAATTCCAACTTGAGGATGAGGTTCAGGCTTCGACTCTCGCGTTAACATAAAACTTCCTTGAGTCTGTCCAAAGCATAATTACGAATTCACTTGGCACTTTTTAAATTTTAAGCCAAGTTACTATGCGAAGTTCACTCGACACTAAGTATTTTAAGCAAAGTTGACTGTCAATGCATTTAATGCCAAGATTTAAAGGCGAAGCACACTCGGCACTATTTAAGAAAATTACATCACCAATCATGTCCAATTTTATCTTTTCGTAAATTACAAGACAACATTGCATTCAAAACGTCCACTAATGGGCAACTCTATGACGCACGCGAAGAATACGGCGAACATCCGAAATGATTCACTCATGTGAACCATTCATGCAGTACGAGACAGTGAACCGGAGCCGTGACGTATACTGCAAATCAGTCGAAATTGATAACATGACTTGATGTGAATTTATAATGTTCAGCAAATTTCCTTCTCTCTGTTGTTAAGTTTTTGTTACATCAGTGAAGGTGAAGATCTGCCAAGTTCTTAAATTTTTACTTTCCCGCCCTTACTTCTTGAGAAGAGAAAGTATTGTAATCGTACGCCGGAAAACGGCGAATTTTCGACAGAAAACCTCTTATTGCCGGGTCCTAGTAACGAAGAAGTGGGTAAATCTTATTTTTTCCTTTCACATTGACATCTGCAAAATGATTGCCTAAGAAAAGCTGTTCGCTGTTTATCTTGCTGCTGTTGCAATGCTCGACACTATCACACAAACATGACAACAATAACACCCTTTTAAAAATATTTGCCAAGTCGCACATCACTCAAGCTTCTCGGAAGTGACTGACAAACACAAGAACGATTTCGGTGTGCGAAATATTGACAATCTTTTCAAGAGAAAATAACCCTGTTTATTATTAATATAAAGTACGTATATTTCCATAAAAACACCGTTCTTATTTAATTGGTTCATTCTGCATAAATTCAACCGTTATTAACATTTTCAGACTTTCTTCATGTTTACCAAATGATAATTAACTACTAACCTTATGTAAAATATGAATACACTATTTTATTTTTAGTAATTGGAAACCTATTTCTGGGGGTTTCCCTTTTCGCTCCATTTTGCTAAATACGGAAGAAAGGGTTCGCATGATTGGAGTGAGGTAGAGAACGACGAAGATAGGTCCCGACTCGACTAGCACATTGATGATTGCATGCGCCTATTTACATATTTAAACTGCACAGCTCTCTGTAGTCCTCTCTACGCCTCCCACGCCCGTCGCCCTCAAATGCTGGCTCAGAGCTGGTTCAAGCTCCACATGAACCCACATGCAAATTTTAAGGCGAGGGCATTGAGCCGCTCCGCGCTGCGCTGCACTGCGCTGTCAGGAAATTTATATTGATTTCTAGTACAGTGTCCAACCGAAAAATAAATAATATTTACTTCTACCATAAAGTAAATGAAAGCTCTGTTTCTGAGGCGTTTCTCTGAACCAATGAACCACTACTATCCGCTGCTCCTGCTTTCCGTATTATTTTATAGGAAGGAAAATGATTGGAATCATCTCAATATGATTACTAATTTTCGGTCGTGAAATCTGTGCTTAAGGTTCTATTGAGCTGTAACGTAAGCTGTGACTGCACACAGGTAGGATTAATGTTCATTAGTGCTAATCCAAAGATGGTGAAGATTGGTGCAGGTCGAAGAGACCCTCGCAATTTTGTACCCGAAAATTTGGATGTTTGTATATATGTATGAATGAGTGGATGGATGGGTAGATGAATGTATTGATGGAGGGATGAATAGATGGTAGTGTGTCACGCTAACTCTGTAAAAATAGAAGCTTTCGAGATGAAACTTTGTAAATGCGTTAGGAAGATCTGGTTGTGCCCTTTCGAAGACTGTTAAGATACTTTAACATTTGGAGCCATTATTTGTGAATTTCCTGTGTCATTTTCAAACTTTTCTGAAAATGTACTGAATTTTGTTTCTTTAAAGTTTTGCTCGAATAGAAGAAAGAAGTTTCGGCTTCTATAAGTACTTTAGTCCGTAATAGAAAGATATATTTGTTTCCAAATTGATGTCAAGTGTGTTATACCAACTTTGACTTTTATAGATATTTATATTTATTTACTCCCTCTTTATTTATCTACACATACACAGACATTTTTTCCTATCAAACACCTTTTACTTCATTACGCCTAAGAGGTGACGAGGAGGAACAAGTGTAGTCAAAGCGGAACACAGAAAATGTATTTAGCGTGGATCATGTCAATCACCCACCATTTGGGAAACGTGGGTGCTTCTGAGAAAGATGACAAGATCTCTAACTATTATACTTCATGATTAAAAATACCCAGAAATAAGATAACAAACAATGAATATGTATGTCCTTTCATTGGTTCAGGATATTTTGAGTATGAATACTTTTTTACAAAATTATTTGCGTAGGTTTTCCTGGTCTTGATACAGCGATGTAGTCAAAAGGTTTTCTTTCTTCAGGTGACTCGATATAACACAAAAGAATTATCTCTTACAGTTGTTTACAAAACAAATTACATTGTTTACTGAATTTTGTTTTATGTTTCTCTGTCTCTTCCCCCTCTCTCTCTCTCTCTCTCTCTCTCTCCTCTCCGATGATTACGGCAACGAACTCTTGTTTCATGTCTTTAAAGAACAACGATTTTATAAACAGTACACTCTGTTTTACGTTAGGGCATATTTCCAATACTTGGGAATTCTTAACAATCGCGATCCCTGCAGCTTAATCAGACCCACTAAGACCTTCCGCCAACGAAGAGGAGCAACCTTGATCTCCTTGAGCGTCGTTATCTCGCCTGTCATCAAAACAAACATGTCTGGGGGGAAAAGATTTTATCTACTTCCCGAGACGCAGGTTCACTCCAAAGCTTAACTATCTATTTAAATGGTATTTCTACAACTTTCGAATTTATCTGCCCTGCACAGAATGGTATTTTAGATTAATGTTGCTAATGTTAACTTGTTCCTCGAACACGGGCAAAATAACCAAATGAAGGAAAAAGATTATTAATTCAAGTACATTATTCCGCTATTTGGAAGGAGAACCGGAAGCTTATTCACCGGCCGTGGCAGAGAGGATCTTGGATGATGGGTGTGGAAGGAGGGAGGGACTGCCTACGAGTTACAGCCGCCTTATATGTTCCTCGGCTCTCGGCCCGTTCGCGCTATCGTGACGTAAATTATTTACCAGTTTTATATACCGAGCTTAAATTTAATAATTATCTTGTTCCTTTTTTATAATTTAAATTATATTTTAGTTTAACGTTTGAGAGCTCGCAATTATGTAATTTCTATTTTTATTTTGTATGTCGTGACACACCAGTATACGAGACTTCATCACTTGGCATTAATTCATCATTTGGAAGATGACTCCCATTCTCTATTTTTTCTGTATTTTATAATAGTCTTGTTAATAAACTTTTCTGATATTGTAGTCGTTACGAAGATAAAATAATATTCATTTTGGTGCTCAAATCAAGTTAGTGACATTCGTTTTATAAATACTCAAATACATCAATTTTCAATTTTACTGTGGAGGGATGTTCGTGGATTTTCCAAAGACAAAGGTTTTACGGAGGGGGACGCACGTAGATTTCCCAAAGACAAGGAATCCAAGAATATGATTTCTTTAAATTTTTATTTATTTAAAATTTCAACCTGATCCTCGGCATCGCGGGTAGCGATTGTTTCTGCCTGCCGTTACGCTTTCAACAACGACTTTCGTTCACTCTACCAGGTCTTGGAATACTAGACAAATGGATTACACTCAGAAATCCGTTTACCCAGAACGATAATACCGTTGTGTTAGTAAATAAACATGACTCTGTCTATAGAAAGGAATGTAATGAAGATTTAATTAAATATCGCACATCGCTTGTACCATTACAACAAAAACATATATTTTCTAAATTAAAGGCATAAAAGTAAAAAAAGTATTTTTCTTTAGTGGTTATTGCATAGTATTGCCCACATTTTTCTTTTCTCGTTTTATTCAGTCTCTAAAGTGGTCATTTTTTTGACGAAACGTCAAGAGAAGGAAAATAATATTAATGTTGAGACTTTGAGAGTCAAAAGGCCAAGGCAAAGTTGATTTGGATCACACCTCTTGCCTAGTAAGCGTTCGTTTCCTCTCGCTATCTTTCTCTCTGTGAAGTACCTTGCGTCGAGATATTCGTGCCATAAGTAGACAAGCGAGCCTTGCAAACTGGAATCGAAGACTGCAGCTAGGCTTCCCTCTGGCGTTACAGCATTTTTATTCGACAGAAGCTCTTCCTCATTTCTAGAACTCCTCCGCCTAGTGCTCTTAGAGTTATTAGGTGCTTGGTTAGAAAGTTCCACATCATAGTCCTCACGACAAAACGCAAAAGCAAGTCAGCATGACGAATGTAATTTAAACTCCTTGCGATTTATGTAGCTATGGTCAACCTGCCGTACTTCCTGTACTGCTGGAAAGGATCAAACAAGTGAAAGAGATTTCTTAGGGAAAACATTATCAGACCATGTTTCTTTTTAATTCCCTTTCTTTATTATCCTGCGTTTCTGGCGGAACGCGTGAAAGAAATTCGGAAGTTATTCCCTTCATATATGACATATTCTGTAGATATTACGCTAAGAAAAGATTGCGGTTTTCTATCGTTTACAAGAAACTATCAATACAAAATACTACAAGTGTTCTATATACTGAATAGGAAATCAGCCCCCCCCAGCCCGGATTCAAATAGATTTAAGATGAAAAATAGCAGTTCCCAGATTGTGGTACGGTAGAAACAGGCGCAAATATAACCCGCAACTCACGTCACGCTGCATCACAATTAACCATCGTGCATAACGATGCGACCTAGACTGTTAAAACCGGGTTTTCTTGAGTTATGGCTTTATGTCTTATTCTGCAATTGGTGGAATCCGGCAAACGCTCTGCCCTTTATCTACCTTTTCTCCTTCTTTCTCCTTTTCTCTCCCGTCTCTCTCTCTCTCTCCCCGTCTCTCCCTCTCCGTGCCTCTCACTCCGTCACTCTCTCTCCGTCTCTTTTTGTCCCTGTCTCTGTCTGACGCTATCTGTGTGTGCGTCTCTCTCTCTCTCTCTCTCTCTCTCTCTCTCTGTCTCTGACCTTCTCATTCACATTTAGTTGTAGATTCTGCACATCTCTGAGCAGCTGGGGTAATTTCGTGAAGCGCTGGACGAGCAAAAATGTAATAGAATGTTCACAAAGATCTCATCCTGTAGTTTACGGTGTGAGAAATGTTTACTTGACACCTTCGGCCTCCCATGTTTTAATTTTTAATGCCCTTGAACGCTTCCTTGGAGAGTTATTTAACGACATAGATTTCAAAACTCCTGCTGAGTGTGTTGCAAGTTGCACTTGACATGAATATTCAGTTTTGTCCTACAGCGCCATCTAGTGATTTTTTTCGATAATTTAATAGTTATTCTGTTATTCGGGGCGAAGATATATCCAACAAATGAGAGGTAATTATAATTGGTTCATCCGTTCTTGAATAATAATTGGTGTACTAATCCGACTGTATACACTGTATACACTAATATATATATTAGTGGTTGATTTAGAATATTAGAAATAGTTATGTGTTTATAATATAATTTAATAATTACTCCCGAGGTACCGGATCGCAATTTCGTCGCGTTCCGCAAGAAATCAGGCGCGTATATATATATATATATATATATATATATATATATATATATATATATATATATTAGGCTGTATCGAAAAAAATAAATCCAATGGCTTAGTGAAAAAAGTTAGTTTTCGATGCAAGAAGAACATCGACACTAATAAAACCGTTTTTAAAATGGGTTTAGGGCTGCCACAAACCCCATAAACACCCCATTTTTCGACCCTTTTCCGCTACTTTTTAGAAAATAACGAATAAATATTATTTAATGTGATTTTTATCTACGAATTTTGAGGGCTGAGGTGGTGCCCATGTTACCCCGCAACTATTTTATGATCATCAATCATACTTATTTGACTCAGTGTGCCACCTTAGCTTGAATATGGCCAATTTACGTTAAAACCATAGAAATAGACACTTTTCAATTGACCATAGCTGAGTAATTTTTTATCCAAAATACTTTTAATTTAGATAAGATTAGAGCTCAGTAAATTTTTATCCAAAATACTTTTAATTTAGATAAGATTAGAGCTCAAAATCTCTACTTTAAGAATTTTGCTTCGCACAATGTAACTATTTTACTGCAATCGGCTACGTGCATTCACTATTTACGACCCACATTTGTGACGCACTGTTCTATATGATTTCTTTATTCACTATTAGGCTGTATTGGAGGTATTTGTAGAGGCTTAGCGAAAAAAAGTTAGTTTTCGATGCAAGAATATCATCGGCACCAATAAAACAGATTTTAAAATAAGCTCAAAGGTGCCACAAACCCCATAAACAACACAATTGTTTTGGGCATTTTCGCTACATTTTAGAAATAAACGAATACATATTTACTGGTATTTTATCAACGTATTTTGGCTGAGGGAGTGCCCACTTTATTTCACAATACTTTTATGATTATAAAACATTACTTATTTGACTCAAGAAGTGGGCCACATTAATATAATATTGAATGCTACATAAAGTAATACTAAGTAGTTTAGAATTTGTATTAAATGCAAAGTTAGAAAGTTTTTTTAATATGCCAAAATTTGAATGACAATATCTGAAGACACTGAATTTACTTTATTTTCGACCTTCCTCGAATTACATGCAAGGTTATATTACGTGAGGTCAAAATAAATTACAGTCCTGGTTCTACTGCTTCAAAAAAGCTATTGCTACGAGTTTTGTTGTTGCTGCAATAAAACGATTCGCCTGACCTTCGGATTGAGCCTAATTCAAAGTATTAGTGGGAGCACGAGAACATAAGCAACTCTCTAATGTAGATACAGTATATAACATTCTTGTTCCTACACTCAGATTTATCAACAAAAAGTTATCATATCTCCTCAAAATATTTAAAAATAAGGCCTTTGTTGAAATTGTGCACCAATTGCCTTAGTAACAAATATATAATATAAATAAAAATTATTACGTTAATGTATGTTTAACACAATATTAATATTGAATGAAACAAATCTCTTTCGTTACAACTTTGCTATTCGTACAGTCGAAGTGAGTGTCAATATGCAGTTCTTCCGCATCGGTTACTCGGCCCTTGACTCTTTTTCTAGGTCTCAATGTGCTCTGTAGGGATAATTTTGCCAGTAGGTAACAGTCGGCGTCGAATGGGCCGAGCAGAAGGTGTTTACTTCCAATGAGAAAGCAGTAATTGTCAACTTGGCACTTAATGGCTATTTTTTGCGACAAAATTTTTAACAAAAGCCACTGCACTGTGCAGTACATGATAAGAAAGTTAAGAGAGGAATGTTCTACGAAAAAATTGCCACGAAAAGCAATGTAACGGAAGTTGAATGAACGCAAGGAACGATTAGTATTTCAGCACGTTCCTAAAAATCCTTGGTTAAGTGCTCCTCATTACGTGTCTAGTAGAAAATGTAATCTAAAAAATGTCCGATCAGACTGTTCGTCGAGTTTTATGGAAGAACGGGTTTCATGGACGAATAGTGGCGGAACTAGAGCTTACTCCTGACGTATTTTCGAAACTTTAACTCAAAATCTCCTAATCCGATAGACTTGTGTGACACATCCATCCATAAAGACAGATATCTCTATTTTCCTGATTCAAAATTGCGTGTAATCCTCACCATCTACCCCTATTTTAACCGTCTTTGGAACAGTACTAATAGATCTTGACTCTGGCATGTGTCCGAAGTTACCGCTCAAAAATCTTAATGAGGGATTTACGACCAAGATCGTATTGTGGAGGCGAATCCAACACTTCCTAACACTACACTACTCGAGAAAACAATCTGCTACATGGAGTAAGAAAAAAACTTTATCACAGACCCCCCAAAAGTGTTTTTCTGTGGAAAAGTCGGCAATTACCCTGCAGCATTGCATCACTTTCTCTTTCTACCAAATAGATCCAATTAAGTAAAATATACATTTAATGTTCCTAAAGAACTATATATTGAATTTTGTTTTTGTTTCAGTTGCGGAGGAATTGCGTGGACTGCAAGAAACCTCATCATGATGACTTCTTCTACTTCGATGGCTGCTAGGTACGTGGAAAGAAAGCACTGTGCACGCGTAGAAATTTCGGCGAAAATGACACCCAAGGAATATGAGCGACTCAATCAGTATTCCGGGAATTGCTGATAGATATGTGATAATAATTAATCCATTCATGATTTACATTATATGTTGGAAAATATATTTGAGGTATAGTCTCCCTCTCGAAGGCCTATCATAACTAACAAAAGTTAAAATATGAAGTTTTCGTCTCTATTTCTTATTGACATTTCAATACTGCAAGTCGTGAATCAATCATAGTTATAATTAATTTA
This sequence comes from Acheta domesticus, assembly GCA_031308135.1. Lineage (NCBI taxonomy): Eukaryota > Metazoa > Arthropoda > Insecta > Orthoptera > Gryllidae > Acheta > Acheta domesticus. Next base: position 145,683,124 of record JAHLJT010009436.1, on the reverse strand, counting down.
TTGTATGTTAGATTCCTTTTCATATTTTTAATCGTAAGTTGAATGCCAGATTTTGACAAACGTTCTGAATCATCTAACAGATATGTCAACAATTTTTCATCTTTTATTTATACTTAATGATTTTATCTCCTCTCTTATTTTCAGACAACGACTTCCAATTTCACTATTGCTTCTCGTGTATTATTGAGATTCTTCTTGGGATGGTAAGGGGTCGTCCATAAATTACGTAACGCTAAAGAGGGAGGGAGGGGCGTTACGCTGCGTTGCATACGAGTAGGAGGGTATTGGTTTGTTACGTAATATTGAATTTATTTACATTTTCAACATTTGCTGAAATAATTCCTTTTTTTTAGACTTGTACTAAAACATTAAAATAATAAGTAATTAATTTGAAAACAAAAATACCTTAAGGTTATAAGATGTAAATTGGTCACAATTGGAGATATTTTTCATCAAGTTTTTTGTGAATCTGTAAAATTTAGAAGTAAATATTCAAAACTGATGTATAGTTTATTCCAAAATTCATTTAAATTGGCGCAGTAGACTCTCCATGACGGTGTGTGCATGGCTTGCGAACATTACTCGCCTATTGCGTCCTCCTTCTCACAACTTGCCCTCACTTCTTGCATTCACAAGCAGGGACCGAAAAAGGTATTGAATACCGGTAAAAATACTGGTATAAAATACCTTTATTCTTTTATACCGGTAAAATACCTTTAAAGGACGTCTATACCGGTATCGACGTCCATAAAGGTTATACCGGTATTGTACCGGTATTTTCGATGGAAATAGTGTCGCGTTCGCGCCCCCACACGCGCGATCGTGCCCCCACAACGCGCGATCGTGCCCCCACACGCGCGATCGTGCCCCCACACGCGCGATCGTGCCCCCACACGGGCGTTCGCGCCCTCACACGCGCGTTCGCTCCCCCCACACGCGCCTTCGCGTCCCCACACGCGCCTTCGCGTCCCCACACGCGCCTTCGCGTCCCCACACGCGCGTTCGCGGCCCCAACACGCGCGTTCGCTCCCCCAAACGCGCGTTTCGCTCCCCCAAACGCGCGTTCGCGTCCCCACACGCGCGTTCGCTCCTCCTAACGCGCGTTCGCTCCCCCTAAGGCGCGTTCGCTCCCCCAAACGCGTGTTCGCGTCCCCACGCGCGTTCGCGGCCCTACACGCGCGTTCGCAGCCCCCACACGCGCGTTTGCTCCCCAAACGCGCGTTCGCTCCTCAAACGCGTTTTCGCGTCCCCACACGTGCATTCGCTCCCCTACACGCACCTTCGCGTCCCCACAAGCGCGTTCGCGGCCCCACACGCGCGTTCGCTCTCCCAACGCGCGTTCGCGTCCCTACATGCGCGTTCGCGTCCCTACACGCGCTTTCGCGGCCCCACACGCGCGTTCGCTCCCCAAACGCGCGTTCGCTTCCCAAACGCGCGTTCGCTCCCCCACACGCGCCTTCGCGTCCCCACACGCGCCTTCGCGTCCCACACGCGCCTTCGCGGCCCCATACGCGCGTTCGCTCCCCCATACGCGCGTTCGCGGCCCCATACGCGCGTTCGCTCCCCCATACGCGCGTTCGCTCCCCCATACGCGCGTTCGCTCCCTCATACGCGCGTTCGCTCCCCCATACGCGCGTTCGCTCCCCCATACGCGCGTTCGCTCCCCCATACGCGCGTTCGCTCCCCCATACGCGCGTTCGCTCCCCCATACGCGCGTTCGCTCCCCCAAACGCGCGTTCGCTCCCCCAAACGCGCGTTCGCTCCCCCAAACGCGCGTTCGCTCCCCAAACGCGCGTTTCGCTCCCCCAAACGCGCGTTCGCTCCCCCACACGCGCGTTCGCTCCCCCAAACGCGCGTTCGCTCCCCCAAACGCGCGTTCGCTCCCCCAAACGCGCGTTCGCTCCCCAACGCGCGTTCGCTCCCCAAACACGCCTTCGCGTCCCCAGACTAATATAATAATTCTCTCTCAACCAACAACAGAACTCGTCCTAGGTAGAATGTCTGGTGACTAAAATACGCCAACGTTGAGACTCGAACCCTAGGATCCCCGGTCAGAAACTCTGTGGAGTCCATAATTGTTCCTATGAGCCATCTCATCGTAAAAAATTCAGAATGTTTCCCCTCCGAAACCTGTATGATTATACTGAAATACTAAATAGAGGTATTTTACCGGTATAGACGTCGAATAAAGGTAAAATACCTCTAAAAATACCGGTATTTGACGTCTTATACCGGTATTTTTAAGGTATTTTGAATAAAGGTATAATAGAGGTAAAGGTATTTCTATATCGGTATAAATACCTTTACCGCTATTATTTTGATATTCAGTCCCTGTTCACAAGGGGAGGGTCATGGCAAGCGTTACGTATTTGTTTTGGGAGGTTTAAGCGCGCGTTACGGGTGCATTACAGGGTTACAGGGGGCGAGGGGGTATTCAAAATTCTCCAAATTTGCGTTACGTAATTTATGAACTGCCCCTAACATTGGTCACAATTAAATGTTTCATTGGCAAAAATGTCTAACGGTTGTGTTTGTTAAGTGTGGTAATCATTAGACCCAACACGGTTCGATATCCTGCAATGGAACTTAATGCAATCCCAGAATTACCCACCGATTTTGTCGTAAAAAAACTTCGTAAGTATAATTTGATTTTTTGTAGTTTACAATTCATTATCCAGGAAAGTAATTAATATACTAGGTTGTCACTCCACCTATCTGATGCAAGTGAATTGCATCATTATAAATTAAAAGTTTCTAAAATATACGATTTTTATTTTACAGCACGAGATTTCGACGTTGAAGCAGCGGAAAAAAATGTTGCGAGATGTGAGTATATAATGCATGGAAGCAAAACCCCTAAACAATACATTATCTTGATAAAAACAAAATAAGAATTTGAATCTATATAAAGTGTATGCGACAGCATTAAAAATTGTCGTTGAATTCCAGTCCCTGAAGTGGCGAGAAGAATGGCAGGTTGATTCTCTGTTATCGTGGAAGGCTCCGGAATCTGTAGTGAATTACTACCCCAGTGGACTAACAGGTTATGACAAAGAAGGAGCACCGGGTACGTGTAGACATAAGATTATAGTTTAATTTAAGCAATAAAAATTCTGAATGCTTGATAAGTTAACGAATTATCAAAATCATTGAAGACCGAGGTGTACGTTGTATATGCTTTCAAAAGTCACTCGTGCTATCAAGACCAACCCAGTCACGGGTGCTGCCAATAGTTGCTACGAGATTTACCAGAGGGTTCGACTTGAAAGATTACAACGTAAACGGTGCTGTGGTTCAGTTCGCAATACAATTTTGCCATATAATTTGCTTAGTAAACTGAATTTTAATGAAGACAGAATTCCAAGAATTAAACGCTTATTCCTAGTAGAGAAGTTCATAGTAATCTTGATAATAACTTTCTCTCCATCTCTTTTACAGGGTGGATCCAGAGGCAAATTTTTTGGGGGGAAATTAAAAATGTTTTGGTCGAATATGTCATTACAGACTTTCTAAAATGTCACAGGCTACACTCAGCTCATGCTGCGATACGATTTTATTCGTTTTAATGATTATCAGAAAATATTTTTTCTTGAAAGTTTTGTGACAAGTTTAAATTAATAGTTACAGAAAAAAATTAAGGGGGGAGACTTCCCTCTTCCCTCTCCCCGGTGGATCCGCGCACCTGCCTTTTACATGGAAGATGGGTGCATCTCCGCTTTCTTGCCATCCCCTTTCGGTGCCAATGTATTCAACAACATCTCACATTTGAACATTTATTGAACCATTCAGGCTGTAGAGTAAATGAACAAATAATCACACATTCATGCGGTCATTCATGTCCGAAAATCTTAGCCTTTTTTGTTCTTCGGAGCTAGGTAATTTATCAAATGGTCCCTTCTAATAGTTTTGTAAGTGAAAACAAATCTGAAATTCAGAAACAGGTGGTTGAATGTTGCTGATTTTTTTTTTCAGTTGTGGTCATACCATTTGCTGGACTGGATATGTGGGGCATGCTACATACAGTAAGGAGGTCAGATTTCGTACGTATGACGCTACAGAAAATAGAATACTTCATGATGTTATGCGAAGAGCAAACAAAAAAGCATGGACAACAAGCATCAAAAGTTAACCTCATTATCGATATGGAAAACTTCAATATTCGACAATACACCTGGAGACCAGGTAAGAAAACGATTTTTTATACAGAAAATATTCGGGCCTTTGATACTTTTAAGTTTACTTCAAAATTGTGTTATCACATCGCGCTTTTTAGTGCGGTGTTTAGAAATTGTTTAACTAGTTGCAATAGCGCTCTGGCTAAAAGGGAGAAAAACTTTCCTACCCTATTATCCCTGAAAACTGAAACTAGTGATGGAACAGAATGACGCGGAATTTCTCGTACTGGAGTACTGGATTTACCTGAGTTTGGGCCAGCTTTTCGGTTATGCCACATCCACTTCCTAGCTGCAATCTATCACCGCCTAAAGACCTACCGGGCCTTCCGCGTTACCGACCGCACCTCTGGGGACATTCCTAGTGAAAGAAACCTTAGCGCTCCTCAATCGCATAAGCCTACTTCGGCTCTGTACCTATTGTCCTTGGAATCTCTTGGATCCATCTCGATGCCTGAACCATTGTTTTGGATGTAAGGATCCAGTGGCTCAATTAGGAGCCATTTGAGCTGTTCTGAAAATTCGCAATCTTCCGCTCCTTTTCACTTAAAAGTTTGAGACTTCAAGATACTTTATAAGAAACCATTTGAAGTACTTATACTCACAAACGCAATATTGTATAAAAACACCAGTAATGTAAATGATAAAGACGTGAGAGAGATTAAAACAAATTACATTTGTGTGTTTTTGATAAGTCAAAAGAATACCATCAAACTGATGTTTAATTGTGTTATTCAAAATATTTTGCACTATCCGTACAAAATGTTTAAAGGAGAAAGGTGAAGTAGTTTTGAGACAATATTGTTTTTAATATTGCAATATTCAAAATATATAATAACAATAATAATAGTTTAAGTATTGCTTTGTAGGAAAGAACTGTTGGATTGATTTTACTCTCATCGGACAAGAAAACAATTTTTGTTCGTAAACGTAAATGTATCAAAACAGATTATCATGTTTGATGAAGATTTGAACGGACGTAGAAAGCGTATCCACGGGAAATTTCTAAAAAAACTATTGTTTTGCAAAATATAATCTATATTTAGTTATTGCTCCTGAGATCAATTAATTTTAATAGGAAATCAGGACTGCATCAATGACTATTACAACGGAGTAGCAAATATTCAAAATTCCATCTCCAACCTTGTCAATCTTAAAACGGGATTCGTTTTCTTACAAATAAAATAACAATTTAGTGATAGTTTTCACTAGCTTTTGATTTTAATGGCATTATCCTAGGGAATACTACGAGTTCTTTGGAATTTATCTGAGAATCTCCAAAGCACGAGTGGTGTTTAATAGGACTATTACTTGAATGAAATTACGTCTAACGAAGTTTCAAAATAAGCCAATATTAATATTATATTAATTTACTTTATTCATTACCTTCCATATTTCGCTATTCGACCATGGCCATCTGCTAATGTAGCAGATGGGCAAGAATAAACCGTGCGGTCGATACGTAATGAAAATCGAGATAAACAAATGAATACACAGGCGAAAACATGAAATATGTGTTTATTTTGCTTTAAAGTAAACTTGATGCAACAAACATTAACATTTAAAGTAAAAACATATATTCTTGCAGTTGAAAATACATTTATTAAACACGCACTTTTTAAAATTAAATGTTGAAGAAACTTCTTTATTTTCATTCACAATCGTGTGGGATTTTGAAACAGATGTGTTTGATGATGAATGTGTCTGTCTTATTTTATTTATATACCGATTGGTGTTTGATTTTTTGGTCATTGGTCATTGATTGGTCATTGATTTTTACGTAGGGGTTCAATGATAATGTAGTAGCATCACCTCTTATATTATTTCAGTAGTGTACATACTTTTTGCGGCTCTCACACGGAACCAATCTTTATAAATGAGGTCTCTAAAGAAAGAGAATTTCACGGAGACATGACGAATTGCACTTTGACTTTAAAAATATGAGGTATAACCGCATCTAAATATTCATGCCAAATATACTATCTATTCTTCTCCGTGTTTCCTGGAGCTTCACAAGTTATTTCATTGATTTTGTCTTCAGATGCGTCGCCAAATCTCGCCATACTATTGAAAATAACTGAAAGCGATGTTAAATTAAAGAGGTTAAATTATACATACGTTATTCATTGCACACCGCGGTTGATACATACCGCCTCCAAAGATACGTGAGTCGGATCTTATGATTGGCCAGTAGATAGCAGATGTAAGAAACATCGGATAGAAAAGCGATAAAGTTCTTGCAAAACACACCGCCCTGATCGGGCCCTATTATAAACCGCCCTATTATATGTATAGTTAAACACTATTGGTTTCAATTTCATAAGTGGAATAGCCATTGGAAAGTGACAAGCATTCATATTAGCAAACCTCCTCCCTTGCGGAGGGTAAAACACAACTATTCTCGTGTGAAAGACCAGTGTTTAGCTTTCGTTTAGCTTTCATTTTACCGTGTTTGTGTTCACCATTCGTGACCACTCTGAAGCGTGCAAGAGGCATAAACACAGACACACCTCCGGCTACTTCCGCGATTTGTCGCGTTGTGTCGCCTCTCGTCGCCGATGCCCTCGGTTCTGTCCTTCGCTTTGCCCGAGGGCGTCGGCTGATTGATTGACTAATTAGCGATTCTAGGTTCGCCAACTGCTAAAGGCATTAGTCATGTAAATGTAGTGCTTGCTTTATAGCGGGAGGGGCAGTGATCTTCCTCCGCTGGAAGGCGAGATCCAGCGCCGACCTACGTCGGCTTGTGATTTTCCTCAAGCTGGTATCACCACCAGTGTGGCACCCCCTAATCCCCGGGGACAAGCTCTAAGCTCGCGACTGGTCTTGCGACATGGTTGGTAGTGTAGTGCATGTGAGTGTAAGTGGTGTAAGAGGTGAGGATAGGGTAAGGGAGGGAACGGAAAAAATCGCGCGCGGTCCGTGGCCCGTTTGATAGGATACTGCTTTGGCCTAGCTAGCGTCGAAAATCCTGTCACTGTTGGGACTCGAACTCCAGGATCTCCCGGGCAGAGGCACTGCAGTGATACCAATGCTCTGACCCACCTTTGCCGGTTAGGGCATCGGCGTTGTGACCGGCACCATTCTCTAACCCACGGCCGTTTCGTTTCCGCCTCTGGTCTAATAGAATGTTGTTAGCTGAATTCTATGATGGTAACCAAAGTATTTGTGTCTATCTTTAGAAGTGGTGAAGGGTTTGGTCGACGGGGTGAGATTACTTTTGCTTGTCGGAATTTATTTTAATTCTCCATTTATTACGCTCCACATATTACGAAAGCAAGTAGGATTAAATATCATAGGCTACATTATTTTTGTTCAGCATGGGATATAAATAGGGTGATATCATCTGCGTCTATAGCTAGGTAATTGCAAACCATCCCACACAAACTGAGAAACCAGCGATTCCAGCTAAGTAGATGGGCTGAAAATTCTAGATGCTAATAATCGGTTACCTAATCGGTCTTTTCGGTGGTTTCCTCTTATCGATTCCACGATACTGGAGCAGTAGGCTACCGAAAACAACGTGTGCTATGCATTGTGCGCGATCCAGTCTTCCCTCTCCAGTCCTGGTTCCATCCTTGGGGCTGAGTAATTGGCTGATCACCCTTTCTGTATGTGGCATTCCCTATTGATCGAGAAAATTTCCGACAAGCGTCAGAGAATAGTCAGCTCTTCTAGCAGCCAGCAACGAGTTCGCCACTTGGCACTCAGCCTTGCGAACTCTTTGTCCTCTGCAATCCGTAACAGCTTCTCGGCTCTTGTAATTCAAATCTATTATTGGATGTTGTCCATTCTCGAAGCTCACTTTCTCCCTGTTACTATTTTAAACTCCCTTATATTTTATATTATATTATATTATATTATATTATATAATTAAACTCCCTAATATTCTCTTTCATTACAAGTTATAGATAGTAGCAGTCACAGAATACTCATTGAAATGTTTCCGAAAATGACAAGTTTCCGGCTGATATTTATACATACAAGATGGACCACCTATGTTTTTTCCTTCAAATATTTTTTTCCATAGTGAGTTCTTTCTCTAAGGTCGTGTACATATTTTTAAAAAATTTAGTACTTTTTGCGCAATATTGCGTGCAATATGTGATACAATGCAAATTACAAAAATAAGATTTTCTTAGAAATGCTCCAAACTTTTTCTTTAAACTTTTGAGAAGGATAATGAGACTTTGAGAAGGATAAGGACTTTTGAGAATAATGTACTCGATGAGGTGGCATAAACGCCATAATGCTATATTCTTTTGTTTTTTCAAAAATTGCAAAATGTTTTTTACGTGTCTCTCACGTCGTTAATATTTACATTAGCGGCTATTATCGTTCACATTATTATATTTACATGTACATGTGCTTTAAATAATATTCTATAAAGTTTCGCGAAAACTCAACCGTTTTCTGTGAAAACTAGCTCAAAATTCCGCGTTTTCAGAAACCTCAAATGCCATTTTCTCAGAAATGGCTCCAAATTTTTCTTCAAACTTTTTGAACGAATAGTGCAAATTACATTCTTTAACCCTAGGATGCATGGGCCTATGAAACTACACGAATGCATATGCAGGGCCTCCGAGGCCCTGCGACATTTTCACTCAAAAAATGCAAATTTTTTTAATATTCGTTTCTTTAGAGCATACATTTAAATAAAATTAAACCCATACCATTCAACAAATGCTTATTTATTGCAATATTTGTTAATATAACACATAATATTACACTTATTCATTGTGAATTTTTGTAGAATATCTTTACAAGCATGAGGAACAAACAATATCGCTATGTTCTTTGCACACAGATCTGTTACATTTTTCACATACCATTGTGCTTTTCCTGTGTCTTTCATATGGGCAGAAAGAACATCTTCTTCTTTGTTGCACACATCTAAATGTTTCTGGGGTGGGTTCTGGACGCACTATACCGCACAATGAAAGAGCATGTTGCAATGATTTGGGTAAATTTGGTTGATTCGCTCTCCTCTCCATGAGGTTTCTAACTAACTCAAACGACAAGTCTTTCAAGAATAATCTTCTTGTATCATTTCTTCTTGGATAAAACTCTAAATTTTGAGCTGAAAATATAATTTGACTGTTTAGTGCAGCAACGTCCATAACGTTCATCCACAAGACGAAAGGCCACCGCCGAGTTTGTCTCTTGCACGTGTAATTTTTCACTTTCTGATCCATTTGATCAACACCACCTTTTGTTTCGTTGTAAAAGCATATAATTTCTGGTTTATTTTCATATTGTTGCTATCAATGGCCTTGTCGTGATGCATTGTGCTTATCAGAATTACCGCTCTTTTCTTTTTAGGCACATAGCTCACCATTGTTACTTTTCCCTTGAATCCAAAAAGGGAAGACTTTATCTCTCTCAGTGCAGATGGCAACATTTCTTTTGGTATGTCAGGCTTGTTATGTCTCAGAGTCCCGACAACTGTGATTCCTTTTTGAAGCATTTCTTCAGCAAGTGGAACACTACAAAAGAAGTTATCAAATGTGATGTTCCGTGATGAACCTTCAACAATCTTTGCCAAATCATTTACAACTCCTCTTGCCAAGTTCTTTTGTACTGGCTCGTTTGGCTTTCTTCCAGTGTAAATGGTTCCGTTTATTGCGTAAGAATTTTTTGAATCACAAAGCCAAAAAATTTTGATGCCATATTTAGCGGGTTTTTTGGGCATGTATTGTACGAAACTGCATCTACCTCGGAATGAGAGCAACTGCTCGTCAATAGTAAGATATGCATTAGGAGTCATAACATTTTGACAGTTCCCAATGAACATTTCCCAAACATATCTAAAGGCAGCAAGTTTATCTGTTTGGGCACGTGACGCTCTGGTGCGCCGATCATCGAATCTAATAACTCTTCTAATATCTTCAAATCTATTTACAGACATAGTAGCTCTGTACAGAGGGTTTTGCTTTTGATCTAAAAACAGTTCCCTAACTGGTACATCCCAGCTTTTCTCCACACCAGCAAGAAGTAATAATCCAAAAAATGCATTGATTTCATCAACGGTAATTTGTCTCCAAGTTTTACCCTTTTCTGTTGCAATTCGCCTTCCCTCTAAATTCGAACATAGCAATATTTCATCAATAATATTTTGAGTAACAAAATAGTCCCATGCCTGTTTAGGTGTTGAAGTAGTTATTCCTCTTTTAGGGCCAGAAGTCCATGTAATAATGTTATGTGCAAGTGTACGAGAAGAAACTGGAGAATCATGTTGCCAAACAGTACCATTTCTACTTATAAATGTTCCAGCAGTAGGGGGGCTAGTAACACTCACCGAAATATCAGCGTCGCTTTCTGAACAAGAACTTGTGCTGTGATCATCACTTTCAATATCTGTCACTAAAGGATGATATTCTGGATCTAAATCTGAATCATCACTGTTTACATCATCAAGAACTTCCTCCTCAATAAACCATTCTTCCACCGTAGGTTCAAAATCACCAGCTGAAGCTGAGACGTAACGTCTATCACGTGAAAAAGCCATACTTCAAATTGAAAGCACACGGCGCAATTCCCACTCCTTGCCAAACTGTTTCGCAGCTGAAATCTTACTAACAATACGCAAGATTCTCCAAGATTGCTTGTCAACAATGGAAAAACACGATAACTTTGTTTCTCAGAATGAACCACGCATTGTAGAAGCCTGCTTATCGCCCCACGCTTCGAAATCTGACTTTTTCACGATAGGGCCTCAAAGGCCCTGCATATGCATTGACGTAGTAGAATTGTATTTTAGTAACTATCTATAAAACTTCTAAGAATTCTTCCTTTGCGAGAAGATCAAATGAAAGTAGAATAATCAATTGAAGATTACACATCCGGCCAGTTCTCATATTTCCAGCATTGCAGAGTAACAAGAGAAATAAAAACCGATAGGGCCTCGGAGGCCCTGCATATGCATCCTAGGGTAATATGACGTAAAGTTCATTTTGGGGTGTATTTTTATGTTTTTTCAAAAATTACACAAATGTAAATTTTTTGAAAGATCGCTCGCACTGTTAATGTGCATATTTCCAGCAATTTGTAAACAATATTGCATTTGTGTGTTAAAGTGCCTCGAATGACTTTAAATGAAGTTTTCGAAAAATCAAAAATTTTCGGTGAAAAAGAGCTTCAAATTTCGTATTTACAGTACTGCTTAGACGCCATTTTTTTTTAAACGGCTCCAATTTTTTTCAAAGTAAATTGCCATTTAGGACGAGTTTTACACTCTTTTGATATTCTTAAAGTAATATTTCGCTTATCCTTTTAGAAAACTGAAAACTGGGAAAATGTCAAAAAAATCAATTTTTAGCGACGATAGATGCAACTGGCAAGAGAATGGGTCTAGGCGGTAATACCAGTCCACACCAAGGAAATTAAGAAACTTTACTATGAGAAATTTGGTGCCATTCTGTAGCACCACTAGTTTCGATCTATTTGCATTTTTTGCCAATGCTAACAGTATAGTATTATTTATTAACTTCTAATTATTAAACTTTCTCGCACGCTTCTAACGCAAAATATATTAAGGTTAAAATCTCATCGGATATGCTCGTGAATACACTGCACACCTTACACAATAGAATCAATGCCAGAAATATATTTTCATTTAAAGTTTTGAATAAAAAACTTTTGCTTCAAAATATTTAATTTTCGCACCAAATATTCTACGATTTCAAATGAGTTTTACAAAAAATTATGACTGATGCTGATATGTGTTAATTCGGAGAGAAATTGTATAAATAGTATTACTTAACTATTACTAAAGGCGAGAAAGTACGTACTGTTTGAGCACCACAAGTTTAATAATGTGCTAGTGAACCCGGCAATGCTTGGTTATTGCAGTGTAAAACACATCTTGCACTACTGGTCTCGTGATTGTTACTTTTTAAACTCGTCACACACAGTTTTTAACTGTTTTTGACGTAAATAAATAAAACTATGCTGTACAAAAATTGTAATAGATGATAGACTCCCGCAGGGTCTTATCGTTCGGGTCCCCAAGATCCGCAATGCTTGCGGGCCTAGGTAAAAGTGGGCATGTTTGTACGCGGAAGGTTTGGGATTGTTAGAAATATTAATTACTTGAAACTTTGTGATAGTTGATACAATAAAAGATTAAAAACCTCTTCTAGAACGAATTTTTTCCGCTTTGGTATCTTATGTAACCATCTAGATGAGTAGTTTTCAATGTAAGTACTATTTATATCAACAAAAGTGTAATCTGTTTGTAACACTGATTTTTATGTAGTAATCATAGACTGGTGAATATGAATTTGTTAAAGGATATTTTCATTATTTAAGGTACTAACATTCCTTATGTTTGATGTACCCTTTTAAAAAGGAGGCCCGGAGAAACGTTTTGCGGTAGGGCCCGCACTCATTTCGTTACGCTACTACTTTCTCGCAAGCATGTGTTTGTTCCATGTCCTAGTTTGAACATGGTTGTCAAGAATCCTATTGTTTAAACGCTCTCCCTTAAATTTGGGCATGCGTTTGCTATGATACTACCTTGGAGAAATTTGATTTACTTGTCCGAGATTCAAATAATAATTCCGGCCATTATTTCGCAATCGCATGAGCACTATATGCAGTGAAGACACGCTTAATCCTTTGCTGTGCGGCGGGTTGCACAGAGTTCAGGGGCGCTAGAGCCGTCCTAAACGAATAAATCATCATCAACAACGCCCTCACACGTCCAATTTAATTCAAATCACTCTTTAAACACTCGCATCACTAAGAAGAACAAAGTGTGAAAATTTTAGCGAAATCGATGGAGTATTTTTTTGCGGCTACGTGCGACACACATACGCGCATTCACTTTATTTATATGGATCATTCCACGTCAAATTGTACAAATTTAAGGAAAATTTGACCTTGATGTCCCAATTCCTAAACTTTTTCTGTGAAGAGTATAAGCAAAAATATGAAAATTGTGTTTTTCATTATTTTTCGAATATTATTTTTCTACTTATTTTAATTTTGAAAATTTTCGAAAAAATTCTCTCATCGCTACAGTAAATCATTTTTAACTCGTGTTGTAATTGTGACAGAAATTTAATATTTTGCGATATAAATGAACAAAAAATGTTCTTTTAATTGATGTATGTATTGAATTTATGAATTTTTTAAAAATAATTTTACCCATTTTATTTTTATTTTTTAAAATCTCCCCAAAATCGACAGTTTAAAAATTTGTAAAACATACAATTGTAATCTCTGAAAAGTTCTACATAAGTCTGGTAACATACAGACTGGGACACTGATGTGTTTCTAAGATATTAAATACAATTAAAATGTTATAAAAATGATCTTTACATCACATGAAAGTACATATTTTTGAGTTAAATTTACGAGTATTTTTATTTTTCTGAAGGAAACGGTATTTACACACAAAAAATATTAGCGCGCGCATGGTTCTTTGGAAAAAGTAATGGGTAATATTTCTGAAAGGGATGGGATTAGAAAAAAATGTGTCACATATTTTCAACCCTAGAACGCATAAAAAAGTTTCAAGTCGCTAGAAAAAAGTGATGCTTTGTGAGTGTGCGATTTGACGTGAAATGACTCATAGATTTCATTAAAAAATATAGCTTCAATAAAGGAACGGGTCTAAAAAATTAAACTTCGCAATTTTCGAAATGTTGGAGTGATAATGAAATTCGATCTATGCTGTAGTTACGAGCACATTTTGCTTTATTCGTGCAAAAACCTCAAAGACAAAATTGGAGATTTTTGTAAAAAAAATTCTGAAAACGGACGAGGAGCTTCATGTTAAGTACCTCCAGAAATTAAAGAATCCGTTTCCGATTCACCAAGCCTTGAGTTTAGCGATTGGAGAATACCCGTTTTGGGAAAAATCCTTTCTTAGGTTTAGACATAGGTGGAGTACCTGGTAAAAAAGTATTTAGCCATCAAAATCCTGACATTGGTATTTGCAGTGTAAAATAACTTCTTCATACTTCAACTACACTAACGCAAGAGTAACTAAAAGTATTCTTGTTTCAGCTGGCGAAGTTATTGTGACGCTAGTCCAGATGTACGAAGCAAATTATCCAGAAGTGCTCAAAACGTGTTTCATTGTAAATGGTGGGTTTTTGTCATTCAATTTCAAGTGTCTGCTTGCCAATAACTTTAACAACATATATTTTGTATTATCTCAAATAATTTACTTTACAATCTTTTAGCACCAAAAATATTTGCATTTGCATTTTCAATAATTAAAAAGTTTATGAAAGAATATACCCTACGGAAGATAACAATTCATAAAAATGATCCTGAGAAGTGGCAACCACTGCTGCTGAAAGTTATTGATGCTGACCAACTGCCAAAACATTATGGGGGCACAATGGTGGATCCAGATGGCAATCCTAAGTGTCCTTCGAAGGTACTGCTATTGTATTATAAAATTAGGCGTCTCCTCTGGTGCTTACACATTTTCAGTGTACAAAAAGGGTAACAAAATGTTTCTGTTTCAACTATTGTTTTAAATAAATTTATAAAAACATATTAAATAAGAATGGTTGTTACCTCAAATATTAATGTTTTTTTATATTACGTCTGCACTCCTAATTTGTAGGTGGTGTTTATGAAACTGATTAAAATTTGAACTAATAACTTATTTTCCCTAGTTGTGTTAAAACATGCTATAATTATACGCAACAAGTTCTATCTTATGAATCTTAACTTTCCCCTCTCCTAGCATTTTGTTAACCATAAGTTCAATAAATTTAATCCCTGTTTTCACAATAATCTGGCAACTTAGATAAAATATACATTTTGATAACTTTAAGCTCCAAAACAGGGGTTTTGGAGCAATTGGTTGGTTGAAATTTAAAATGATGATTAAGGAATGAACTGGAGGGTCAATAACCAATTATGAACCGGCGTCTGATCAGTAAAATTGAGATCAAGATCCCATTGATTACAAAAAAAATAAGTTGATAATTAATTGTTTTCTGATATCAAGCTACCAATCATTTAATAATGAATAACAAATTTACTTCCCTTCTTTGGTGTCTACCATTCACTGTTAGGTTGTTAAGAAAACTCCAGAAATGATAACTATGTATTCACAACATTACTCTATAATAAAGAAATTATTTTCTACAATACTGCAGGCATATAACGGCCAAATCTTAAAAAAACTCTCAAAGGTAGACCGAGTTTTGCTACAAAGATTAGAAACTCTGCTACTCAGAAGCATAAACATCTCCGATTATTGGAATTGGAGATGTTAGCGAAAATTTTAATTTGCATAACTGTTATTTTAAAGCAGTGGCCGCTGGTGTCCCAACAAACTGGAGGTTGCAGCTCCAATGAATGACGGAAAAGTAATTTCCAAAATTCAGAACACTAATATATAATAAAATGTAAGCAATTCATGCAAAATAATCAAAACTAAGTTAAATAAAAATCTGTATCGAAACAGTACTTACATAATTTAATGCGTAGTATTCGTGTCAAATACATGCATCTCCCGCGCCATGTGATTCTAGTTTTGATATCCGCTGGGCACGTTAGTTTTTTTAATTAGTTGCATACATTGAGACAACTGACGGTAATAGAATTCACAAAAAATAAAAAATAATTTGGTTTCGAAAATAGATAATCGCACTCCAGGACTTAGCAACAAATACTATTGTTTGGACAAATAAAATTACACAAATAATATTATTTTATTTCAAAATTTTCTCAACCCTCGTACAGGCCTGTATTGTAATAATGAAAGATCCTTCCACACACACCGGTATTCACACCAGCGCTTTTAGATTGTAGCTCAGCTGTAACTACAGCCGGAATAGCACCCATCGTGAGAAACAGAAAGGGACTTCCATAACAGCCAACTTTACACAAAGAAATCATCAAGTGTACATTTCGAATCAACAAACCTAATATGAAATTAAATCAAATACTCCAAATATAAATAACGTATTCGATACCGGCACTTACTGACTAAACTTGTGTACTTTCAGTAACATGGGAAATTCATAAAATGAAGTTACATAAGTTACTGTGTCAAACGAAGACAGGAAATTGGTATTCCCCTCCGACACCACGCAGCGCTCGGCGACAAGACCCTCACCCACTCATTGTGCAACCGAAGACCCTATTGAGCTCTGAGTTAAAGCCTAGAAACATAGAGTAAATGCCGTAAGAGACAAGAGCGCGACATGGTGCAAGGTGTGGGAGAGCACCAAACGGCAGACAGAGAGAGAGAGAGAGAGAGCTCTCGTTGAATGCTCTTTGGTTCAAAATGATTTCATATACATTGATATTTCTGCAAATTCTTGACAAGTGGGTATCATTGAAAAGAAAATGTATATTCCTAACATATAAAATATTTTTCCATTATCTGTAAATTGTGCAACCATGCAACCTAAGCGCGAATCACCACTGTTTTAAGATTATAATAAGTTGTGATTACGTTGTGTTCTGTACATTGAAGAAAGGAAAATGTAAGGATGTCAATGAAGTAAATCTTTTTTTTAAAAGGATTCGATGCAAGAAAATGTTTGGGAATCCCTTCTCTAGATAATAATCGCTTATATTTAAGCAAAAAGGCCAATTGTTATGCAAATAATACTGTATTTGTGGGAAAAATTGAGAATCGTATACTGAAAAATTAAACAGGTTTCTTAGAGAATCTAAAACTATACTTGGGTTTTTCGTTCTTGGCGCACCAAGGTCATGGAAGAAAAATGGAGAGGGAAGGCTTTCTCCAATAGGGAGCTTCCACGTCACTACACAGTAGTGAATAGCAGTTCCCTTTTGGAGAAAGCCTTCCCTCTCCATTTTTCGTCTGTGGCCTTGGTGCGCCAAGAACGAAAAACCTAAGTATAACACATTACTTTTTCGCATATACTATATGTTTTACCGACTCAATTTTTTTAACAGGTCAATCCAGGAGGAACTATTCCAAAATCACTGTACTATAAGAAACCAGATAAATCTGCAACCCAAGAAAAATTTACAAAAGTAGTTGTTAAAAAGGGTGACAAGATACAAATTCCTTTCATTGCAACAGACGAAGGATCATTCCTCAAGTATGTATATTGATAGCGAGCTAAACTTCATGGAGTACACAGCAATAAAATTAACTAAATTTTACACTTAATGCCTCATTAACATTTAATATCATAATGTATCTTATTGTACAGGTGGGAATTTAGAACAGAAGGTCATGACATACGATTTGGCATAACTTGTGCTGATTTAGATGGCAACGAATCGGTGGCAGTTCCTTTACAACGAGTCACTTGCTTCCCTGCTTCAGAAACTGGAGAAATAGCATGTCAGTCTCCAGCAACTTGTAAGTTCAACATCACCATTTGCCTTCCTTCCTGTCCACTAGAGAAACAATATAAAAGCTGAAAGTGATAATAATTATTTTATATTTCTCAATTATCTAAATCAAGTAGCACTTTAAGTGATACATCTTTTACAAATTGGACTTCTATATTTTACCTTTATAAAACTTCAATGACACAAGGACAATCAATAAACTTCTCACAGCCCTCTTGAAACTTCACATTAATGTAATTAAATAATGTTTGTATTTAATTCTTTCAGATACTGTAACTTTTGACAATACCTATAGTTTCCTGCGCAACAAGACTCTCCACTACTCAGTATTTTTGAAAAGTCCAGAAAACAATGTAGAAGTTAATGGATCTCAAGATATTTCAGAAAATATAAAATCCATTTCTCTCTCTGAAACATAACTTCATCCATTAACAACTCACGAAATATATGATAAATTTTGTTATATTTGATAGGAAGATGTACTAAATTGTCTCACACAGTGGTAAGATGACAAATAATATCAACATACCAAATGCTTATGGCAAAAGAAATTTGTGTCCTACCACAAGCAATTTCTGGATTTCTTCCATTGAGAGAGAACAAACTTCCTAGAAAAGAGTACCAAGATAAATATGTAAAATTCAAAGAAAAAACCCAACCAAAGATCAACTTTTGAATTTTGTATGTCATTATCATTAAGGTCTCAAACGTAATCAACATATGTCAACAGATGTACAAAACATAATTGTACGTGTTTGTAATGTTATTATCATCTTCGTGTATTAAGCTAGTTGCAGGTTTTTTTACAGATATTCATTATTACATATGATAAACTTATTGTAAGATAAAGCTTTTTATCCTCCTATTTTTCTCATATCTTTTGCTCTCTACTCTTATTTCTCCTATAATTTTTAAGGAGTATTTCTAAACAATAAATTTAAAAAAGGTTATATGACTAAAATAAACATCTGAAGGCTGTTTTACATTACTTGTGTGCAGTAGGGAGTATTTTTCCATCAACTATAAACAAACCAATTTAACGAAATGTAAATATTTTTAAAGAAAGGAATATTTAAAAGAAAATTGAGAACAAAACTAAATAGAATATTTTTATCAGTACTATAGTACAAATTTTCTAGGGTCAATAAAGTGGTTTGAATGGAATATTAAAAACAAAACCGTACGAGGTACTAACAAACTTAGATGTTATCAACCAAACTGATTAATTTAAATACAACCAAATAACTAATATAGTAGGGCCTACATGGATAAAAATCTGCAAAACAAACAGTATTTAATGATATCTACTCAACCACCACTTCTAAGAAGGAACACATTCCCTGCCAATAAAAGGTATTGGCTCTAAATACTCTCTCGACACATTGTAAGTTTGCATATCTAACATTTGGCATTTCTTTCAATTTGTGTTCTAAAATACCTTTCGTGAAGGGTAAAAAGGATTCAGATAAAACTGAATATTTCTTTTTGTATCATTCTGTACAAAGTTGTAAAAATAAAAAGAACTATTATTTTCATGTAATTCTTTCTAATTTCTCCATTTTTAAACCCCGCTGAAGTGGATGTGATTTGTGATATGATCTGTTCACACGCGAGTATATATAGAGGAAAAACACTTGTGGGACAAACAGGAGACAATAAAATGGAGGTTTTCCTGGAAAACACCAATAAATGTACACGCTTAATCCATTTGATCCCACTATTCCATTTTTGGAACATTTTTCTTTATCTCAGAAACTTCATTATTCGCTCTCGTTTCCGTGCTAGTTCACTTGTCTATTGAGAGGAATGGTTTAGTTGTCTGGTTTACATGCTCACATTTCGTGAAATCTCAGTGACGAGGAAGAATAATAGCTTAAAAATACGTCCATTTGCTGACAAGGTGAAAGAAACAGTAAGTATGTAATTTCAGTCAGTGTGATATATTTGCATTTCAATATTCGTAAACATTGAAGAAAACATGTATTTTGATGAAGAACCGTCCTATCATTTGACTGAAATCTAACCCAGAAATTATGTAATAAATGCTTGATGTTCCATTTCTGGTACAGTGGGATCAAATGACCTGCATGTTTTATTTTGCCTTTTTAGCCTAAATGTCGACGAGGTTATTAGCATTCTGAAAGAAGAAGACTATTATTGTACGCAGAAGTTTTTATTTCTTCTCCAGAGAATAATTTCCTTTCTGAGGAGGATTCGGGGGGGGGGGGGGGGGAAGAGGCCGAAAAATCGAAATTTTCATAACCTCAGCAGGAATCAGCTAAGAGTATGTACAGAAGGTAATGTGCTCTAGAGAACTGATTCCCAAATTATTATAGAAGAAGACAGTGGAATTATAGTTTGTTTCGTGGATTTTGGCACATCCAGTATGAACTTCCTCAATATTACATATGGTCAGGTTAGAATCCCACTTGGACAATGTATATCTGTTGTCGCTAATGTTGTTTCGGCCCCCAGTTCAGAACCTGAAGTAACACTGAATTACAGACAGCATTATGAAAATTCAGATGGAAGGCATACACAAGTGGTAACAATATAAGTTACTCGTAATAAGGGAAAGTTAATTCGAAAATGTTTCCTCATAGACATTCATCTCCCAAAAGAATGGGCTTCGCTCTCTTTTATGGAAGAAGAAATTATTCTTGTGCACATGTTTGAATTGTTTTATGATAATGAAGTTTTGAATAGAATAGCGCAGCTTACTAATTTATATGCCAGTCATAAGAATGGCCTTTGTTTTGAAGTAACTGTTGCAGAAATAATTTTCTTGAAAATTATTTTTTACGTGCCCGATAATTCACATTTATCGAGTTCGGATAAATTTGCTTAAGTTTGCCCTTTATGGAAAACGCTAAACGAGCAATGGCTTCATGCTTTTACAAACGAAAAATCTGTGTTGTGACAAAGCAGTAATATCTTATTATGGAAAGCAGAGCACCAAGCAGCACATTGTGGGAAAACCCATCCGTTTTACAAGGCAATTTACTACGTGTTACTTCCAGAAATATACAAGTTCTCCATTAGGACACCATCACTAGATCCTTCGAAAATGTGCAAGATTGTTCTTAATGATGTGAGATATGATGAGTTCGATCATTTAATTGTGGCTCATAACATGCAGTCTAGATTTGGGCATTGTAAGAAAAAAAGGAAAATGCAAGAAGTCCTCTACATGCACAATCATTTGAAATGTTTCATAGAATATAATTTAAAGAATCATTTTTATTATTTTTAAGCTATTTATCTTTATAAAATAATAAATAACGCAATTAAAAATTATATGCATTTTTTTTAAAAACATGCTACCCATTCGATCCCACTGTTCCATTTTTGGAACACGCAATTTTTCCTAAATACGATAACAATTGATGAAGTCCCAGTTACACTGACAATATTCTTCTCAGACCTATTTTATGTTGTTAATGCATAAAAAAATTCAAAAAGTAACAAAAAAATTAATTTGGGATTAAATGGGTTAATTATTTTTAAGGTGTATTCGCATGAAACGCGTTCGCATTACGCGATGGACATACTCAAGGATGTTTTGTGGCAACGCAATGACCGGAACCTCGTCCTCAACATGGAAATGCGTAGCAAAGTGTCACTTTTCGCAGGAAAGTGCGTCAGCCGCGCACACCACGGCTCGCATAAAATGCGTTGAATAATATTATGCGTTGGACACACTAAAGTATTCTATTTCAGTGGTGTCAAGGCCTTCTTCTGGTGGCAGTGGCACGCGTCGTGGCACCGTAGAATGCCACGAGCTTTCTCTGCGCAATTGGCGTCGGGAAAGGAAACTATTAATAACCCCGCCGTTTTACAATAGGCATGGCGTTGTCTCTTGTGGCGGGGTAATGAACTGCGTGGAGGGGCGATTTCGTCGTGGCACTCGTGCCACGAACTCCTGCTCTTGGCATCGACCTTGACAACACTGTTCTATGTTAACGTCAGGGTCAGGGCTGAAGGTTCGAGCTTCGTCTTCAACCTGGAGCTGCATAGTGAACGAAGCGTCACTTTCCGCGGGAAAGTGCATCGGCCGCGCCGCGAGTGGTTCATTCTCCTCATCGACAGCGCGCATGAACTGCATTTCTGTCTTAAAACCTCATCATTTCAAAGCAATATAATGAAATGAAATATGGACAGAAGTGCATTCACGGTTCGGCTCCCCTTTACCCGCTGAGAATGACTCACTCGCGGTGCAGCCATAATGTGCGAGGCCGAAGCACTTTCGTGAGGAATTGAGACTCTTCTTTACGCGTGTCCAAGTTGAGGACGAGGCTCGGGACTTCGGCCTTCGCGTTAACATAAAACATCCTTCAGTCTGTCCAACTCATAATTACCAACACATTTTACGTGAATACTCACCTTAAAAGTCGTTGGGCGTGTATGTTTTCCTACGTACCGCTTACACAAAGACACCTTCCTGCTCCCGGGGTCCGCACAAGTGAACTGAGGGCCGAACCGTAAACTGCACTTCAGCCAAAATATGAAGAATTAAGGTTAAGGTAACGTATTATATTATCCTACTTCCAATCAAGAACAGAATTCCGCTTAGGCAGACTATACTCTTCTATTTAAATATACCGACGTTTTATAGGTCAGCTGGACAGTGGTTATCCAATCAGGAGTTTCGTTATGACTTAGAAGTAAGGGCTTGACTTTCCGTCAGTAAAAAAAATCATTTAAATTGCCGTTTCGGCTTTTATTAAGCCTTTATCAGGGCTAGAAACAAAGGGATTTTTCTTATCCACTATAGTACAATAAATTGATTAATCATCTAATATATAACACAATTTCCAATAATTATGTATAAATATTTTGTATAATGACGCACCGGTTTAACTACTAATCAACGTGGTCAAGTAATCAAGCATGTGTTATGACTTGAATGTTTGGTATTGAAGATCCCGATTCGAAAACCGCGTCACGGCTGATGATCTGTCAGAAGACACTGCATTAAAATCGGAGTTTAGGTAGAAAAAGCCTTCCTGGGGACCCAACCTCAACTTGGACTAATTGGATTTTGGACTAATTGCACTGTTTAAGATGAAATAAAATTCGTTTTACTCAATTTTGTTTTTTCAAAAATTACACAAAAGTATTTTTTTTAAATATCTCATGCCTTTCATTCGCACATTTAGTCATTTGTATACATTATTGCATTTGTGAGTGAAAGTGAGTCAAATTAAGTTTTTCGAAAACATAAAAGATTCCTGTGAAAAAGCTTCAGATATCGCATTTACACTTTTAACGATTTTAAACGATTTTTTTTTCTTAAAAACATCTCCAAATTTTTCAACGAAAATTCCTTGTAGGACTAGGTTTTTACTCTTCTTTACTATTTTGAAAGTAATATTTTGAATCTACCATTAGGAAATTCAGAAAACTTCAAAAAATGTATTTTGGGCGGAGATGGCAGCTAGCAAAAGGATGAGGCAAGACCGTAAAGCAAGCTCATGCAAAGGAAATTAGAAAACTTTACGAGAAAGTCTGTTGTCATTTTGTAGTACCACTAGTTACTTTCTCGCTACCGCTTACGCAGTAGAGAGAACGTTATGTAATGCTGCGCGAAAAAACGGCGAACTTTTGGCAGAAGAACTCTCGTTACCGGGTCCTGATAACAAAACAGCGGATAAATCAATTTGCTAAATTTACAAAATAAATCCTCAAACACGTGTTGTATCCAGAATTCCTGTTTTGTGGGTCCTTGATAACGAAAAATCAATTGACGGCAAAACGTCCGTCCATCCATCTGTCCGTCTGTGAACACCATAAGCGCCTAAAGAAACCATACGTAAGATTTTTTCCAAAATGGATATTCCCCGATCGATCTGGCTCGCCTAGAAGCGCGAAGATTTTTAAAATCATTCTTTAAAATTTGGGGATACTTTACATGAAGCCCTTGGGACATTTTCCAAATTTTCTTAAAAATGACTCCAAATATTTTCTTTAAATTTCTTGTAAGAATACAGTAAAATACACTTGAAATTAAAAAAAACACACACAATCTTAGTCCAAAAAGTGAGATTTTGATATATTGGAACTGTTGCTAGAACTTCTCATCTGCTCACTTGCTGACTGTGTTGTTGTGAATAAAATCAGCCCTTTGTCCGAAGTTATTAGCTACAGAATTTTGTTTTTGATAAACGAACCATAACCCAGAGTTTTTTTGTTTTTGTTTTGGGAAAAGAACCGTAGTCGTTTAAATTAGTTTTCTCTGTGATTATTTCACAAGCCTAGCTTATCTCAATATTCAACGGGTGATCACTGATCATGTTGTTTTGTAAATGTGGTTATTCCGCAAAACCAGTATTTTTGTCTTGGAAGTTTAGTGATAGTGTATGACCTGTTCTTGTGTCGCATACGACCTTTGTGCTGCGAATCTGAGCAAGCACGGGAGAAAGTAACAGCTACGAAATGGATTCTGCGTTAGATGTAGAAAGAAAAGAGTGGAATGGACGTAAAGCAAAGAGAGGAAAGAGTAAGAGCAAAGACGTTTTAAAGGAGAAGCACATTTTAATAACAAAGGAATCATCAGAAGTTGTGTACGTATTTAGTCACTTGCTAACATAGATTTGTATCTGAATTTGTCGTCAGTGGCAAATGTTAATGCGAAAGGGGAAAATTCAGATAACGATGATAACAGCAGTGGCGAAGAATAATAAGTTGGATCAATAATATTTCAAATTGATTTAGTGCATTAACTTCTTGCATTATTCCTTCAAATATTGCAAATGTTGTAATATTACTGTAAAAATGTATATACATTTTTTATTTTTCTGAAAAAAAAACCTTAGTTCATACCCACCCCACTTTATCCAATATTTTCCACAAATCAATCCGCGCTTGAACTAACATTCAAGCGTTCTTCAGTATTTACAGGAGCTTGAGAAAGTGCACAACAATTTCCATGCTTCAAATTTCTACCAATTTTGTTATGAAACTTGGACTTGTTTTTGGACTATGGTTGTTTTTTAAAAAAAAATTCACTTATAAAGATGGCATAAGTCAATTTTTCATTGTTAACTCTGAATTTTCGGAAATTTCAATTGTTAGGAATTTTTTCGGTTTTTCCTAATATTACGAAACTGAAGATAAAGATTTTCCTTCAAGTAATTTTTTTCTCTATTATTAGTTCTTTCGTTTAGATCATGTACATTTTTGGAAAGTTTTTTAAACTTTTCATGCAATATTGCCTGCAATAATAAAAAATGACAAAAACAGGACGTTCTCAAAAACGGCTCCAACGTTTTACTTTAAACTGTTGATAGGGATAGTGCTAAATGCACTCTATAAGGTGACATAAACGTCTTTTTGCTCTATTATCTCATTTTCTCAAAAATTACAAAAAGGTAATTTTTTGACTTGTCTCTCACACGTCGTTAGTATTTACATTAGCAGCGATTTGTCCACATTACTGCATTTATGAGTACATGTGCTTTAAATAATGTCTTATAAACTTTTCTCAAAACTCAAAAGTGTTTTGTGAAAATGTCCTCGAAATTCCGCATTTTCAGAAATGCTCAAACGCCATTTTCTCAAAAAACTGCTCCTAATTTTTTCATCAAACTTTTGTACGGATTGCGCTACTTACACTGTTTAAGGTGTAAATAAAAGTAATTATGCTGTACTTTGTTGTTTTTTTCCAAAATTACGCAAATGTAATTTCTTTACTATATCTCTCACGTCGTTAACATGCGCATTTCCAGCAGAGTTTTTTTTCTTCATTATAGCATTTGTGAGGAGAAGTGCTTCAAATGACTTCCAATGAAGCTTTTCGAAAACTCGAAAAAGAGCTTCATATTTCCCATTAACAGTAACGCTTAAATGCCATTTTCAAACGGCTCTAAATTTTTCAAAGAAAATGTCCTTATTAAACGAGGTTTGACTTTTCCATAATGTTCTTAAAGTAATATTTCGGTTCTATCTTTAGGAAACCGAAAAATTGGGAATTTTTAAAAAAAAAATATACTTTGGGCGGCGATAAATGGCAGCTGGCAAGAGGATGGGACAACCCCGAAAAGCTAATCCGGATCAAAGGCATTAGAAAACTAGTGGTGCTACAGAATGGCACAGACTTTCCCGTATTAGTTTTCTATTTCCTTGGGTCTTCGCTAGCTATTCGGAATTGCCACATACTCTTTCTTGCCAGCTACCATCTATCACGGCCAAAAGTACATTTTTTGTCATTTTCTTAATTTTTCGGTTTCCTATTGGTAGAACGGAAACATTAATTTTAGAATATTAAAGAACACAAAAACCTAGCCCTAAATGGCAATTTTCTGTTACAAATTATGTGCCGTTTTAAAAAAATTGCGTTTTAGCACTAGTAAAAATGCGAAATTTGAAGCTCATTTTCACAGAAAATGTGAATATTAAAGATTTGAGAGATCCTTTAAAAAAATTACATATATGTAATTTTTGAAAAAACAAAAAAATCCTCAAAATAAACTTTACGTCATATTAAACAGTGCCAATCCGATCGAAAAGTTTGAAGAATTGTGTTTCGCCATTTATGAGAAAATGGCGTTTGAGCGTTTCTGAAAATGCGGAAATTCGAGCTAGTTTTCGCAGAAAACGGTTGTGTTTTCCATAACCTTTACTTGACATTATTTAAAGTACATGTACTCATAAATATAATAACGAAAACAATTCGCCGCTAATGTAAATATTAACGACTTGAGAGACAATTTAAAAAAAATACATTTTTGCAATTTTTGAAAAAAACAAAAGAATGCAGCCATATGACATTTATGTCATCTCATAGGGTACATTAGCACTATCCCTACCAAACGTTTAAAGAAAAAAATTTGGAGCCGTTTTTGAGAAAATCTAGTTTTTGTAATTTTTTAAAATTGCACATATTGCACGCAATGTTGCGAGAAAACTACTAACATTTTTAAAACAATGTACCTTAAACAAAGAACTCACTTTGGAGAACATATTTATTTGAAGGAAAAATCTCTATCTTTAATTTTGTAGTTGGAGAAAGACACCGAAAAAAATTCACACTTTCACAATTTTCGAAAATTCAGAGTCATCCGTGAATATCAGACCTATGCCATGATAATACGTGTATTTTACTCTTCATTTTACTATTCATACAAGAAATTTAAAGAAAAAATTTAGAGCCATATTTGAGAAAATTTTGAAAATCATGTAAAGTACCCCCAAATTTTGAAGAATCTTTTTCAAAATCTCAAAGCTTCGACTAGAATCAGATCGACCGGGAAATATCTATTTTGGAAGAAATCGTACGTATGGTTTAGGCGCTAGCAGTGTTCACAGACGGACAGACAGATGGACGAACGTTTTCTTTGCAATTGGTTTTTCGGTATCAAGGACCCACAAAACAGGGTTTCTGGCTACAGCACGTGTTAGGGGATTTTTTTCTTAATTTAGCAACTGGTTTTATCCACTTTTTCGTTATCACGGCCCGGCAATGATTATTTTTCCGCCGAAAATTCGCCATTTTTCGCGCAGCATTATTCAACTTTCTATACTATGTATATCACTCCGTGTACACGTACGTATACGGGAAAGTAACTAGTTCGAGGAAGTGTGTGGCATTCTGTAGCGCCACTAGTTTAATTGAGGTGTGGTGGTTCAATATGAGTGACAAGCAGGGCGACACTTAGGTGTGAGCAGAGCTTGTTAGGAAATACACCATCAACTGCGTATCTCGTTTAGGTTTTAAAATCCCAATACACAAAATATTTGAATCGGTGATTCATCTTTTCATCAACACAAAAAATATTTGAATCATCTTTTTCCACAACTGAGTTTCGAACGTTATCTATTTTCTTGAAGGTCGATAAATCGTCGGGTGTAAAACAGACACGACTACCATTAACCCAGTCTCAGTTACAGACATGTCAAATTCTCATTGACTGTTAAAAGGGCGTGTGTCGTTGACGCATGCCCTTTCTGCTCTCAACAGTAGCTCCCCGAATTGAGAAGAAAACATAATTTTATTCTCTTCACAAAATTGGCTATTGGTTCTTTTTGTGGTAGAAGTTAAGAGTGCGTGTTTATTATGCAGATTGTGTTTTTGTTTAATATTGTTTAGTTACGTACGTAAAAATTGTTAATGTACAGACTAGTATGTACGTCTACGAACTATGGAAGATGTCAAAATAGAAGAGGTCAGAAAATGTGCAAGGAGAATGATAATGAATTAGGGATTGCTTTTCATTACATGTGGGTATTTTATTTACCATGCAATACTTTTTTACTACAGACAATTTGGTGTTAATAATTTCTGCATTCACAATTTGGCCACTGACAATGCAAACCTGTATCAGAATCATGAAGGACTGGCAAGAAAATGCCCCAATGAGGTTTGTTCATTCCTGAGGGACTACTTCTCAAATATTCCAGAAAACAAAATAACTTTATTTGCTCAGTGACGACTGTCCAGGCCGAAACAAAATTCATACGGTTATTCGTGTGTTATTCAATATTATTGTGAATAATAAATTTGAGAAAATTGTTCACGTTTTTCAAATGCGGGGACATGCATTCTTGCTCTGTGATCGGGATTTTGGAGTATTGAGAAGAAAGTTATGGAGGCATGACATATTATATACCTCACATGAAATTTCTTCTGTTATGCAACAGGCCGGGAATCATTTCAACATAAAACATCCGTAAACACAAGAAATTCTAAATTTCAGAACCTGGCAGCCTACTTATTTTTTAAAAAAATTCTCTCTCCAGAGAAAGTTTAAGGAAAAAAATTCCACATGATCAAAATCATTCAACCCTCATATCGAACTTTTAACCATTTCCAGAGCTTTCCACAATCATTGTTTACAATATTTGGGAACTCAAATGAACATAGTGCTGAAGCTAAAACAATGGAATTAATTGATGTGATAACTGAACATTCCATTGTACTTGCAAGAGAGCGCTGGAGTTCAGTATCTTTATCATATCCTGCAAGAGACTTTGAAGGAAAGATACCTCCAAGTGGAAAAAAATTAATGCCATCAAGAAGACCCTTCAGTACATACCAACAGAACACATGTCTTTTTATGATGAACTAATAGAATGGCCAACCCATGTGGAACGAGTCAGGATATTTTTTCCAAATTTTGAAAGACCTCTTGTCGTGACGGCGACATAGGGAAGTTGTGGGTCAACAACAAGACCTTGAGTACATGGTACAGTTAATTTATTAAAGTTAAATATTGTGCGAGGCCCATCGCCGTTGCAAGTCGTGCAGCCAAGAACTTACATATTACAGTCCACACAGCCGAACAGTAACGAGCAGTAACAGAAGGTGGTAGTCTCCCCAGGTCAGGACGCAGGTCAGCCCGAACGGACGACCCACACTTCCATCAGACCCATCACAGCTCAAGGCCAAAAGAACTCTGCTCTTGCTTGCGCTGCGCCCGCCCTTTTAAGGCCGACAGCCTGGTCATGTGTTGCGGCATGTCAGGGCGCGTAAGGACAAGTCCCGCCCGCTCAGCCATCGGAAAAGGGTGGAGGACGGCGGGCCGAAGGGGCGCACCTACCGGTGAGGGCAGCTGGGCCGGCCGAGTGCTTTGTAACAGCGGCGTGCGTCACGGGGGTGCGGCGTCTGACGGCGCGAGTTACGTGGCCCGGCTCGGGGAAGCGAGAAGCGCTTTACAACATCACCCCGCCCGAAGATAACCTCGGGGGGAGGTGCTTTTCTACAGTCCCTGGCTCACACTTGCTTAGGCCTTTGGGCTCAGGCACGGTTCAGACATTATTATATGTGTACATTACAGAGTAACCATAAGATCCTAGCAGCGAAAACCTTGTTAGGGTTAATACTACAAATTAGACCACCTCGGGGAGTTTCACCCCTCAGTGTTCGTCGTGTTTGAGTACTCGAAATCCACCTTCTTAGCCGGCGGGGGTCTGCAACCCCACCGTTGCCCTTTCCTAGGCGCGAGGAGCCGGGTGGCTACTACACGAGGTCCGCACTGCCAGAGTCGGGTTAATTGTCAATTCCGTGAATACCACCGTCGCGAGCCTCAATACTGCTTCATAGAAGTATTTGGCTGAAGCCCGCAGCGCTGGTTTAGGGCTATCGGCGAGGGGGCGCTGGGAGTGTTTGGGATGTGGGATGCTTGGGAATCTAATTGGGATATTTGGGTAATGACCTTCATTATTAAGTACATGCCACCTGTAACAAAGGCTGGCGTGTAGCGCGTCCGCTGAGGGTATCTTGGGCTTAAGCCTCTAACCTGAATTGAATATATTGAATGCGACCCGTAAGGCGTGTTACTTTGTCGAGTTGCAGGGGAGAGGGAGGACCCTGCGACTCGGGCAATGAAAAATAATAAGATCATTTTTACACACCCCTGGTATCGCAGGTTTCTAGCGGAGGGCGGTGGCGCGGCACGCACCTCCGGCTTCACAGGTCGTAAGTAAGAGGTTGAACGAGGGCGAGGTGAGGAGCCCTCGCCTTTTTATAATATCAGAACGCTGGCGTCGGCAAGTGACATGTGGGTCACTTACCGGCGGCAGCGTGTCGCGAGCTGGATTGCCGTATCGCGACACCACCCTCCTCCCGAAAAAAGGTGCCCCGCTACCACAGGGTTTGTTTATTAATACTTTAAATAGCTACATTCACATGGAGTATGTACAATATTACGCTAAACAGTTCATAAATTCAGTAAAAGAAGTGACAAGTCACGGAGCTTACACAATACAAGTGTAATTGCTTATGTATTTGACTACCGAACTTAATGAATATTTTATCAAAGATCAATTTGCTCCAATAGGAACAATAACAATTTATCACTCAGGATTTATTTAATTTAACAATTATTTTTGTTATGTCCCTTGCTTTATGAGAAAGCACCTTAAACTGAGGTTAGCACTTTTGTGATAAACATTTGGAATCTAATGAACTTAAAATAGCAAGTTGCCCTAGAGAGAAATATAAACCATGAAACTAAAATTAAAAAGTCATTAACATCTCAAAAATGAAAGACAGTTACGAAGAATTTACGTCATATATATTACATAAAAGGTAAGAAAGTAATGTGCCAACACTGCTCAGTGTGTACCTGGAGCAGAATCTTTCCCACGAGCGAGCGCACAGGAAAATTCATCCATGGAGAAAGGGGCGTTATAATCTTCCTCCAGGCAAGTTGAGAAGTCCAATCTGCATTTCTGCATTCTACTCTTCGTTTTCAAGACGCTAGGGGAGTAGTGTAAGGAACTGGAGGTATTTTCATAATGACAGGCCAATTCCTCAACTACTTCTTCTGGAGAAGTAATAAGATTTCCATTGATAAGAAGTCCTGGGACAGATGGTGGGGAAAATCTTCCTCCGATCTGTCGGATCTTTCGCCATACTACTTTAGGCGGGGTATGGCAAGAAAGAGAAGAAATAAAGGCTCTCCAGGAAGCGGTCTTACTTTCCCGTATTACTAATCTGGCTCTGGCCCGCTTTCTTTTGTAATCGATCAGGTTTGATGCGGTGGGGAACCTATTGAGCCTCGCGAGTGCTCGCTTTCGGTCACGCACCGCGGTAGCACAGTCAACATTCCACCAAGGCACAGGAACGCGTCGTGGCCGACACGTAGACGTCGGGATTGCAATGGTGGCTGCGCGAAGAAGGGCGTCGGTAAATTGGGCCACCAAGGCATCGATATTATTTGAAAAGTGGTCTGGAATTATAATTTTCTCGCTGAATGTATCCCAGTCGGCTCGATGGATTAGCCATCGAGGAGGGTGGATGACGTCTAAATTAGGGATATTAAAGTGGACCAGAGTAGGGAAATCGTCATTCCCATGTAGGTCATCGAGAACAGTCCACTCTACCATGGTAGATAGGGATGGACTGCAGAGTGCCAGATCGATTGACGAGGAGTTTGAACCCATGGAGAAATAAGTGTGATTACCGGAATTCAGAATTAAGTTTTGCTGGTCAATAATATTTTCGAGGATAGAACCTCTCGGGCAGGTCCTCGTGCAACCCCAAAGGGGATTGTGGTCATTAAAATACCCCGCAATAAGAAAAGGGGCGGGCAACTGAGAAAAAACATCTTCGAGTTCCTCTTGTGACACGACTTGGCCAGGGGGAATGTATATACTACACACCGTAAAAGAGAAGGACGGTAGGTGTACCCGAACGTTATGTTCCTCAGAGAACAGGGAATCGCGGATGAGTACCGCGACGCCGACGTGAGCACGAAGTCCGTCGTCTTCATCGAACCGATAGATGTTAAATCCGCGAAGACACAGGGGATGAAGAGGAAGATGAGTTTCCTGAAGACAGACTATAAATGGTCTGTGGCGAGAAATTATTAATCTTAATTCTTCTGAGTGGGCACGAAGACCATTTAAGTTCCATGAGAGAGCCATTATGAGAAATTATTTCTTTGGTTGCTTTTTTTTTTCCTCGCCTTCTGAATGGTTGTAGAGGAACTCTCGTGGGGTTCCTCATCAACAGCAGAGTCATCCTGACTGCTGCTGGATATGGTCGCCTGTGTCGGGGGGATTTCCCGGCTTTTGGTCACGTGTGACCGAGATCTACAGGGGCTGGAGGATCGTCCGATGTGAATCTCGGAAACAGAAAGAGGTGGACGGGATTTCGATGACATTTTTTCTGGGAGGCGGTATCTTCTTGAGATCGATTTCAGTAGGAGTCTCAGTGGAAGTGGTCGATGTCTGGTGGAGTTTTTGAGCGGGTTTTTTGTACTTTGTGGGAATCATCACTTTCCCACCTTGGATACACGCAGTATCTTCGGGGAAGTCTATCGGTGACACCTGACAACTGAAGTGTGAAACTACAGCTGGGGTACAGTGAGTTTGACAACTCGCTGTTACCCCCGGGGACTTAGGTTTTACAGCACTGGAAAAAGATCGTGACAGGGCCACTGGGTTCCTGGTTTGGTACTTGGTACCTAAGTTTCGCCTCAGGGAAAGAAACCTTTTCAGTTACTCTTGTTTTTTGGATTTCCCTTTCCCGGAGAAACGTGGGATACTGGTTGCCATTGGCTGGGTGATTGCCTTCGCAATTTACACAGTGCGGTGATGTGCCGCAAGTTTGTGGGTCGTGGAACTGATGGTCCACACTTCCCGCAAACAGCGTTTACGGACATACATCGCTGCTGGGTATGCCCAAACCTTTGGCACTTGAAACAGCGCAAAGGGTTCGGCACATACTGCCGCACACGGACGTTGTAGAAAGCTAATAATCCTTTCCGGGAGGGATGGTCGGTCAAAAGTAAGGATCACGGTCGAAGTAGGGATCATTTTCCCCTGCTCCTTCCTTCTGATCCTATACACCTCAGTCACACCAAAGGTCTTAAAAAAGTTTAAAAGATCTTCCTCCGTCCTCGTGATTTACTACGCCTTTGCACAGGTTCAAGGTGGGATGAACCGTGACTACTCTACCTGGAGGCCGGCAATCTGCTTCGTATTTTGAATTTTCCCAATTTGCTCGTCGGTACGCGCTTAAAAAAGAATCGTTCCATTCCTCTGTCACACGACCGCTTGGAGCTTCCCGTAAGCTTCTTCTATGGCTCGCGCCAGACGGACAGGACTAACAGTTTTAAAAGTTTTACCTTCCTCGGCACATGTTATGAGGAGGAAACGAGGCTTCTTGGGTCGATCTTCTTCTCTAGAGAAGAAACTATTCAAGTCAATAGTTCTCTCTGCACATCTCTTCCTTGCGGAAGAGGGCGGGGGGAAAGGTGAAGTATCCATGCATGGATATCGGATTCGTCCCCGTGGTCCCTACCCACCACGGAGTCCAACAAGGGGACACTCCATCGGAGTGCCAGGGTTGCCACGGAGATATAGTGGGGGAATAACACAGCGCTGCACCGCTGTGGATCCCCCCGCTCACCCTGGAGTTCAGTACAAAACCTAGTCCGAACCTATTGATCGGGAGTGGGTTAGCTCCCGACTGCCCGTCTAGAAGAGTCCGGGGCCAAAGCGAGTGTGTTGGAACCTACAGGGAATGTTCCCCAAAATACGTAATCTACGTACCCCTTAGTACAAGGCGAACAGTAGCACTAGGACTAGATAGGGAAACAAACAGGTCCCTCAACTGCCAGGACACACATTCCCTCCGACACGTCGCCATGCACGGCAAACACATGGGTGGGCGTTCTGCGTACAGAGAAGGCCAGTGAGGAAGAAAAGGAGTGAAAAGAACGTACATGACATGAAACGAGAAGCAAAATTTAAAAAATGGAGAAAGGAACACTTGAGAGCCTTCTCTGCATCCCCCCGTCAGGACGTGGACCAACCCACCTCGACGGGTATTCCAGGTCTATACTGGGGTGGTTCGCCTTCCATGGTTTTCTTCTTGACTAATGTGTCCCAGCCGCCTTCATCTTCCTAGCCTGCTCCGCGTCGCTCTTCGCCGTCTTGCCTTCGCCCGTTCCGCTAGCCTGATGAAGGTGGATCTCTCCTTCGGATGGACAGTCCTTTTCACACTCTGTCGTACCCACCTTCATCTTCCCCGCCTTCATCTTCTAAGACGCTTTCTAAATGCTGATTCTCAAACTTAGTCAAGGGGCCTAACAAGTCTACCCTGTGTGGTGTCGAGTTTTAATCTTTGATTCCTGCCCTTGATGCCGTTCCGTTCACATTGCTGTGGATGTCTTCGAAGGAAATGAGGTCACGTTTCGTCCGTGTGCGGGGTGTCTACCAGGGCCCCGCCATGGTTGGCCTAACAGTATTATTCCTTGTAGGTCCTTGAAACCCTCTTTCCATTTTTGGTAGGTTTCTAGCTGCCGTTATTGAACTAACGATGTCTGGCCGCTTTGCTGGTGTGGTTCCGAGGGGCGAGCCGGATCACATGACCTTCGTGTACCAACATGGTTTTATTATTCCAGGAAATGCAGTTCCCATACTTCACCATAAAATCTAGCCCCAGTATGCCTGCGTATTTGGTTGTGCCTAGGTCTACTGCCAATGTGTTATGTCGGTATGTCACGTGATCAATCACAAGCGGTAACTTGCATTGTCCGAGTATTTTCAGTGGATGGCCCGAGGCACTTTTAATTGACGCGCTGTAGCTGCGCAGGGGAATACACTGAGGGGAAAATTTCGCTTTGGCAAATGGTCACGGCCGCGCCTGTGTCTACGGGAAATTGGTGCTGAGAGTTCCCGATAGTGACGCTGACGGTCATTCCATCCTCAGAGGTGACAGCCAGTATCATCTAGTCCCCGACCTCACGGTTCCCTCGTTCGAAGCGTTCCTCTTCTGTGGGCAGTCTACAGTAACGTATCCGTTTTGTCTACACTTGCCGCAGATCACGCTGGAGCAATTCCTTATACTGTGGCCCGTCTTTCCGCAGTTATAGCACTCGCTTTTTTTCTCGGCAGTTCCTGGCAAAATGCCCCTGATGGCCACATTGATAACACCCTGACCGCGGCCGGCCGCTGGGTGTACGCAACCGCTTGCGGGGGCGCGGTCGCGCTTGCTACGGGCAGTGCTGAATGCTGACGATGGATGCTGAAGACTTGAGTATGGCGGACCGGAGTTTGGCGTTTGGCTTGGAGCCGGCTCGCTATGACAGCTCCAATGTGAGGGAGCTGTCCCATTGATTTCCCATTGCGGATTCCATTGTGATTTCGGGAACTCGCAAGCAGGTACTTGTGAGTTATTTCCGGAGGAAGTAACTTGTGAGTTATTTCCGGCGGCGGGGACGAGACAATGAGGGCACACTGTGCCAACAAATCGAGACGCGGTCGCGTAACTCTTGCATGCCGCTTCCTCCAGCCGAGCATATTCTTCGGCTTCTAGCACGGTACGTGAATTTCGTACTACGAATCTGCCAATTTCTGGTCGAAGCCCAGCCAGAAATTGCGCAAGCAATCTCTCCGAAAACGTCTTGGTCTGAGAGAAGTCGGGGTGGCTGAAGCTGTTTCAAAGTTGGCGTTCGATAGACCGGGGTCCACCGGAGAAAGCGGTAACCGACTCCAGAGGATTCTGTGTGCAGTCGTTTAAGTGGTTCTCGAGTGCCGGCCCTAGAGAACTTGGGAGAGAACCTGTCCTTTAAATACTTCTCGAAGCTAGCGTAAGAGGCGACTACATACGGATGGTTAGTCACGAATTCCGCTGCGAGCCCAGTGAGCTGCAAACGTCCTACGCTTAGCGTCTGGACCTCGTTCCAACCACTGAAGTGGCTTACAATCAATAGGTGCTCCAAGAATGTCTCTACCTTCGCGCCATCTTCTCCGCTGAAGGCAGAGATCATGAAGATTTGGTTGCCCGATACATGAAGCGGCGCGGGAACATGGGCAGAGCTGGTGGGGTAGAAAGGTCAGAGGCATGGGTCGTGCCCGTGCTGGTTCTATCTGCCTCGAGGGTACAGACTCCGCGAAATCCATGAATTTAGTAGTACTCCCGCCTTCCCAACGTAGGGAAAGTGAGTGTTCCTCGTGCGACGCCGATTGTTTTATCCCTTACGCAGTTTAAGATCTTCAGCGGATTCTACTTCAATTATCCCACCGTCGTGGCCTCATGTTGACGGAGGAGAAATGACGACACTAGGCTTGTGACCACCCGCGATTTCAACATCTACACTTACACTTACTCCCATTCTTGGTCTGTTCTTAAGTTCGCCCGCCGCTGGGGCTCAAACCCGTACTTCGATTTATCGCCATGCACTCCTTCCAGCTACTGAATTGCTCCACTAACCCGCACTTGAAACCAATATGTTGTGACGGCGGCATAGGGAAGGAGTGGCGGGTCAAGAACAAGACTTTGAGTAGATAGTACAGCTAATTTATTAAAATTAAATATTGTGCGAAGCCCAGCGCCGTTGTAGCCAAGAACTTACATATTACAGTCCACACAGCCGAGCTAGTAACAGAAGGCGGTAGTCTCCTCAGGTCAGGACACAGGTCAGCCCGAACGGACTACCCACACTTCCATCAGACCCATCACAGCTCAAGGCCAAAAGAACTCTGCTCTTGCTTGCGCCGCGCCCGCCCTTTTAAGCCCGACAGCCTGGTCATGTGTTGCGGCATGTAAGGGCGCGTAAGGACAAGTCCCGCCCGCTCAGCCATCGGAAAAGGGTGGAGGACGGCGGGCCGAAGGGGCGCACCTACCGGTGAGCGCCGCTGGGCCGGCCGAGTGCCTTGTAACAGCGGGGTGCGTCACAGCCTGTCTCGGCGCGAGCTACGAAGCCCGGCTCGGGGAAGCGAGAAGCGCTTTACAACACTCTTGTATCGAACAAAAATGTTTTTGTCTCTCCTGAAAAATTCTGCTTTAGTGACTCATGCCCTTTGGGAAATCACCGATTCATTTGTAGGTGTCGCTGGGCGCATAGGGAAATGGCTGTGCGCCTACAGCGCTTAGACTCAGTCCAGCATTTTGAAATAGGTCCCGTCGTATGAAACTAGCGGACTTTGCAATGATTCACTATTGTAGTACACAGGCAATGGTACACTTCACACGCTACTGGTCACGTGTATTTAAACACGTTTTACGCTACGCTCTGCAAAAATTCTTATAGATAAAAGATTTTCTCGCGAGTATTTTTTTGTTCTACGTCTTCTGTATTTGGATATGATTGTCAAGTATCCTCTTGTTAAAACGTTCTCCCTCGTCTGGGCATGCGTTCGCTATATCACTGTCCTGAAGAAATTTGATTTACTTGTTCGAGAGGCGTTCAAGTAATATCGAGAGTTACAATTCAGGCTGATGTTTTACAATCCTAGGGGCAGAATATGCAGCCACACCAACGCTTAATACTTGCCGGTGCAGGGGGTTGCCTAGCGCTTCTGTTCTTGAGTTATCAACAATGCCCTCTCATGTCAGATTTCATTCAAAAAACTCATTAATACGAAATTGTGAAATTTTCAGGGAAATCAGTTTTTGCCTCTACATGCGGCATTGGAACATTACCTTTTATTTATATATGGATTCACTTTCAGATCATTCGACAAACGCGAGGAATTTTCATAGACCCATTTCGGGGAGAGAGCACAGGGTTAGGACAGATTCACTGCTTTCTTGGGTCAGTGAAGGACCACCGATTGCTTGGCTTACATCACCAACATCCGGCTGCGATAAGTGCAGATGAACTCAAGTTTTGGCACTGAGGGTTCTCGATAATTGTTGAAACAACTCCTTACTAGTAACAATGAACTGGAGTGTATTTCAGGTGTTTGAAATGTAAATTTCGGAAAGTTAAAGTTCGTTTTGCAAAAGTCAATTTTCCCGATAAGTCAATTGTTTATTGTTAGTTCTAGTTATGTTAATGTTGTCTATAAATCGCAAACGGACGTGATTTTGTTATAAATGTTGGAACAGTTTATTGGTAAAATTAGAGAAAATGTTGAGGCGGCGTCTAACGATCTGTCAACGTCCTGCTTCAAGTTGCTTACGTATACGCAACGCAAATTTAATCGCATTTCGGATCAGTAATGGTACTCGGCGACTTTTTTGCATTCTTGCAGAATATGAACTTTCGTATGGGGGAGACTTGAGACGATACGATTTTGCTCGAGCACCGCGACAGTTCACAGAAAACACGTCAGGCCAGTAGGATAAGGTTTTGCTCGCCACGACACACCGAACAAAATTCGCTCGACCTTGAAAGCCTGAGCATCCGAAGCTCGGTACGAGGGAAACTAGCTTCTCCGCCTGTTGAGTCAAGATGTCTCGTTTGGTTGATTGATTGATTAATTAAGGTTTAGAGGGCGCTTCAACTGCCAAGGTCATTGGCGCCCATGTCGAAGTATTTTAAAAAAGGGAATAGGTTCAGTATGTGTTACAGATGGAGCCTACCCCCTAATTAAAATCATATACATAAAGAGAGACTTGAATTCTACATCGAGTATTCAAGTAGTAGGACAGAAAGAATATATAACAAACACGTAAAATTCATAGTAGAACTAAAAGTTGGCTGTAAAGGGGCCAAAAATAAAACAAAAAAAAAGTAAAACACTATTCTATTCTCTCAAATAAGATTATATATTCCGCTTTCCCTCAAGAAGCAAAAAAGTTTTGAGAGCGCGGAATCGTCATCCCCGAGCACCTCCCTTAGCGAGTTGCCCAGGCCATGTCTTCGTCGGTTGCCTAAATGTTTCCTGCAGTTCAGGAGGACGTGTTCCACAGACAGAACCGTCCCACATGAGTCACATACGGGAGGAGTTTCTCCTCGAAGGAGGAAACCGTGGGAAAAATGGCAGTGTCCAATTCGAAGACGAGTTAAAATTACTTCCTCACGCCTAGAGTAGCGAGATGAGGAACGCCAGGGAATTACAGAATTCTTTATCCCACTTAGTTTAAAATTGGTATTGTACCACTCTGTTTGCCACGCTCTAAACAAAGATCGTTTCAAGTAAGCCTTAACATCGGACAATGGCACAGCAGGAACGTCGATACGAGTATTACGAGTAGCTGATTTTGCCGCCAGGTCGGCCAGCTCGTTCCCTGCGATTCCCACATGGCCTGGAACCCAACTAAGAACCAGGTCATAGTTACGGGACATGAGACTTTGAATCAGGTTTTGAACTGATTTTGTCAGGTAGTCTGACGAAGGCCGGGAGACAGCCTGAAGAGAACTGAGAGAATCAGAACAGAGAACTACTCGCTGCAACGTCGTTGACTCGATGTACTTTAGGGCTTTGAGTATTGCGTACATTTCAGCAGTGAATGTACTGCACTGTGAATGAAGACGATATGATTTGGTGGCCCAGATGCAATGAAAACTACATGCCACTGCATCATTGTGCGATGACCCGTCCGTGTACAAGAATAGATGATCCGGATAGGCTTCCCTCATACCCTGAAACTGCTTTTGGTAAACTAGAGGACTAGTATTTTGTTTGGAAAGATTGGAGAGTCTGAGGTCAAAATTGGGGAGAAGGAGTTTCCAAGGGGGAATCAGGTCATTTGGGGGTTTCACAGGAGTAAGAAGATCGACATTAAGTCCCTGCAAAAGATTTCGCAATCGAATGCCTGGGGGCTGGGGTAGCGATGTTCGAAGAATATAAGAAGATTCATATTTTGGGCGAGTGATTATTCGGCGACAAGGATGATTAAAGAGTCCTGACACTTTAGCACCATAAGACGCCAATAGAATATCTCGCCTTATTTTTAAGGATGGCTCCCCAGCGTCAGCTAGAATGCACTCGATTCGGCTGGTGCGATACGCGCCTGTTGAGAGGCGAATACCTGCGTGGTGTATGCTGTTGATAGGTCTAAGGGTGGAAGGAGCTGCAGAACCATACACTTCACTACCGTAATCCAATGCTGAGCGAATGAGTGCTCTGTATAACCGCAGTAGGGTAATGCGGTCGGCTCCCCATGAAGTGCCACTAAGCATTCGCAGAAGATTGAGGGGGGAGACGCATCTGGTTTGCAATGTGCGGATATGAGAGCGCCACGTGAGGGACTTGTCAAAAGTCAGCCCCAGAAACCTGGCAGAGTCAGTGAATGGAAGCTTATTTCCTCCCAAGTACAGGGTTGGGTCGCTATGCAAGTGGTATATTCTGCAGAAGTGCACTCCAATGCATTTAGTAGGTGAGAACTTGAAACTTGTCAACATGCTCCATTCATGCAGCTTGTTGAGCACCAGTTGGAGTTGCCTCTGGATCACACTTATGCTGCTGGATGAACAAAAAATGGCAAAATCATCTACAAACAGCGATGCCTTCACAGGTTCCCTCACGACCGACGCTATACTATTTATGGCTATGGCAAACAGAGTGACTCTTAGCACCGAGCCTTGGGGGATGCCGTTTTCAAGGGGGTGACTGTTAGACAGTTTGTCACCAATGCGAACTCTGAAATATCTGTCCGATAAGAAATTTTGGAGGAATAAGGGGAGCTTCCCCCTGAATCCCCAAGAGTGCAAGGTTCGCAGAATGCCATACCTCCAAGTGGTGTCATACGCCTTTTCTATATCGAATAGTACGGCGACAAGGTGTTGTCTCAGAACGAACGAGGTTGAAATTTCCGTTGCCAAAGCGACGAGATGGTCAAGGGTTGACCGGTGTTTCCTGAAACCGCACTGAATTGGAGCGAGTAGGTTTCTGCACTCCAAGGTCCAGACCAAGCGCTGGTTTACCATCCGTTCCAGCACTTTGCAAACGCAGCTGGTGAGAGCAAGAGGTCGGTAGCTCGATGACAGCGACCGATCCTTTCCTTCCTTCAGAGCTGGGATAACTATGGCTTCTCGCCATACAGCAGGGATGGTGTGCTCTTCCCAGATGCGATTATAAAGGCGGAGGAGAAATTGCATCGCCACATCAGGAAGATGTTGTAACATTAGGTTGTGTATTTCATCAGGACCTGGGCAGTTCTTCTGGCCAATGCAAGAGCAGAGCGCAATTCCGATATGGAGAAAGGTGTGTTGTAATCTTCAGACGCTCTGCAGAAGAAATCCAACGGACGGCTCTCCATCCTTTCTTTGATCAAAAGAAAGTCAGGAGCGTAGTTCGCCGAACTTGACATGGCTTCATAGTGCGCGGCGAGTTCCTCTACAATCATATCTGGAGATGTGATCATTTCTCCGTTTTTCAGAAGACCTGGCACCGTATTTGGTGAAGAGTGTCCTTTGATCTGTCGAATTTTTCTCCATACCAGGCGTGGTGGCGTGTGACAATTCAGAGACGAAACGTACGCTCTCCACGATGCATTTTTGCTCTCTAAGATAGTTCTTCTAGCCTTCGCCCTGCATCTTTTATACTAGATTAAGTTATCCACTGTTGGATAGTGTCTGAGACGTGCCAGTGCCTTTTTTCGAGCACTGACCGCTCTCGAGCAGTTCTCATTCCACCACGGAACGAAAGGGTGTCGCGGTTTACCGCTTGCCTTCGGAATTGCGATGGAAGCAGCAGCGAGTACAGCGCTATTAAAATGTTCTGTCATTTCATCCACATTTCCGAAGGGACCGTCTGACAGGTTAACATTATTTTGGTATGTCGACCAGTCAGCTCGTCGCACGATCCATTGAGGGGGCCGTGCACAACTACGGCGAAGATGATCAATGTGGACAAGCGTGGGGTAATGGTCGCTTCCATAAAGATCTTCTAATATGGTCCACCGCATAGCAGTAGCAAGTGAAGAGCTGCAAAGGGCTACATCAATAGCCGTGCTAGAATTCGTAGCTACGGCAAAATGAGTTGGTTCCCCAGTGTTGAGAATAGCCAAATTCATGGTGTCGATGACAGACTCCAAAATAGCACCTCTTTGACACGTGCGAGAGGAACCCCAAAGAGGGCTGTGGGCGTTTACATCACCCACAACCAAGAAAGGTGTGGGCAATTGGTTTTATTAGATTTACTAGGTCATCAACCGACACCGTTTGTCTTGGGGGAATATAGATATTACATACGGTGAGAGAGAGGGACGGCAGATTCACCTGCACACAAACTGTTTGAAGGTCGGTGTGAACAGGGATTTCTGCAGAATGCAGCGAATCCTGGACCAAAGTAGTAACTCCGCCGTGAGCGCGGAGGCCGTCATCGACATCAACCCTATAAGGAGTGAAACCGCGAAAGTGTATGGACCGTGGTGGAGAAAGATGCGTTTCCTGTAAGCAGAAAATTGATGGTGTATAACGGGACAATATAAGTTTTAATTCGTCCCGTCGGAGAGAAAATCCGTTCAGATTCCAGGATAGGAGAGCCGTTGTTAAGAAGTTAAGGGGATTTCTTCTTTTTCTTTTTTCGCCTCTGCCGCCCGAAGGAGCGAGTGTCCACCCCGGCTGAAGTTTCCGAGGCAGTATCATCCTGACCACTGCTCGACAGGCTGAGAGATCGCTCAGAGCGAGTTTCAGGAGTCGGGGTAGGTGGTCGAAGTTTGGAGGATCTATCATTTTTCTTGTCCAGGCCAGCAGGCCGTGTGACATCAGCCTTCTTGCGCGGCTGAGAAGTGGATACTTGTTCTGTCTTCGTCTGTGTTGTCTTCTTGGGTGGTATTTTGTATTTTGTGGGGATTATTATTTTCCCACATTGCAGAGGCGATGTCTCCTCAGGGAAGTCCACTGGGGATACCTGGCAACAAAAGTTCGCTACTGGGGGAGCAGCAGGGGAAGACTGAATGCTTGTCGCTTTGACCGTGTTCGCCAGAGTGCTAGAAAAAGAACGCCTGAGATCCACAGGGTTCTTCACCAGGTATCGGCGTTTCGCTTCCGGAAAAGATACCTTCTCCGTCACCCTAATCCTTTGAATCTCCCTCTCTCTCAGATATGTGGGGCACTTATTAGAGTTGGCCGCATGGTCTCCTTCACAATTTACACAGTGGGCTGGTGATGAACAAGGGTTGGGATCATGCGCGGAATTACCGCACTTTGCGCAAGCAGGGCTTACGGCCATGCACCTTTGTTGTGTATGACCGAACCTCTGACACTTAAAGCAGCGCAGGGGGTTCGGCACATACTGCCGCACGCGAAGGTTATAGTACCCACAGCTAATTTTCTCTGGGAGAGAAGGGAGATTAAAAGTCAGGATCAAGGTGGGAGTGGGGATCTCTTTCCCATTCTCCTTCCTCCTGATCCTATATACCTCCGTAACGCCATGGCTCTTAAAAAGGAGAGAAGTTCGTCCTCACTTTCAAGCGCAAAGTCTTCGTGATTGACCACTCCCTTACATAAGTTAAGGGTAGGGTGAGTGGTCACTTCCACTTGGAGGCCGGCAATCTGCTTGGTTTTTTGGATCTTGTCAATCTGCTCGTCGGTGCGCGCTTCGAAAAGAATGGTACCATTCCTCTGTCGCACGACCGCTTGCAGCTTTCCAAAACAGTCTTCAATGGCTCGCGCGAGGCGGACCGCACTACGCTTTTGAAGGATTTTTCAACTTCAACACTTGACATTAAGAGAAACCGAGGTTTCTTTGGTTTGTTCTCCTCCCGAAGGAAGAAACTATTCAAATCTACCGTCTCACATCGCCTCTTCCTTGCGGAAGAGGGCAAGGGGTTTGTTTTGGGCTCCATACGATTGAAGCAGATTCGTCTCCGTGCTCCCCACCCACCATGGAGCCCAACAAGGGGACACTCCACTGGGGTGCCAGGGCTGACACGGAGATATAGTAGGGGAATGTCACAGCGCTGCACCGCCGTGGATCCCCCGCTCACCCTGGAGTCAGTGCAAGACCTAGTCCGAGCCGACTGATCGGGAGTGGGTTAGCTCCCGACCGCCCTCTAGAAGAGTCCGAGGCCAAGCGAGTGTATTGACATCTACAAGGAATGTTCC
Organism: Acheta domesticus; assembly: GCA_031308135.1. NCBI lineage: Eukaryota > Metazoa > Arthropoda > Insecta > Orthoptera > Gryllidae > Acheta > Acheta domesticus. The sequence goes on along the minus strand of JAHLJT010009436.1, from coordinate 145,639,470 downwards.
CCAAAAATACGTAGACGTACCCCTTAGTGCAAGCCAAAAAAGTGTAGCACCAGGACTAGTTGGGAAACAAACAGGTCTCTCAACTGCCAGGACACCCATTCCCTCCGACACGGGTCGCCATGCACGGCAAACACATGGGTGGGCGTTCAGCATACAGAGAAGGCCAGTGAGGAAGAAAAAGGAGTGAAAAGAATATACGTGACATGAAATGAAAAGGAAGACGATGAAAAAAATGGAGAAAGGAACACTTGAGAGCCTTCTTCTGCATCCCCCCGTCAGGACGTGGACCAACCCACCTCGACGGGGTCTCGTTTGGAACGTGAAGACAAAAACCCCGTGAAAAATACACAAAAGAATCAAATACATAAGGTGGAAAAGTGGGAATGAATAGAGTGAGATAAATTCCTTTTGTTGATTATTCAAGATGGTAGGCAGGTGGGTAATGTTTCTTGCCAATATTCTCCCCTTTACTATCGTTTTCTGACCGCAACTACCTCACTTAAAAGCTCATACGTGCAAAACACGACCCAAAGCGAGAAAATCGAATCCAGTGCCACTAAAATTAAAACGTACCGTAGACACTTTCCACGTTAGACAGAAACGTGGGAATGTGTTGTGCACCATGTACGTCGTACGTACTCCCGTCTCCTTTGAAGGGTGTTCAATATGGTTATTTTGTTAATACATTATTTAATGAATTATGAGTATATCTGTGCTTCATTAACAAGATGAACCATAACAATGATTAAAGCAGATATTTTAGCATCAATTTTATGGGTTTGAATGAAAAACTTCCAAAATCACAAGTTTGTAAAAACCAATAAAAGTGAATGAAATAATAATTGATGATACCACTATCTATCCCAAGAAACGAAAGTTGTTGGACTACATGTCCTACCTTTGTTGAGCTGACTTCTCTTTTTCTGGAGAGACGACCCCAATACCCTGGTACATCCTATGCCTTTAGTCATATTGCACTAGTGGAGAAGCGGTCAACGCATTAGGCAGTAGGCGTAGGATCTCCCCTTTTTCCCGTATCCTTTTCCGGCGATCTGATGTGTAACACTAACTCCTTGCTGTAACACTAACTCCTTACTCCCTGCCAAAATCACTACGATTTATTTGTCACGTGGTTACAAAAATTTGTTGGTCGTAGGTCGTGGCTGGCCCCGTACGGGAATTACCTGTAAACTACGTGTAATACTACAGCATACCCGGGTTTCTATTAATTAAAATAATGACATCATTTTGTAAGAAAAGGGAGAACTTTCGCAATTCCGTTCTCCTTTAATTTATTTCTTTTCAAAAGATGAAATTCTCTCGTTTTGTGAAGCCCTTACCCGACCACGATACACCATGCAAATACAACAATGCAACATTTCATAAATACACATACGCTTGGCAACGTCGACAATACATAGGCTACAATAACATTTCAAATATAAATAACAACCAACTGAATTCTATTTACTCATGCAGGAATTCCTTTCTTTTGCAAAATATTTATTTAAATTTCTTTCGTACGTACGTTAGCCAACTCTAATAATAATAAAAAAATAAAAAACATTTATTTTTTTATACCACTTTGCTCAGCAATAACTCGCATGCATTATACCTTATGTAACGTCGGCACCTGCCAGCCAGATTTTCAAACGGCCGGGCACGGAAGCTGCTGGATACATGGGACAGACAAAGGCACTGGAAAGTGGAAAAATTCCTTGCTACCCCCCGTGACGCAAGAGGAGCGGGCAGGGGCACCGGACCCAGTGCGCGACATGTGGTCCGGCCGGCCTTTAGAGGGCGGAAGCCGACCGCCAAAGTAAGTTAACAGAGGCGGCAGTTCGTTGTCAGAGCACCTCGTGAGTAGACGTGCATGCTCGCCCGAGACGGGAGTGCGGTCCCTGAGGCACGGCGTGTGCGAAACACGGTGTCGGCCACCGGCGCGGTAAAGCGGAAGGTGGGGGATGCACTAGCCCTAGGGACGGGGAGCAGGCGCGTGGGAGGTACTGGCGAACATAACTCCAGAGCTGTAAATTTGTACATTCTGTAAATAAACCAATTTGTACATAGAGTTCGTGTCTGTGTCGTTATTTAGCTACCACGAAGCCACAGACGGGGTTATTTAAATGGTGGCAGTGGTCAACGAACCCAGGCCAGGGGTAGCTGTTTAAAAATTAGTTAAAATTTTTAAGAGTGCAGCGGCAAAAGTACCCAGGCTGGGGGAGGAAGTATGCGGTTACAATAGACTTGTAAATCGGTACTTGGAGGAACTTGCGAGTGCGCACCGGTATAGTAACGCACGGGGTTATTTAAATCGTAAAGGCACCAACGGGGCAGAGACTGGATCGTCTGACCGAAGAAAGAAACCATCCCAGACAGGAAGGAAGGAAGGACGACTTCAAAGCCAACCAATGCCGACGAGAACATCAAGGACACCTTATGTAAGTGTAGCCTTCGGCATTCGTCGCGATCAGAGCAGGCATAATGACATTTTTAGGGAAGTACCGGAAAGACTGCCTTGTGCAGGTCGCGAAAGAATTAGGAGAGTCTGTAAGTACTGAGAATACAGTGGTCAGTCTCAAACAGATAATTCTCGATAGCCCTCATTACGATGAAGAATTTGTAAAAGGATTAGCGAATAATTGCCAAGATAGTATCGAGAAGGAAAAAGAAGGGAAAGAGAACGGGAACAAAGGGAACGAGAAGAACGGGAACGAGCATTTGAGCTGGAGAAGTTAAGGCTAACGAGGCAGACGACGACTAGTTCGGAAGAAGGTACAGAGACGAATTCTAAAGCGCACATTAAATTATATCACGTAATGGATAAATTTAGAGGCGAAAAAGATGACATCACGGCTTATCTAAGCGTATTTGAAGCACAAGCAAATCAATTGGGCGTACCGGAAGAATATTGGGTAATCAATCTTATGGGGTTGTTGCCGAACCAAGTCAACTCATGGCTTATGGACTGAAGGGCGGGGAAATGCGACCGAATATGCCGAGATGAAGGCAAAATTATTAGAGATATATAAATTCAACGCGGAAAAGTTTAGGCAATTATTTACGAAACATATGAAGCAGGCCGGTACCACTTGGAACGTGTACGCGAGAGAGCTGCACAATTATTGTAAACAGTGGGTGGCGGGATTGCAAATATCTACCTTTGAAGCTCTTCTCGATCTAATAGTTACTGATCAAATGAAGCGACGAGTTCCCGTCAGAGATCAGGGAACATTTTATAGACGAGTGGGGCACATTTACAGTCGCGTTAGAGTTCGCGAAGACATTAAGGCTAAATGTACCGACACTAGTTCAATTTGTCGCCACCACGTGGCAGCACCAAGTTTAGTGAATTTTACTTTACCGATTACGTCTGAACAAATGGTCCGATTTTCGATCTGTAAACGGCATTTGACTCCTGTTTATAATAGAATTTACGCTACGAAGCCCTTTTTCAAAAAAAACTAGCAGAGAAACTCGATTTTTAAAATTTTTCTCGTACTTCCGGGAACAATTTAAAAATGTGGGCTTATAGCGCGATGGCGACACGCTTCCAGAATCCAACGCCGTGTCAAACATGCAAATCGGATAAATAGGAGCGACGGTAAGTGAAATTTCGAAAAACACCCTACACCCCACTCCCCCTTCCCCTTCCACGCCGCCGGGACATTGCTTGGCCGGCGGCGCGGTCAAGCCGGCACGGGCGAGCCGGGCGGCGGCCGCCGGCGCGCGCGGCGACGGGCAAGAAGGCTGAACTCTCGGGGCAGCAAGCCAGACACCCGTCACTTCGTTGATGCTTCCGTCACTTCGCTATCTCAAGATATTTTTTTCCCCACATATGAAACTAGTGATGCTGTAATAGGGGTAAACGGTCTCGTATCATCTTTAATAGTAGTATAAAACTATTATCTTATCACATATTCCATCTTCCTTCGAATACCATCATAAGAATGTCTGAGGTATCACTCAAAACACCGATCCCGCTTTGGTGCTGATTTCAAAAAGAAAAAATCGTAAATTGCGTAAATATCACCCATATTCCATCTCCTCACATCGTATTTTAGATATATTGTACTTCTAAGATCTTTCATTACCATTTCACTACCGGAAAAAAACAAGCGGAGATAACGCAAGAGCTCTTTATCCTACGATTCGGATTTATCATTCAAAACGGCGTTTGTCACCTTGATAGAATTCACCTGGTTAATCCTTTTCCAGTAAAATAGCGAATCGAATTTTTTAAAATGTTTTTATACTTGCTGACATATTTGAAAAAGTGGTAAAATAGCGCGCTGGCGAGATGCACCATGAATCTAACGCTATATAATACACTGAAATCGGATAAAATAGACTTCTCTAGTCATGTAAAAAATGATCTTCAGTAACGTCAAAATTCTGTTTCGCCGGTACTGCTTGTCGATCTCATGGCTAAAGTCCGGGTCTAATGTAATTACATATGTTTTGTCTACTGTTCTCATTTTGTAATTTAGGCGAACTGTTGCAATCCTAACAAAATATTTAAATTTTTTCGTTACAAATTTTGTACTGTATTACGTATTTTACACATTTTGCTGATCATTTAATATCTGCTTAACAGTATATTTATTATTTGCTAATTATTAAGGTATTTCACAAATTACCAAATTTTCTTGAAATTATTTCCGGAAATATATTAATTAATTTTTGAAAATAGTTTTTATTTAAATGTGTTTATATTTTTGCAATGAGCATATTTTGTCTAATACTAATTCAGAATTGCTGACATTCCTATGTGCTGCACGTAAAGATTTCGAACAGAGTGCTTCAAAGATTCTCTGTTCGTGTCTGCGTTTTCTACGTGCATCTCTTGTTTTCATTGCTGATAGAAAGAAATTAAAAAAAACCAGTAGGCAGAAAAAGTAGTTACTTTTAAATTCGATATAATTAATATTTTATTAATGGAATTTCAAATTGTGAACATTTATTTTACTTTATCTCTCTTCTCAATCTTCATACGAAGAGAAAGATATCGTGCGCAGGAAAACTCTCAAAACGAGTCCTGATAATGAAAATGTGGATAAATCGTGTTGTTGCTATAGTAAATTACTTCCTGTAACTCGTGGTGTAGCCAGAATCCATGTTTTGTGGGTCCTTAATACGAAAAATTGATTGACGGAAAAACGTCCGTCAGTGTCTCTGGTGTATGTGAACAACACTAGCGTTTACACTGCGTACAAATTTTTCCAAACTGGAAAAAACAACAACAAAAAACAGCTGTCGAACTACTGTCATTCGAAGCTCTGCAATTTTCAAAAACGTGCATTACTTTTTGGAGATACATTACACGACCCCCCCCCCCCCGGATATTTTAAAAATTTGCTCAAATATGGCTCCAAATTTTTTCTTTACATTTCTCGTAAAAATTGAATAAATACACATGGCTAAGGTCCGATTTCACTGATAACTGAATTTTCGAAAATTGCAAAAGATTGAATTTTTTCGGCGTTTCCTACAACTACAATAATTGACGATAGAGACTTTTCCTTTCTAAGAAATTTGTTGTACATAATTAGTTCTTTCATTAAGATCATGAATTTTTTTAAAACAATTTTTGTAGTTATGTCGCAATCTTGTGTGCAATATATGCAACTTTTAAAAGATAACAAAGCAATATTTTTTCAAAATCGGCTCCATTTTTTCCCTTTAAACTATTGGTAGGGATATTGCGAAATGTACTTTAAGAGATGACATAAACGCTATTTTGCTCTATTCTTTTGTTTTTGCGAAAATAACACAAATGAAACTTTTTTGAATAGCCTGTCACGTCGTTTATATTTACATTATCGGCGATTTGTTCACATTATTAGATTTATGAGCACACGTACTTTAAATTATATCATTTAAAGTTTTTTCGAAAACTAAAAATTTTTTTTGGAAATGAACTCGAAATTTCGCATTTTCAGAAACGCTCAAACGCCAATTTTTTGTGAAAAGGTTCCAAATTTTTTGTTCAAGTTTTTGTACGTATAGTGCGAAATGCACTGTCTAAGGAAACAAAAAAGTTTTGTTGTATTATTTTGTTGTTTTTCTTCAAAATTTACACAAATGTATTTTTTAAATATTTCGCATGCCTTGTATGCAAATTCGCAGCGATTTGTAAACATTATTGCATTTGTGAATGGAAGAGCTTAAAATATCTTAAAATAAATTTTAAAAAAACTCAAGATTCCTGTGAAAAAGGGCTTCATATTTCACATTGCCACAGACGCTTAAACACCCTTTTCTTAAAACGGTATCAAGTTTATGAATGAAAATTGTCGTAAAGGACAAGGTTTCAGTCTTCTTTAATATTCTAAAAGCAATATTTTGAATCTACCATTAGGAAACCGAATAATTGAGAAAACCTAAAAAATAAGTTGGGTGCATTAAATGGCAGGTGGCAAGATGGGGCAAGGCCATAAATCTAGCCCATGCCAACAAAATAGTAAATTTTACTACGACAAAGTCCGAATAGCTGGCTGAGACTATAGGAAATTGAAAACTAATACGGGAAAGTCTGTGCCATTCTGTAGCACCACCAGTTACTTTCTCGTGTTAGTTACTCAAAGTTATGTAATGCTGCGGAAAATCTATTTCGAGATATTAACGGAAGTACTCGTTTTGGGGTCCCCTGATAGATCCCGAAAGGGTGTATGTGTGTTTTGACTTTTTAACGTCCGTTCGTCCGTCCATCTGTCTGTGTCTGCCTGTCTGGGCGTATGTGAACACCACTAGCGCCTAAACTATGTGTAGAATTTTTGCTCAACTGAATAAACCCCTGTCGATCTGGTCTGAGTCGAAGTTCTGCGATTTTTAAAAACATTCATTAATTTTTGGAGATACTTTTTATTAAGCCCCAGGGACATTTTCAACATTTTCTCAAAAATGTCAACCAGGATAGGTGGCTCAGTGCATCAACTGATGTCACTGCAATACCTCTGACCGAGAGGTGCTAGGTTCGAGTCCCGACGGTGGCAGGATTTTTCAACACTAGCTTGTCAGTTAGATGTAGAATTCAACCGATGTCTGACGGAAAATTCTAGCGACCGGCTGCTCTGATTGGAAGTTTTCCGTAGTTTCTCCGATCAACATCAAACGAATGCCGAAGAAATTCCCTAACAAACGGACCTCGCGCGATATTTCCTTCCTCTTCCTTGTCCTATCTTCACACACACGCACACCAACTTGCACAACACTACCATATATGCTGGGAGACCAGTGGGAGGATTGGAACTTGTCCCGGCTGTGGGCCGTGCACTGCTGATGGGAGATACCTAGTTAAGAAAGAACCCGGCAAGCCGACAGGTAAATCGGTCGGTGATTTAGAGCTTGTCCCGGCTGGGGTGGTGCCCCGCTGGTGGCAGATACCTGGTTGGGAAGCCCCGCTAGTGGACGGAAGGTCAGCGCCGGATCTCGCCATCGGCATAGCGGGCAACATCTCTTCCACCTCACGATGAAATAAACATGCATTGCACTTACGGGACTAATGACCAAAGCAGTTGACGCGCCCAAAATCACTAACAATCAATCAAACATTACTCCAAATACTTTCCTTAAATTAATTGTAAGAATAAAGTAAAATACACTCAAGGTGGCATAGCTCTTATATTCATTGCTGACTGATTTTGGGAAAATTGCAAAAGTTCGAATTTTTTTTCGGCGTCTTCCTACAACTACAAAATTGAAGATAGAGATTTTCCCTTAAAATTATATTTGTCCTCCATACTTAGTTCTTTCAATAAGGTCATGCACATTTTTTTGAAATTTTAGTAGTTTTCGCGCAATATTGAGGGCAATTTGTGCAATTTTTAAAATTACAAGAACAAGATTTTCTCAAATCGACTTCAACTTTTTTCCTTAAACTTTTTGGAAAGGATAGTACCTAATGTACTCTGAGATGACATAAACGCCATATTGCTCTATTCCTTTGTTTTTTCAAAACTTAAAAAATGTAATTCTTTGACTAGCCTTTCATTTAGTAAATATTTTCTTTAACGGCGATTTGTTCATATTAGGGAACTTTTGCCACCTCGAACGTTAAGTACTATCGATCTTTTGCGCATGCGCAGATGCACCAAAGTGATGCGAAACTTGCACTGCGAATGAGCAGAAGATCGGTAGTACGTAACGTTCGAGGGTGCAAAAACTCCCTACTATTACATTTACGAGTACATGTGCTTAACATTATGTCTTAAAAGTTCCTCGACAACTCAGATGTTTTCTGTGAAAATGAACTGAAACTTCCGAATTTGTACAAATGTTCAAACGCCATTTTCTCAAATTGCTTCTTCAAACTTTTCGTACGAATGCTATTTGCATTCTTTAAGTTAACATAAAATTAATTTGGCTGTATTTTTTTGATTTTTCAAAAATAAATAAATGTATTTTTAAGTGTCTCTCACGCCATTAATATTCACATTTCCAGAAATTTTATACATTATTACATTTGTGAGTAGAAGTGCTTTAAATGTCACCAAATGAAGTTGTTCGAAAACTCGAAAGATTCTTGTGAAAATTCCGAAGCTTCCATTTTCGCATTTACAGTAACGCTTAAACGCCATTTTCTTAAGAGCGGCTCCAAATTTATCAATGAAAATTCCTATATAGGACGAAGTTTTACTCTTCTTTAATATCCTAAAAGTAATATTTCGTATCTACCATTAAGAAGCTGAAAAATGAGAAAAGTTCAAAAAATGTATTTTGGGCGGCGATAGATGTCAGCAAGATGTCAGAAGATGGGGAAAGATGGTAAAACTGGCCCAGACCAAAGATATTAGATTACTATGAGAAAGTATGTGCAATTTGTCCTAAAGTACGAAAACGTTTTAAAAATTCGATTCGGTTATTTTACTGGAAAAAGGATTAACCAGGTGAATTCTATCAAGGTGACAAACGCCGTTTTGAAATGATAAATCGAATCGTAGGATAAAAGAGCTCTTGCGTTATCTCCGCTTGTTTTTTTCCGGTAGTGAAATGGTAATGGAAGATCTTAGAAGTACAATATATCTAAAATACGATGTGAGGAGATGGAATATGGGTGATATTTACGCAATTTACGATTTTTTCTTTTTGAAATCAGCACCAAAGCGGGATCGGTGTTTTGAGTGATACCTCAGACATTCTTATGATGGTATTCGAAGGAAGATGGAATATGTGAATAAGATAATAGTTTTATACTACTATTAAAGATGATACGAGACCGTTTACCCCTATTACAGCATCACTAGTTTCATATGTGGGGAAAAAATATCTTGAGATGCGAAGTGACGGAAGCATCAACGAAGTGACGGGGTGTTTGGCTTGCTGCCCCCGAGAGTTCAGCCGTCTTGCCCGTCGCCGCGCCGCGGCGGCCGCCGCCCGGCTCGCCCGTGCCGGCTTGACCGCGCCGCCGGCCAACCATGTCCCGGCGGCGTGGAAGGGGAAGGGGGAGTGGGGTGAGGTGTTTTTCGAAATTTCACTTACCGTCGCTCCTATTTATCCGATTTGCATGTTTGACACGGCGTTGGATTCTGGAAGCGTGTCGCCATCGCGCTATAAGCCCACATTTTTTAAATTGTTCCCGGAAGTACGAGAAAAATTTTAAAAATCGAGTTTCTGCTAGTTTTTTTTGAAAAAGGGCTTCGTAGCGTAAATTCTATTATAAACAGGAGTCAAATGCCGTTTACAGATCGAAAATCGGACCATTTGTTCAGACGTTATCGGTAAAGTAAATTCCTGCTGATGGTGCTGCGATCTATTGAATTTTCCTACAAGTTTTTTTCGGTACATTTAGCCTTAAACAATTATGAAAACAACAGGGCAGGACGGAAGAGTTTGTTTCCAAGGTCTAGCAAGAAGGTAGAACCAGTGGCAGAAATTGCAGCGAGTTCGGAGAAGCATAGTGCAAAGCCGTATAAAAAGAAAGGTGAAGTCAGGATCGATTTCGATCAGCAGAGCAAACGAAAATGTTTCGCTTGTGGCTCCACTCAACACCTGAAGCGAGGACTGTTCAGGTAAACGAAGCGGGGAGAAGGTTGCGCACGTCGCCGACCCAGAGGCGCGTGAATTATTTCGTAAGCACACCGTTTCTGGATTAATAAATGGGTTAGAAGCGGAGATATTACGCGACACTGGCGCTAGTTTCGATATTGTTAATGAACGTCTGGTAAAAGGTGAGCACATGACGGGCGAGTCTGTTTGGATATTTCAGCCATTAGACTTTGAGCCACGGAACTTGCCAGTCGCGCAGGTAAATGTGCAAGGGCCGTTTGGAAGCGTAGTTACTAAGGCAGCGGTAGTTAGAAAAGAATGTGATATCGGTTACTACCTATTGAGTAACAGAACTGCTCTCCTACTCGATGAAATACGCAAGGGTTACGTAGAGCCGCAATTGGTTGGAGCAGTTTGTAACACGCGCAGGCGCGGCCAGGGCCGAGGTTCGGGAGGAAGTAGCACCCCGAATCGCCGTCAGGTGAGCGACCGGAGGAGACTCTCCCGGACGAGACGGACGAAACCGAAGGGTTAGAGTCAGAATACGGTGTAGAAGACGATCACACCGAACTAGAACCTCAGGTAATCGATTTAATCCGTGTAGACAGAGAGACGTTTGCTGCGGAGCAACAAAGGGACAGTAAACTGAAGGAAATCTATGAGGCGTACGCGAATAGAGTTCCAGAGAAGGGAAAAGGACGCGTATTTCATTAAAAATAAATTGTTATTACGATCGCGACATAGTAAACGCGGAGAAAGATTCGACATGATTGTTGTGCCGGAAATATATCGAGGTACCATTCTTAAGTTGTGTCATGAAACTGCCAATGCGCACTTAGGGACAACTAAAAGCAAAGACAGTATGGCTAAATATTTTTTTTTCGCCGAATTGTTTCCAGGAAATGGAACATTTTTTCGAACGTGCGACAGTTGCCAGAAAGTGGGAAGGTCGGGAGAGAAGGTGCGTGGCCACCTTACCTTAGTACCACCTGTCTCAGAAATCTTTGGGAAAATTAACGTAGACGCCTGTGGACCATTTCCGGAATCGGAAACGGGACATAAATTCATCCTGACAGCTATCTGTGTAGCTAGTCGATTTCCAGAGGCAATCCCTATAACAGATTTAAAATCTACTACGGTTATTGACGCGCTACTGGACTTATTTAGTAGAATTGGATTCCCTAAAGAAATGCAGACGGATCAAGGCACTTGCTTTACTAGCATATTGACTGCGGAATTCGCAGAGAGATTCGGGATCCGGCTAGTAAGAAGTTCGCCGTACCACCCACAATCCAATGCAATCGAGCGCGTACATCGAACTATGAACAGACTCATTAAGGTTATGTGTCTCGAAGCAGGTACGGAATGGGAAAAGCAGTTTCCAGCAATCTTATTTGCGTACGGACTACTGTGCACGAAAGCTTAGGATTCACTCCGGCTGAGCATGTGTATGGCAGACACCTACGTACCCCAATCACGTTAATGTATGAACGCATTGCAGGAACTGAGGAGGAACCGAACTCCGTGGTCGAATACGTGTTTAAATTAGTAAACCGTCTAAAAAGATCGCGCGAGCTTGCTCATCAAAAATTAGTAAAGGAGCAAGAAAAGAGGAAGGTGTGGTACGACCGCAAGTGCACCGCACTTTCGCTGTAGGAGATCGAGTGTTAGTGCTAGCGCCGAATAAAACCCAGAAAAAACCCTTTCTGTGCAGTGGGTCGGGCCCGGCGAAGTACTGGACAAGATATCAGAAACTAATTATGTAATTTTACTACCTTGGAAAAAAGAGGGTCGTGTATACCACGTAAATATGCTAAAGCGGTACCACCAACGAACGGAGTACATTAGTTACGTGGCCACAGGGGCACCAGAATTCGAACCAGATGACGACGAATTAGATAAATATGCCGTGAATCTAGAAAACAGTGATTTTGAGATCGAAGCGATGTTTGAAGGAACACAGGTGGAACCTGAGTTTCAGAAAAGGCTGGAAGAGATTGTTTTTAAATATAGAGAGATTTTCTCGCACAAGCCTGGCCTGGCTGACATGGTAACAATGGATATCGAACTCATAGACGAATCCAAACCTGTCAGAAGTGCGCCCTATCGTATGTCACCTAGACAGTCAGAGATTCTAAAAGACGAAATCACTAAGATGTTGCGGGACAAAATTATAGAAGTAGGTGATTCGGACTACACATCGCCAATGATCTTGGTAGAAGCGAATGGAAAAAAGCCACGAGCGTGTATTGATTACAGACGACTGAATCAATGTATCAAAACGGAATATTATCCCTTACCAAACATGGAGGAGCGCATAGAGACTGTGGCAACGGCCAAAATAATTAGCACTCTGGATTTGGCAAAGTGCTATTGGCAAATTGCCCTCACGCCGAGAGCACAGCGATATGCCGCGTTTGTAACTAAATTCGGAACCTATTGCGTCTTCCTTTTGGTCTCAAAAACGCACCGTATCAATGCAGTCGAATGATGGCATCCTTGTTGGATTCGTGCAGTAAATTTGCCGTACCATACATTGATGACATTGCTATCCTTAGTGATAACTGGAAAGATCACATCCGCCATTTGGAAGAAGTATTCCAAATTACAAAAAAAACGAAATTACATGTTCAACCCAGTAAATGTAAATTTGCCAGAAATTCTGTTCAGTTTTTAGGGTACGTTGTGGGCGGCGACGTTATGAGGCCAGTCGAAGCAAAGGTTCTAGCGATTCAGAAGTATCCGGTCCCTAAAACAAAAAAACAAGTCAGAGCTTTTCTAGGACTCGCAGGCTACTACAGACGATTTATTCCTGGATTTGCAGAAAAAGCAGTACCATTAACAGATTTACTGCGTGGGAGGGAACGCCAAGGAAAGGTAAATTGGTAGCAGGAATGTGGCGACGCATTCAAAGCCCTAAAGGACGCCCTATGTAGTGAGTCAGTACCACACGCTCCAGACTTCAGCAAACCCTTTATTATGCAATGTGATGCATCAGATCGGGGGATAGGAGTAATCCTTGCTCAAATTGACGAGGAAGGGAAGGAACATCCGATAGTATATCTCAGTAGGAAGCTATCTGACTCGGAGATTCTATTTAGTACCGTGGAAAAAGAATGAACTTCTTTAATTTGGGGCTTGCAAAAATTAAAATACTATTTAGATGGGCAAGTGAAGATTAAGATTGAGACTGATCATAATCCCTTAGTATGGTTACGTAATTGTTCGGGAAAAAACCCTAGATTAATGAGGTGGTCACTAATGATTCAGTACCACAACATTGAAATTATCCATAAAAGAGGGAAAGAACATGTGAATGTCGACGCATTGAGTCGAATGTTTAAAACGTCTGATCTGATCACAATGATGCGGAAGGACACACTGTACGGGTCCTTGCCACGGTTGCATTGTATAACATGCATGTACTTGTATATATGTATTATTTATTCTTATTGTGTGAAAGGTTATTTATGTTTATGTATATTTGTGTTGCTTTTCTCAAGATTAGGAAGTGTCAATGTCTTATTGTGATTTTTTGTTGTTTTGCTGAAGGTTATATTTACGTATGTCTAAAGGTCCTTTTCTCAAAGTTATAATCATATGTGTTATTGTTAAATGAAGATTCAAAATAGTATAATTGAGTAAATGCATTAATATTGTATATACGGTAATATATGAGTTGTGTATCTTGCATTTTGTTGGTACTGAGAAAAACGGGGTTGTTCGCAGTCAAAAGATTCGATTAGAATGGTTAGCCAAAAAAATAGTAAATGTATAATGCACAGGTAATGACGTTAGAATGTAGGCCAAAGCGGCCAGGTACAGTCCAGAATCGAGGCTACTAGTGAATTTTTGTCCTGTGGTTGGCACCTGCGGAAAAAATTCAGTTCCGCGGATATAGGTGTCTGTAACGTCGGCACATGCCAGCCAGATTTTCAAACGGCCGGGCACGGAGGCTGCTGGACACATGGGACAGACAAAGGCAATGGAAAGTGGAAAATTCCTTGCTACCCCCCGTGACGCAAGAGGAGCGGGCAGGGGCACCGGACCCAGTGCGCGACATGTGGTCCGGCCGGCCTTTAGAGGGCGGAAGCCGACCGCCAAAGTAAGTTAACAGAGGCGGCAGTTCGTTGTCAGAGCACCTCGTGAGTAGACGTGCATGCTCGCCGAGACGGGAGTGCGGTCCCTGAGGCACGGCGTGTGCGAAACACGGTGTCGGCCACCGGCGCGGTAAAGCGGAAGGTGGGGGATGCACTAGCCCTAGGGACGGGGAGCAGGCGCGTGGGAGGTACTGGCGAACATAACCCCAGAGCTGTAAATTTGTACATTCTGTAAATAAACCAATTTGTACATAGAGTTCGTGTCTGTGTCGTTATTTAGCTACCACGACGCCACACTTAAAATACTTCTCAGTATCTCTCTCAGTGGATTTGCACAAGTTTACACTAATTTGCATTAACATTTTTGATCTTGTACAGAAATTTTTTTGAACTTTGAATATTACGCAAACAAAAACTGCGGACACTTCCCTTTGTCGACTTCAGCCGGTACGGCGTCGTTGCCCCAACTCGATCACCAGTTTGGTTACTTCTCGCGTGAACGGGTCCTCTTGCTGGATTTGCCGTAATGTTTTTGGAGTCCACCGTGGATTAATTTCCCGGACGTGAACTGCCGCTACCATCTGTAGTTCTTCCTCCTTCTCCTTGACTTTAATTCGGGACAAGTAGTCCGGGAGCAAGTTCTTCCGTCCCTCGCAATATTCAATTCGGAGCTGAAATTGCTGCAACCATAACGTCCATCGCAACAGTCTTTCGTTGTAGTTTGACTGTGCATTAGGAAGGTTAATGCCTTGTGATCGGTGATCACCGTAAACGGGCGTCCTATTAATAACGCGCGAAACTTACGCGTTGCCCATACCACGGCAAGCGCTTCAGCTTCTGTGGCCCCGTAATGAAGTTCACCGCCATTCAGTGATCGGCTATCCAACGCGACAATTTCTTGTTGTCCATGTTCGCCCCACCTGGAACAGCACTGCCCCTAACGCCGAGCCACTACTGTCAGTCTGCAAATACATTCGCCTGCGGAAGTAGGGATATTTCACCGTGCACGTTTCCTCGAACGCTTTCACAAGTTCTTGATATGCCTCATGGCATTGTTGTGTCCACTGCCACTTGTTCCCCTTCCTGAGCAGGTGCAACAGCGGTACTACCTTTTGTGAAGAATTCTTCACAAACCGAGTAGTAATTACAGATCCCGAACAACCGTCGTAGCCCGCGTATATTCCTAGGTGGTGGCAGGTTCTTAATCAGCTCCTTTTTGCTTTCTAGCATGCACATACCGTCAGGGGATATCTCGTGCCCCATGAATTGAACCCTCTTACAACAAAATTTACATTTCTCCAAATTTAGCTTTAAGTTGTATTCATTGAAAATTTTAAACAATCTTTCCAGGTCTCTGAGATGCGTAACAACATTTGGCGAGAACAACACAATGTCATCCACATACATGACCAGCGTGTCCAAGTCTGTGGCAGTAACATCGTTAAGGTAACGAATCAGCGCTGCCCCCGAATTCTTTAGCCCAAACGGCAACCTCGCAAACGAGTACACAGTTCCCTCAAATTTCAAACTGATGTACTTCTGACATCGGGGTTCGACTTCTATCTGCCAATAGGCCGACGAAAAATCGAGCGCGCTGAATACCGTTACACCACCTAATTTGATTACCATCTCATTTATAGTAGGTGGCGTTTCGTACCGGGGAATAGTTACGGCGTTCAGTTTTCGAGCATCCAGGCAAATGCGTATCTTCCCGTTCTTCTTAATGACAACAACCAGCGGACTCGCATATGGAGTTACTGCCCTCTTTTTAACTGACCTTTCTACCATTTCTCTAATTAGTTCTCGTACCTGCGTCCTGTACGCTTGTGGTATGG
The DNA here is from genome assembly GCA_031308135.1 of Acheta domesticus. Taxonomy (NCBI): domain Eukaryota; kingdom Metazoa; phylum Arthropoda; class Insecta; order Orthoptera; family Gryllidae; genus Acheta; species Acheta domesticus. The sequence continues at coordinate 145,623,548 of JAHLJT010009436.1, read as the reverse complement.
GGTATTGCTTCGTTGAAAACGGGGTAGTATCTTTCACTTCCAAAGCGAATCTATAGCCCTTCATCGGCTCCAATGATTCTTGAAATATTCCGACGTATGTCAACAGTAGTTGGCGTACCTTTTCTGGACAGTCCTCTTGGGCGACGACACCTTCCACGGCCGTGTCCACGTTCTGGTGGACCTCTTCCATATGGGTCAGCATTTCGTCTCCGCCGATTGCCGCTGTATCATGTTCAGCGACCACTGAGCCACCCCCAATACCTTGTGATCGTAGCGTCACTTTCCTAGTACCTACGTCGACGGCTTGGTAAGCCCTCAGTGCGTCCATCCCAATGATTACGTCACGCACAAGTCCACGGACGACTATCGCTGCCACTTCCACGGTCATTCCTCCCACGCAGAGTTCCACCCATATCTGCTTTCCGGTGGTACACGCCGCCTTCCGGTTCGCCATCACAACCCTCAGCTTCCTCGTCGGTTAGCTCAACTAACTCCTGCCCATCTCGTCTAATCTTCTCGCAAAATTCTTCCGATACCGTGCTGATACTGCTTCGTGTCAATTAACGCCTCTACCTCCCTACCGTAACAGGTGCCTCTCAAAACCAAACACTTGCTGGGTTTCGCGCCCTCGTTGTTTTCTTCTTCACGTAATAAGTCCTCGCCTGATACCATAACTATCCTATACGCCGACGCTATATCCGTAACAACTCCGTCTGTACATTCGTTTAAGCCGCCGCCGCCGCCCATTTCCGACTTAAACGTGATCACTTTCCTGGCGTCGTTTTTTCCTGGCGGCGAAGTGACACAATCTCTTCTCCCATATTAGATTGCTTCGCCTCATCGTGAGGCCGTTCCGTTCCCGAACGTTCAGCAGTGCTTTGCTTCGGTTTCGGCTGCTGCGGTTGCCCACCCTGCGGCTTCTCTGTCTTGACGGTCCTATCGCCTGTGCGCACCTCCATCGCGCATAGATTCTCCGACTTCGGTTTTGACGAAAACTTGTTGTAACCGCCAGCCCTGTGGTTTTGCGGTCTATAATCGCCACCGTCCTCCTCATTCCCATCAGTGATTTGATCGAAGCGACTGACACATTCGATCAAATCGTCAATCGTTTCCGGCATGTTATTCCATAACAGGTTTCTAATCTGGTTTGGCATCTGTCTAATCAGGATACGGATTACCTCAGCGAGGTTAAAGTCTTCGCTACATACTTTAAAAGCGCTTACTTTTCGAGTTACGAAGTCGCACATGCTTTCTGTGCCACCCTTCTTGTACCTTTCTGACATTAAGCGGTATTTTAACTCAAACCTATGGTGCTGGATCCAATACCGGTCTAAAAATTTGGATTTCCATTCCTCATATGATCGAGGCGTGGGCGTGAGAGCCTGCCACCAATACTGCGCCTTCGAGCTAAGCGCCTCTTCTACAAAACGTAACTTCATCGCCTCGGGAATCCCATTAACTAAAAAATAGTTCTCGAGAGCAGTCAAAAATGAGTAGGGCTGCTCTCTATTCTCCCCATGAAACCTGAGATAATTGGGTAGTGTTGCGTGGCCCATCACCACACCTGACATACCCGTCCGCTGCGCCGCCTGCACGCGACCTTCCAACTCCGCGATTCATTTCAATAAAGCCTTGTCCGCTTCTCTAAATTTCCCGGTTTCATGTACTTTCAATTGGTCAATTTCAGTCAGTACGGTCGACCTAATACTTGTAGTAATGCCGCTGACCGAGCTCTCGATCTTCTCTATACGAACGTCTTGACGTAGCGACGTCTCCTTCACGCCTTGAACATCGTGACTAATACTGTCTAGCTGCTCGCGCTGCTGTTGTGCGGCCTGACGCAATGTTGAAACCGATGATTTGACTTCACCGACGTCGGCGCCTAGTTGTTGGTTTATTACGTCCTGAACGGCGAAGCGAGTTTCCACTCTCTCCTCTAAAATGCGGGTCTCGCCCTCAGCCTTCTTAAATCGCTCCAGGGTCTCGGCTTTGAATGCCTCAACCCCCTCCCTTATGCTGGCCACAGCGTCGCGTAGTTCGCCCTCAATCTTGTCCAGTTTCCCTGTCAAGCTGCTACGTAATTCGGCATTGCCTTCCGCCATTTTGTTTTGCAAAGCTGCGCTGTTCTGTTCCAATTTGTTCTGCATATTCGCGCTGTTCTGTTCTAAATTCTGCAAGCCGCGCTGTTCTGTTCTATTTTTTCTGCAAAGCCGCGCTGTTCTGTTCTAATTTGTTCTGCAAATTAACGTTGTTCTCCTCGATCTTATTTTGCAGTCTGGCATTACTTTGCTGTAAAAATTCTAAAATCGTCGCCAAGCTTGGCTCCGATTTGCTGCCTGCCTCTACCGCAGTTTCAACTGCGATCGGCTGCCCAACTATTTCCTTGGTTGCAGTAATCGCAACATTTCCCTCCCCTTCCACTTCAAATTCGTCCAGATTCCCTTGCTCCTCGTCCCCGTCTCGAGCAGAAATTGTTTCGAGTTGTTTCCTCCCTAACACCTAGCGTTTTCTTACTACGCGTTTCCATGGCTACTGAACTCCTTTACTTTGAAAATTTAAATTTTTCTCACACTGAGCGCTGCAATATTAAACGCAGTTTAATGCCACGCCTCACGTTATGGGCGCCACTGAAACACTAACTCCTTACTCCCTGCCAAAATCACTACGATTTATTTGTCACGTGGTTACAGAAATTTATGTTGGTCGTAGGCAATGATGCTATAGATGGATACTCCTAGATATACTCCTACATATACTCCTAGATGGATGACTGTCGCCTTGGCGGTGAGGCCACCCAAGGCGCCATTTTGCACGGCAAAAACCTTGTTCGTATTGCCGAAAGCGGTGTGTTGTAGTATGTTTTCTCTTGAGTGATTAGTGAAACATTTTTTGGTTTTGATTTTTTGTTTTCATTTTGATCTTTACTTAATGTAATCGTTATTTTGAAAATTGGCCCAGGAAATCAATTATTTTTTGCCTTTGTTTTATCCATGTTTTACCACTATATGGTGGGTTTCACAACATTGTCGTGTAGTGAAATGTTAGTCTTAAGTGTTCGTGTTTTGAACATGTATTTTAATCTATTTAATTTTTCTTTAAATGTATGTTTTGTTCTACTTCCTGTTATGTAAAATTAAAAGAAACATTATTTATTATTTGAATATTTTCTTTCAATGGTGAAAGGTATCATTTGAATGTTTGTTCCTGCAAAAAGTTTTGTATTCATATGCAAATAAAAATGTCAGCCGATAAAAAGTACATATGTACTATATTTATCTACGTGTTTTCATTTTAAATCTCTCTGCCACCTCCCAAATCCAGCAGTTATTTACAACCATCCATTAAGAGAGGATAAAAGGGATATTTGGAGTGAAACGCAGTTTTTCTAATCACATGAACAATAAGTACGTCTTCTTCTTATATTTGAAAACGGAATATTGAAACAGAGAAAGAATCCTTAATAATAAAGTTGCCGTAGTAATAATAATGTACTGTCACGTGAAGTATTAACATATAAATTGATCTCTTCTGAAGTAGTATAAGAAGTTTGTACCTGTATGTCATCATAAAAAACAAGTCCTAATTTTTGCAAGTCTCTGGTCAATGTCAATGCTGTGTCAATGCTGTTCGTAGTTTTATGTAAATTATACAATATATTTCGACAATTTGTTGTTGCCTACAGCTTTACTTTCTTATGATGGAACAGAACCATGTTAATAAATACAATGCATACGTGTTACACTCGTAAAAATCTACCGAACTGTCATGGGCTGCAATTGACATTCAAAGCTTTTGCCGTGCAACATGGCTCCCTGTACGGCCTCACCTCCACCTATTGGGAAAGGGCGGAGTCAGCCATCTAGTGGTATTTATATACATCATTGGTCGTAGGTCGTGGCTGGCCCCGTACGGGAATTACCTGTAAACTACGTGTAATACTACAGCATACCCAGGTTTCTATTAATTAAAATAATGACACATCTTTTTGTAAGAAAAGGGAGAACTTTCGAAATTCCGTTCTCCTTTAATTTATTTCTTTTCTAATTTACTATTTCGTCAGACTTTATTTCAAAATTACCAAATCAGACGCGTTTTCAAAATCATCGAATATGACTTTCCGCAGCGCATCATTCCTTTGTCTTGCCACTATCGATTCATGTACAAGTTGGCTGCTTAACTATAGTCTAATAAATGTTTACATTTACTTCAAACTGTTTATGGGGAATATGCCATACATGAAATCATTACAGATGAAGCTCTGATCCTATGACATAACCCTGACCGCTCAGGCTTTCATAATCAGTTTTGTCAATTCTTCTTGGTTTGTTATGTCGGATAAACCTTAATAAAAATTTAATAAAAACGGCTCCGTATCAAGTTAAATTCTCTCCCACGCGAACGTAAATGTTACAGGTTAATGTTAAATATTAATTGTCATTTGCAAGTTAACTAAAGTCAAGACAAGCTATCAAGTTGGTATTAGTTAAGTCAGATTTAGTTCGTAGTGAAAAGTGTTATTTTACAAATGAGATGTACACGAACGCGATCTTTCTTGTTATCCTTTGTACCATTCGTCAAGCGAGCAACATGTCGCTCGTATGTCTTTGTAACAAATGGTTTTGAGTTTATATAGAGTCAAATTGCTTACTTTAATTGTTAAACTAAAGCGACGGCGATTGTGTGACGGTTAGCGTATCGGACTGTTATACCCAAGTTCGCGGGTTCAAACCCGATCGAAGCCGTGGATTTTTAAGGGCTAAAAATCCTTCGTACGCAATCTTTCGGAGGGGAAGTAAAGCCGGCTGTCCCATGTCATATTTACTGCATGTAACAGATCAAGTCTAAATGACGCCTCGGAGCTAAATTCAAAATCGCCTGTTTCGTCGCCCAAGGAATACCTTCTTTCTCCGCTAATTGGTGAAAGGAGCGTAACGAAATTTACGTGGTCAGACGGAAGAGCAGGCCTCATGGCCCGAGTCTCGCCACGTAAAATAAGGCAAGGCAATGTTTTGCATTTTCAGCGCTTTTTGTAGTTCAAATATACGAGTTAATTGACAAGCTGGTATACCATTTTCGCCCAATATAAAAAATCATTAACCCTTATTGAAATAAACGCGTAGCCCTCCTTTCTGGTACATCGCAATAAGTTTTTCTTCTAAGTGCCTTTCTATCTCTTTCTACACTACACTCTCACACGAGGCAGCGGATCGAGTGACATCCGTTCGCCTTTGAGGGCCAGTTGAAATTTCGGAGCGGTCTCGCAGACCACACAACACCAGTAGCGGGACTTTCCTTCCCATAGTGAATGTGCATTGCAAATTTTTTATTAGTGGATAATTTTAGTGTAACAATGCATTATCGTATTTAAATTACGGTTTCTTTTATGTTGTGAACAATATTTCAAACGATTCTACGAGTTCTTAAAATAATAGTGAAGAAACAGTATGGAACAAATTATACCCAGAAATTTATTCGGCGAGCAATACACAATTATATTTTAAATTTACATATTAACAACAAATGCTTTTATTCTCTTGTTTATTCGATGTTCTAATATTGAACATCCATGTTTTGAAACATTTATGTTTTGTTCTCGATGTCGCATTCTTAAAGCGAAGTTCGTCATTGGCCACTGCTGGGGACCGTGAACCAGCGCACCGCGAGCGAGCACAGGAAGCTCGAGCGATTACGAGCGATGAAACGGCACGCTTTGCAAAATCTCTGGAGCGAACCCCCCCTGGGTATACGACGAAACGGTCTGATACTCGAGGCTTAAATGCTCGAGCCAGCGAATGGTACGCTTCGCAGATCTCCAGGATATTGTTCAATATTTGAAAAGTTTACCTAGTGACGAATCTGGAAGTGACACAAACGAACAGGATTTTGATACAAGTAGTAAAGATAAATACAATCCTGAAGATACGGATAGAAACAGTGAAGAAAGTCAAGAAGAAACTGACACTTCTCATTAACCATCATGTTCTTATATTAGTGTATCACAAGATCCATCTACTTCAGATACTCGAGATGTGAGTATGAAATCAGATGCTAACGGACAAGGATGGAACAAAGTGGACTGTAAACAATTCTACATGTACTATTCTGCACAAAAAAGTTTCTCAGCACAATATTTTGCGAGAAAAACCGGGTACTACACCATACTCGAAACGCAATATACAGGGTGAGTCACCTAACTTTAGCACCTCCTGTAACTTTTGAACGGTTGAAGATATTGCAATGCAGTTTTCACGGAAGTGAATGAGGGAATGGAGCTAATTGATATGAGTATTGATTTCTCTTTTATCACTTGTATTTTACGAGATATTTGAGGTAACTTTGTTTTTTCAAATGGGACTATACATATTTTTTCAGTCTATCATGACAAGCGTAAAAAGACGAATCCAAAGATATAAATATTGTTATATGTTAGATAAGCATTTTTTTGAGTAATTGTGATTTTTTTGCGACTAGTGTTTAACGGATATTTTCATTGTAACTGTCAGCCCCACAAGGACACGCAGCGCTCCCCCCAGCAAACGCGGGATCGGGAAAGGGAAGGGATTTTAGTACTTGAGGATACGAAAAATATTCACAAAACTGTTGCATTTTTTCCTGAATTCTCCTTTCCATCCTGATCCATTTTCAGATATTTTGTGTTTCTTAGGGATTGAAAATACGGATTTGTCTTAAGTAGTATTTATTGAAATAAGATTATTTCTATCCCTAAGTTATTATTATATTCTTATTAACATTGAAATTGTTTGCTCAAAATACGCAATATTTTTTGTACAGTTTTAATTATTTATTCTTATTGTGCTTTGTTTCAAGATCCCATTAATACGTATCTTATGAAACCCCATTAAATGGAGTTGAAGTTATAAACAATTTTAATACGATACAAACTAATGACAAATCCTTATTTTCCATCCTTTAATTCCTTCAATCAAAGAAAGAAAATCTGAAAATGCGGAAGGATGGAAAACACAGTTCAGGAAAAAAACTGCAATGGTTTTGTGAATATTTGGAATATGTTTCGTATCTTCAAATCTCCCTTCCCTTTCTCAGGCGCGCGTTGCTGGTGGAGCGCTGGGTGACCTTGTGTGGTAGACTATTCAAAATGTCCGTTAAACCCCAGTCGCAAAATTAATCAAAAAAATGCTTATCTAACATACGACAATATGTACATCATTGGATTCGTCTTTTTACGCTCGTCATGGTGGACTGAAAAATATATATAGTTCCATTTGAAAAAACAAAGTTAGCTAAAAAATCTCGTAAAATACAAGTGATAAAATAGAAATTAATGCACATATCTATTAGCCCCTTCCCCTCATGCACTTTCGTGAAAATTGTATTGCAATAACTTCAACCGTTCAAAAGTTACAGGAGGTGCTAAAGTTACGTGACTCACCCTGTATATGAAGGAAGTTCTACTAGTGCGTGGAAACCAATGATAAATCAACAAATGCTAAACCATATAAAGAGATGCACAGATGCTGAAGCTGCTAGGCAGTTGGGTTCAACAACAAATTGGAATGTTAGTGTGAAAGAGCTAGCTAGTTTTGTAGGTTTATTGTATGTACGTGGTTTTTATTGTGCTAAAGGTGTTGAATTGAATAGCCTATGGTCACAAGACTGGTGAATTCCTTTTTCGAAAATCCATGTCCGGAGATCAGTTCAAGAGTATTCTCAGATTTTTACGATTTGACTTGAAAGAAACCAGATCACGTCGAATAAAAGAAGACAAGTTTGCTCACATATCAGAACTTTGGGAGAAATTTATTGAAAATTGTGTATCTTGTTAGGTACCTGGAGAGAAACTGTGTGTTGATGAACAATTGTTTCCAACAAAGCACAGTGTCATTTTACTCAGTATATGGCAAATAAGGCAGATAAATTTGGAATCAAGTTTTGGGTTGTAGCCGATATTGATGCCAAATACTTTCTAAACGAAATTCCATATCTTGAGAAAGACGATAAATGGCCAAAACATGAAAGTTTATTGGAGCATGTGGTTCTTACATAATAATGTAGCCTTTCTTAAATAAAGGACGAAATGTCACAACAGACTTTACGAGTCTGAAACTAGCAAAAAAAACTGGAAGCAAAGAAAAACAGTATTGTGGGCACAATGAATAAACAAAGGCAAGAAATACCAGTTGAAGTAAAAACTAGTAAATGAACACTTTATTCGACGCAGATTTTGAAGAACGGCAACATTACTCTTATTGTTTACCAAGGTAAAAGAAACAAAAATGTTATGATATTGAGCTCTCTTCATTGTGAGGTTCAGGTTGGTTCAGATGCAAAGAAGAGACCTGCCACTGTGATCTACTACAATAATACCAAGTATGGTGTTGATATATTAGATCAAATGGCTCGAAAATATTCTGTAAAGGCAAGGTCAAGAAGATGGCCACTGCACGTATTTTGTAATATGTTAGATCTAGCAGGAATAAACACTTGGGTACAATATAAAGAATTCACAGGAAAGAAAATAAGTAGAAAAAAATGTCTTCAAGCTTTGGCCATAGAACTATGCAAAAAGAGTGACAATAAGAAACAAACAATTGGAACAACTCAGTTGGTGAAGTGGCCTGTCGCCAATGTTCCACAAAAAAATGCGGCACCAAAATTGCCGACGAATGTGATCATTGCCAGAAACCTGTATGTGGAAAATGCACCAAAAGCATGAAAAATATTGCATTAACTGTGGAGATTAATCCAGAAAACAAAATGTGTATTGTTTGTCCATTTTCTATAAGTGCAATATTATCCTTGTAGTAGTATTATTGTCCTATTATTGTTGCATTGTAGTACTGTTAGTGATCATTTTTTGTAATTGATAATTTAACTTAATAAAACTATATAAACAAACATTGTGCTTTTACTTTTAATAAAAAATTAAGAAATGATTGCGGTCAAAATGACCACTCCCGTCGTTCTAGGTATGTAGAAAAGGCAGTCGTTCTAGTGTTAAAGCGAGATGATACTTCCCACACATGGAAAAGTTAAATATTTTTCATACTTTGTGTACAATCTATGTTCTTTTCTTGTGTTCTTTTATTCGACGTGATCTGGTTTCTTCCAAGTCAAATTGTAAAAATCTGAGAATACTCTTGAACTGATCTGACATGAATTTTTCGAAAAAAGGAACTTTGTACCTTATACTCAATATTTTAACATGCCCAAATATATTAGTATATGTTTTGTTGTCATTTTTACTCGAATTATTGATAATTAAATAAAGGTTGGGTATACAAACATTTACTTTTTAATGTTTTTACTAATATTTGTTCGTTACTGTTCCTAAAACAAAATGGGTACTTAATTTTTTGTAACACAGTAATTATTTTACACTATTATGTTTAACATTCAATATTTTATCTTTTTTTCTCTCTCCTTCAAATACTAAATTCAAAGGGGCCCCCAAATCTGCCAACTGTTTAGGGACCTAGGCTGTTGGAAGTCCAGCCCTACTTTTAATCCTGAATAGTCAACATTTCAAACACGTGAAAAATAAGACACACAAGTATGACAGCAGCAAAGGTTATAAAATAAGCACAGTCAAGTACTTCAGATATCGTAGGAAGATGGAAATGTTAGGGTGGGTGTTGAGTGACTAAAGGACGAGACTCATCTCCAGGACAGACTTTCCATGACAGCTATGAAAAGAAATTAAGATGTCAACTTAATATTCTAAAATAATATTTATTTTTACACAAAATTCATTTTCTTAGCATCTTGACTTTTATTTTTCTTCCTATATTTTTCAATCACTTTCTCTACTTTACCTTTCTTTTTTAAATCTTCATATTGCTCCACCAAATCAAGGACACGCTTTTCCGCTGCAATAAAAATGAAACAAAATTATATAATTATCTATACAAATAAGTAGGTACACACAATTCTTAAATTTATTTACAAATTATAACAAGACAACTCCACTGCTGAAATTATCTAGCACCAATAAAGTTTAACAATACTTTGTGAATCCCTCATTGAGGATATTAATGAATTATATAATAAATTACCATTCAAAATAAAAAATTGTGAACAAAAGAAAGAATTTGAAAGAAAAATTCTTTTTTACATAAAAGTAGAAAATTAATTTTGTAAATAGTTAATATAGAGAGTATATATATATATAGAATTAATATTTGGTGTGTACTGATACTCTTCAGGGAATAGTCTTATTTAATACCTGCCATACACTGGGCATTTCCTGATAAATTCCCAAGACAGGAATCCCATAAATTTCCTTGAGAATTTATCAGAAATCTCCAATGCACTGTGGTGCCACAACCCACAGCACTAATACATGGTTCTAATGCAACTGTGTTTGGGAAGATGCGTTGGGGTTATATCAAAAGGGTGGTCTCAAAGATTTCCACATCCTACACCTAATTTGTTCTTCTAGGGAGCATGTAAACTCTAGATGCACTACAGGGAGTGTCATATGACCAGAGAAGAATTGAAAGAATCAATATTGTTGAATGTTAAACCACATTCCAATATAAAAAGAATTTTTGATAATGAATGACAACAAGTGACTCTGCCCTCAAAATGTTTTTTAACTTTTTCAAAACTTAATAGAATTAGTTATCAAAAGTAAAGATAATACCAGGTTATTTACATTTTACTTTCTATTTACGTAGTATAGAGAAGGTTATGCACACTGAAGCAAAAAACTACGATTTTTTGACAGGAAAAAAAGGGGAGGGGATTGTAGGTCCCTAATACCGAAAAATGGTTAATTCTTGTTCTGATATACAGAAAATTTCCTCTTCACACGGTGTGAAGTCATAATTCGCATTTTGCGAGTCCTTTATGTACAAAAACATTATTTTCGGCAAAACGTCCGGTTCGGCAAAGCGGCTAAACCATTGGCAGGATTTTCATAAAAATGTATATAATATGTTTTAATTCATTCGGTTCCTTGTAATATTTAACAGTCATTAGTAATCTGCAGCAGACATCCATCATTACGTGAAGAATAATAACTTTCACATTTCATGAAAATAATTTAATGAAAGGCTTTCACTAAAAAAGATAGAAAATAGCAAATTTGGTATTATGAAAATGCAATATGTTCAGAAAGGCAACATTTCGGGGACATTTTTCTCCCCATCTTTTGGCCATCTGAAATTGACATTTAAACAAACCTCGATCGATCGGGCTGGCGTCGCTACCACTGGAATTCCAAAAGGACATTGTGAATTTAGAGGGTTCTTTACATGAACCCTAAATGACATTTTCATTAATACTAATCCCTTTAAAAGAAATTCTCTTAAAAGTGATGGACGTTTATACAACAGTGTGAGCGAAGGATCAAGAGCGGAAAGGAGGTGCAAACCAAGTCGCGAGAGCAAGGGCTGAAATGCCCTCGGGAACGCAGCATCTCACAGACCACTTGGTGTCAAAATGCGTTGGTTGTAAAATGGCGTTGGTTATAAAACTGCATGAACAAAACGAACTGAAATAATCAGTTCATTGAACGACTGAATGAATTAAATATAAATAAACATTAAAACAGTTAAATTAAACAGTTAGGCATCCTGTTCAGATTGTTGAAAACAGACTTTCTGGTGAACGAATTTTTTTCGAGTCAAAGGTGGGGGCATTGTGAACTTCTGATTTACCACGATATGTAATAAACATGTGTTCAAATTTTAAAAAAATTATGGGATGCATTAAGTATCGTTGGCTTCCTTGAGCTCCTTGGGCCCTTTTGAGATACCGGAGCCCCGGAATGATGTACCAACTGCATCCCCACTTGATTACACAGGCCTCGGCTGATCCCTTGGGGCAGTGGCGACAAAGTCTTCTACTGGTGGCAGTGGCATTGGTCGTGGCACCGTAGCATGCCACAATCTTCTGTGCGCAATTAGTGTTGGGAAAGGAAACTATTAGTTACCCCGCCGTTTTACAATAGGGGTGGTGTTGTCTCTAGGTAGCGGGGTAATGAACTGCGTGGAGGGGCACGTATCGTGGCACTCATGCCACGGACTCCCGCTCATCGCATTGACTCTGACAACACTGCCTTGGAGCCTAACCCGATTCGCCAAGAATTCAACAACAGAGTACCCAAAAATGAAAGCTATCGGCGAGTCGTGAAAATTTTGAAAATGTTGTGGATTCATGTAAAGAAGTTCCAAAAATCAAAATATCCTTTTCACACTCAAGAGGGCCTCAGATTCAGTTAAATCTATCCAAGAATGACAATTTTGGAAAAAATCGTCTTAACAGTGCTAGCCCTAGCTTTAACCACAGACGGACGGAGAGATGTTTAGCCTACAAATGATTTTTCGCTAACAAGGAACCACAGAGTATGGATTCCAATTACATATCGAGTTAGAGGAAGTAAATTACTCAATATGGGAACATGATTTATCTCCATTTTTGTTACCAGGGCCTGGCAAGGAGATTTTTTCTGTCGAAAATTCCCATGTCTACGTCGTACAATTACTACATTTTCTCTTCTCACGATTTAAGGCCGAGAATGTGCAACAGAATGGCACAGACTTCCTCGTACTGGTTTTCTAATTTCTTTGGTCTGGGCTAGCATTTCGATTTTGCCTCGCCCTCTTCCCAGCTGCCAACTATCATCACTTAAAGAACTTTCTTTTCACATTTTCTCAATTTTCCCCTAAAGTAGAACTGAAATACGACTTTAATAATATTGTTAAAGTATAACACCTTGACGAGTATAGAAATTTCTTTGAAAAAACTTAAAACAGTTTTTGAGAATATGTCATTTACGCATTTCTTTAAATACGAAATTTGAAGCTCTTTTTTTTTTTTTTTTACAAAAAATCTGAGTTTTTGAGAAACTTAAAATGGAAATAATTTGAAGCATATCTACTCACAAATGCAATGATCTATACAAATCATTGGTAATGTAAATATTAACGGCATGAGAGATGCTTCAGAAAAATTACATTTGTTTAATTTTGGAAAAAATACAGTGGCATTTAAACCATGTTATTCAGTCCATTTAGTATTATTCATAAAAAAAATTGAAGAAACAATTCGGCGCCGACTTTTGAGAAAATGGCCTATGAGCGTTTCTGAAAATGCGGAATTTCGAGTGCATTTTAACAGAAAATTTTTGAGTTATCAGGAAACTTTATGAGACATCTTAAGATGAGATGTGAAAAACTTTACATTTGTGTAATTTGTGAAAAAAAAAATGGCGTTGAAGTCCTCTTGCTTTGCTTTAGTTGTATTTATTCTCAATACTTCCCCTTAAATAAAATATTGTAACATATATTTCAGGTTATGAAGCCAAACTACTCAAAACATAGATCAAATATTTAACATTTCCAAGCTCTTCAAGTGTTTCGGTTTCGGCAAGGCTTTAGTGAGAACAACTGCCGGCATGTCCCCATTGTATACGTACTTCAAATCTATTTCGCCAGACTCCATAAGCTCACGTACGAAATGGTACTTTATGTCGATATGGTTGGTACATCCATGTAACACCGGATTGGCAGCTAATTTCTGTGCTCCCATGTTGTAAATTCTTATCGCCGACGATCCTACAACGTTCATCTCTTCCTAGAATAGCTGAAGACAGACCGCCTCCTTAGCAGCTTCTCTCAGACCCACACACTCTGATTCGGTCGAGGAGAAGGAGACTATTTTCTGGACTCCCAGGCAAGGGACCTCCATACAGTAAATATGAAGCCGGTGAATGAACGTCCATCTTCGAAACTTCCTCTCCACTCTGCATTTGCGTATCCGACGAGGTCAATTTACTCGGAGTTGAAACGTAGACCCACATTTGAAGTTCCCTTAAGATACCGAAGTACACTTTTGGCAGCTGCCCTGTGGTTCGCGCCATAGCAATGATCATATTGGCTCAGAAAACTGGCGGCATGGAATACATCTGGTCAAGTGGTGATAGCCAAGGTACTAACAGCCCATTTCGTGAAACTGTGAATCAGGTGGACCACCAAATTAAATTTCACATGGAGTCTTTCTGTTTAATTTGTTGGACTGCAGTTTCTGATTTCTTGGGCCATATAAACCGCCTTTGCTCAGAACGACGGAAGCAACTTAGGCTGTGCAAGTAAACAACAGGCCGTTTCGGCCAGGGACTGATTCTTGCGCCCCGCAACTTCATTTTGCTCCGGATTGTGAGGTGGAAGTCTTCTTTGGAATTTCAAACATCACAAAGATTCGTCAAATTTGCAGTTAACATGCTCCGTCAGGTTACCACTTTGAAGACATCTGACCTTCACTTCTTTCTGGGTCTCCAGCAGAATTCTAAAACCTTCAATTCATGAATGATATCACCCTTTAAGGAATTTCACCTCTGTCCACCTTGATGCAACGTCGATGAACGAAAAGTACCGAGATTGCCCAAGTGGGATTGCTCTTATCGGGCCGCACACATTACAGTGGATGTCACCGACACGAGATTCTCTGTCCGACTTCTTTGGGAAAGGTGGAATATTCCCCTGAAGACAGACCTCACATACGAAGTCACCCTTGACGTCAATAATCTTCAACCCCTGGATGGTTCTCTTCCTAGCAGCGAATAGATTCTGGATATTCAAATGACCAAGTATCTGGTGCCATTCTAACAAGGTCTTCTCATGGGCCTTCATCGTGACATCATTGCTGGCAACATTTTTGCAGTCCTTAACTTAGGACTGTACATAATACAGTCCGTCAATTAGCTTTCGCCCAAACAGTAACATTTCCCTTTGGGTCAATCACTTCCGCAGAAGTTTTGGTGAAGGTTACCATGAAACTGTTTTCAGTGATCTTTCCCACAGATGCCAGATTGGAACGCAGGACACGAAAGGCGTCCTTCAACCTCACAGTTCTGTCAGCGATGTCAAGAGTCGTTTTTGAGAAAATTTTGAAAATGTTGTGTACAGTATCCCCAAATTTTGAAGAATTTTTTTCAAAATCGCGGCTCTTTGAGTGGACGCAGATCAACCGCAGAATATCCATTTTTGGAAGAAATCGCCGTATGGTTTAGGCGCTAGTGTTGTTCACGGACGGACAGACGGACGTTACGAAAAAACAGCTTTTTCGGTATCAGGGGACCCCAAAATGTGTATTTCCGTTAAAATCTCGAAATATATTTTCTGCAGCATTACATAACTTTCATTATACTACATATATTACTCCGTATATACGTACGTATACAGGAAAGTAAAAATACTGTTTAGCTCTCTGACAAGTGAAGCTAATTAGCTGATTCAACAAACAATTAATTGTCTAATGCTAATGAGAGAGGAGGGAGTTTGAGGCAGTGTTACGCTGCATTACAAAGAGGTAGGAGACTGGTTAGTTTAGTTGCATAATATATACGGTGAGCCACGTAACTTTAGCACCTCCTACAACTTTTGAACGGCTGAAGATATTGCAACGCAGTTTTCACGGAAGTGCAATAGGGAATGGGGCCAATTGATACCTGTATTCATTTCTATTTTATGACTTGTATTTTACGAGATATTTGAGATAACTTTGTTTTTTCAAATGGAACTATACATACTCAAAAAAATGTTCTAACATACGACAATAATAAAGTTAACTAGTGGTGCTTCAAAGCACACACTTTCTCACATTGTTCCTAAATGCACCGCAATATTATACTACTACATAAACCAGCAATTTTTTTACCGCTTCGAGACGCGATCCCAAATCCACAGATTTAACTTGCTGGCATTCATGCCCCTACGCCACATAAGCACGCATTGACAGAACTCAGGCAAAGGTATGAACACGTAAATGTCTGATTGTCCGTGGAAAAAAAAAAAACAACAACAACAACAAATAATTCATGACAAAGTATAAAAAAAATCCACCGTAGATAATTTTTACTTTCCCGTATACGTACGTATACACGGAATGATATACATAGTATAGGGAAAGTTATGTAATGCTTCGCGAAAAAAATGGCCAATTTTCACCAGAAAAAAATTCGTTGCCGGCTGTTGATAAAGAAAAAGTGAATAAAAACAGTTGCTAAATTAAGAAAAAAAATCTCCCAACACGTGGTGTAGCCAGAACCCCTCTTTTGCATGTCCTTGATACCGAAAAACCAATTGAAAGGAAAACAGACGAACAGACGGACCTCTCACAAATGCAATAATATATATAAATTGCTGGAAATGTGCATATTAACTGTGAGAGAGATATTTTTTTTAAAAATTACAATTAAACTTTTTTTTTAAACAAAAAAATACAGTCAAATTAATTATCTCGTGTCAAACAGAGCAGTTAGCACTTTCCGTTGGACAAGTTGAAGAAAAAATTTGGAGCTGTTTTTGAGAAAATGGTGTTTGAGCTTTCTGAAAATGCAAAACTTTCACCTTGTTTTCCCAGAAAACGTCTGAATTTTTGAGGGAAAAAAAACTGCAGCCAATGTAAATATTGCCATCGTGAGAGAAGTCAAAAATATTACACTTTTGTAATTCTTGAAAAAACAAAAGAATACAGCAATATGGTGTTTATGTCATCTTATAGAGTGTATTTAGCCTTGTCCCTGCCAAAAGTTTAAAGAAAAAATTTGGAGCCATTTTTGAGACAATCTTGTTTTTGTATTTTTTTTAAATTGCACAATGGCATGCTGTATTGCACAAAAGCTACTAAAATTGTCAAAAAATGTACATGAGCTTAATGAAAGAACTAATTATGGACCACAAATTTCATTTGAAAAAAAAAATATCTTCAATTTTGTAGTTGTAGGAAGTCGCCAAAAAAAAATTGAAAGTATTGCAATTATTGAAAATTCAGAGTTATCAGTGAAAATCAGACCTACACCACCTTTATAAGAGTATTTTAGTCTATTCTTACAAGAAATGTAAATAAAAAATGTATGACATTTTTGAGAAAATTTTGAAAATATCCCAGTGGCTCAGTGCAAAGTACCCCCAAATTTTAAAAAATATTTTTCAAAATTGCAGCCCATCAAGTCAAGCCAGATCAACCGGGGGAAATCCAAACCAGATCGACCAGGGACGGACTGTTTTGAAATATAACACTTTTGGTATCAGGGAACCCCAAAACATGTATTTCCATTGAAATCTCAAAACTGATTTTCCGCATGCATGACACTACTTTTTCTGTACTACTTATAGTTACTCCATATACTAGAAAGTAAATAGTTATGATGTATAACTCTTTAGAATAAATGGAAATATTTTTTCAACATTGGTGATCTGATTAAATGTTAGATTCCAAAGAAAATATTCAACACTGACCTATAGTGTATTCTAAAATCCAATTCCAAGACTCTCACCCTTGCATCATCCACAACAAAAGGCTTCTTGGCAAAAATTTCCTTGCCTATGCCTTTCCTTTATTCCGTAATTGTCAACAACTGACTATCGTTAACTGTTGTCCACATCAACTAATTTTGTTTTTGACTATCAAAAAATTTTAGTATAATATAATTTTAGTAATAAAGTTAATGCAGATTGTTTTATTATTACAGAATTTATTTTTACTTGTAAATTGAGGGGGGGATGTGTAATGTATTTAGGGAAGATTTATGCATGTATTTCAGGTGTGTTGCAAGGGGTATAAAGGGTGTATTCAAACAGCTCTATGTTGTGTAATTTATGGGCAACCCCTTAACAATAAATTAAATACAAAGTAAAATGCAATTTACTCACAAAACTTTGATTATTAACAAATACATACATTTATTCAGGAAGCGTGGTTTCTTCCCTTCACGGAGCATTTGAATATGTTCTTCAAGTTCCTGGTTCTTTTTCTTTCGTTCTTCATTCAGTTTATGTTCTGCTCTTTCTTGATTTTCCTATAAAAAGAAATTTAAGACATAAGATACTAAATAAACTTAAAATATTCATTTTTTAAAATGAAGGGTATTTGTAACACTGAAGTTACAAATAGCCCTCACAGACTTTCTCAGGGTTTTGAGCTATAAGTTTCTAATATTTCAGAAGGCAACAACAAGAGGACTAAAAATGTTAAGGATAAAAGTGGAAGGGAAAATGAGGATCTTTTAAAACCTTTCTGAAACAAATGCCATTTCATACCACTTACTAAAATAAAATATGATTATAAAAATAATAAATTACCATTCTGTTGATGAGAAAACGCAATTTTTCTCTCTTGGCACTGTCCTTCTCATGCTTCAGCTTTTTTTTCAGTACCTCTTTTTCACGTGTTTTAATATCATTGATAAATGAAAATTCTTTTTTGAATTTCTGGAACCATAAAAACTCATTAGAAATTGCAAAGAAACACCACAAGTAAACAGAATGCTCTGAATATAAATGTCATTCATTGGGCTGCTGATAATTAATGGATAGCATCACACATGATATATCATAATTAATTAATAACACTTTGTGTTAGTTGGTAACATTTGATCAAGACGTCTAATGTATAAGAGCAAAGGTGAAATTTATTTTCAATAATAGAATAACATTATTTTCTGAATTAGAATAATATTACAATAGCATTAAATCTAACCTTCTCATCAAATTCTCCACACAAATGGTCAAATCGAGGATCACGTGCCTGTGGAGCAGACGAAGATGACGATGATGATGATGATAATATTTTGGCCACAGCATGTGGGCGTATTTTGGAAGAAATTTCAGTTGGCCTTGGAAACAATGAAGATCAATAATAATGAATGATTTATCAATACAAATTATTTAAAAGTGCTAAATTACTATTAATTTGTGCCAATATAATACAAAATAATTATGTACAAACATGAGTCCAGGATTATTCTTGGAGAAAGGAGGGGAGATAGACAGATATATATACAGTGAATCTTCCATTAAGTGACCATTGTTTGTTCCATGAAAAAATTGGACTTTTTAAGGGATGGTTGCTTGATAGGTAGTGTCTTTTTTTATTACAAAATATTTTATATTAATATTAACATCAAATATTTAGTTCCCTATGCTTATGAAATGTTTCAGTATACGAGCACAAATTATGAAAAATGGTACATTTTGACTATGTTTTATTTTATTTTTTTGACCTAACAGCCTTTGTAGAATTATTTTCCATCTTTTTAAATGCATTTAAAAGTATTTATATCTCCTTCTCTTGGGTAAAAATAAATGTTTAATGTACTACCAATAGTTGGCTATCAATAACAAACCTATTTCCTTGAGTAGACTCAATTTGTAATTTCGGTACGCTTAGCACATTTTATGACTTGGAAGCTTAAACCCTTACTTTTTTCACACTTCTTCATACTGTTTAAACTAGTAGTGCTACAGAATGGCACAGACTTTCTCATACTAGTTAGTTTTCCAATTTCTTGGTTCTGGTCTCACTTTTTGGTCTTGCACCATCCTCTAGTCAGTTGCCATCTATTGCAGCCCAAAGTACATTCCCCCCCCCCATCAATTTTTCGGTTTCCTAATGATGGAACTGAAATTTTAATTTAAGAATATTATAGAACAATAAAACCTCATCCTCCGAGAAAATTCCACTGAAAACTTTGGAGCTGATTTTTAAAAAATGGCGTTTAAGAGTCGCTGTAAATGTGCATTTTGAGTTTTCAAAAATCTTCATTTGAAGTAATTTAAACTCTTCCACTCACACAAATACAATAATGTATACAAATCAGTGAAAATGTCCATATTAAAGGTGTAAGAGAGATTAAAAAAAAAAATATTTGTGTAATTTTTGAAAAAAACAAAAGAATACAACCAAAGTAATTTTACATCATCTTAAACAGTGCAATAAACACTATCCGTATGAAAAGTTTGATGAAAAAATTTGGAAGAAATCATTTAAGGCTCAGGTACTCATAAAGGCAATAATGTGAAAAAATCATCACCAATGTAAATATTAACGATGTGAGAGGCTAGTAAAAAAAAATTATTTTTTTATAATTTTTGGAAAACAAAAGAATAGAGCAATATGGCATTTATGTCATCTCATAGGGTAACATTAGCACTACCCCTACCATAATATACATTTAGAACTATCCCTACCAATACTATTTTTTCCCCCATGTAAATGACCTTAGTCAAAGAACTAATTACGGAGAACAAATTTCATTTGAAGGAAAAATCTCAACCTTCAATTTTGTAATAAGAAAATGCCGAAAAAAAAGTCTAACTTTTGCAAGAGTTAACAGTGAAAATTGGATACATGCCATTATAAGTGTACTTTATTCTTACAAGAAATTTACAGAACAAGTTTGGAGCCTCTTTTGAGAAAATTTTGAAAATGTCCATGGAGCTATATGTAAAGTACCCCCAAAAATTAATGTTTTTCAAAATATAAAGCTTGGACTCAGGCCAGATCAACAGGTGTTTATCCAGTTTGGAAAAAATTTTACATTGGCCACTAACGTTGTTCACACTAGACAGACAGACTGACATTTTGCCATCAATAGATTTTTTGCTATCAAGGACCCACAAAACATGGATACTGGCTACACCACATGTTAGAGTTAGAATTTAGAACAAGTTTTCTAAATTGAGCAACTGGAATTATTAACTTTTTTGTTATCAGGGCCCAGCAGGAAGACTTCCTCTGGTGAAAGTTTGCAGTTTTTTCACGCAGCTTTACATAACTTTCTCTCCACTGCATAAGTGATAGCAGGAATGTAAAAAAGCATCAAGCAACGGGTCTTGGATGAGCGCTGGGTTCACATTTTGGATGCAACCACAACACTCACATGTTAGAGGGCAAGTCAATAACATTGATACTCTACCATACCAGATGTTCTTTTAGGAAGGTAAGGTAAGGAAGGCTCCATTACTTCACATTATTAAACATTAGGTCATTTTCACATCCACGATCTCATTAGAAGAAATGAAATACTCTATCAGTGGCCACAGTTTATTGTTAATTGATTCTTGAAACCACCCATTTTCCGATTTCCTCGAGAATTAGGCTGATGCACAGGATATGTTGCAAATGCTTTTTGGAAAGTAGCCAATTTAATTTAAAAACTGAAAATTTTGTGTATTTTATTCTTACAGTTTTCCTGTAGGTGGACTCTTAAATGACAAAAATTGCTATTAAGGGTCTGGTTGGTGATCAGATAAAGGGGTAGTCTGTTAACAGGGGTATTATTTGCAAACAATCTTTGGGTTTCAATGCCTGTTCCAAGAAAATTCTGTCATTGAAAGGAATGGTCCTTTAACATAGGTGGTCTTTCAAACAAGTTTCGCTGTAGAATCTAGACAACTTTATGTTTTCTTACAACGAGTTTTTTGTTAATGCAGACTGTAAATTGTATTTTTATTTGTTGACTTACAGTTAATGTTTATAACACAAACTATTGACATATTTATAACTTTTGTTAATATTGAAAATTAGTAAGAGCTACTTTTTTAAGAATATGTATTACTGGTTGTTGGGAATGCCCTTCGGTGTCACTAATAATAAATCATTAACCCTTCAGCGGTGACGCTGGGTCCGTGAGACCCATGAGGTTCCCGATACGGTTGTAGAGGATTGAATTTCGCAGGTAAGTCATTGAGCTTCTCAGTACCTTTTCATCGTCTTCCATGCATCCGTGACATTGCGACTCCGAATATCCTTATCAATTATTATGACTAAGACAGCTTGTTTTTCCCACGTCGGGTCTGACGGACCCGTCACCGCGTCCGGGTCATAGACTGTGTGATTGTCATTTGTTCTCCAGAATTTCTTCGACAGTGCTTTAGCTCTCGTATCAGGGACTGAATTATCAATAAAAATCTTGTTGTACTATCTTATACATTCAGTCACAGAGTGTAACTCTTCTTTTGAGGTATTTATTTATTTATTGATGTAATCATTGTAGTTATTCCTTTTGCAATATATTCAATGGCATCGACTGTCCAAACAAGCTCAAGTATGAAAAAGTGACAATTCATGAAAAAATTGAGTATTGAACTGGTAATGGATCAATTGCAACTCAGAGCGTGCTGTATTTTGTCTTCCCAAAGAGGTCAGTAACAGTGCGAGAAAACTAGCCAATATAACAATACCCACGGAAGAAACCAGTAGCTGAAATGCGAGCCAGATGTGCTAAATGCACCAAGAGGGACAGAAAGACATAATATTAGTGTGTGAAGTATTACACATTTCCATACATGGAGCATGCAAAAATTGTGTGTGATGACTGCCTGAAAATTGTATTTAAATGTAAATACTGTAATCAGTATTCATTTTTGGGGAAATGGCAAAATATTATCAACAAACGTTACTGAGTGTCCGTCATTTGCCATTTCTGTTGTATCTGTGTCCTGATCTTTCAAAACAAATAGTTATAACTGAAAAATTAAGCAGGTCTGACAGACCCAGCGTCACAACGGTCAGTGTTACAAAATATGGCGTCACTACTGCAGGGTTAAACGCAACTCACCTATTTTTATTCAGACGTTTTTGAATGCAAGGTTTCTTTTTAATTCCAAATATTGCTTCATTGTATGCTTGTCCACCGAGCTTTTTTTTGAGGTTAGCAAGTTCTTCAAAACTCATCCCAGATATTTTCTCACGAATTAACAACTGGAAAAAGGTTACAATTTCTCATTAAAAAACTAATTCAATATCTCTGAAAACACATTAATTACAATGAACGCAAAATGAACATACAAAATAAATATAATAAAAATAATGTAACATAGAAATTAAAAAACGTTAGGTAAAAATGTACACGACGTTGGACACGTGTAAGCATTCTGTAGCAAGGGTGTAGTAGTTATTAAAATCAGCATTCAAGGAAAATTTTAAACTACTAAACTTACTCTCTCTGGATCATCGTCCTCCATTGTCTTTTAAATTTTATTTCCAATTTGAAACGAGTTGTAGTTTAAGCCGTACGTTTTCCTGATATATATATTTTGTAAATACCTCCGAGAACACAATGTATTCATTCACAGTTCAGTGTAACACACCCACACATCAGCGAGGTGATAGACCGCAGCGTAGATGTGACATCTCTTCTCTATATACACATTTATTGTATAAATACACGTGGAAACACTGCACACCTAAAATATTCCCACTGTTACCAACATGGCAAAGAAATTTAAACATGGATATGGTTTCGATCATTTATTCAAAATGTAAGTTAAAGGTATTAAAAGTACTGCCAAGATTATAATTTCTTGATTACTGCATTGCAAGGTATATCGAACATTGAAATAAACATTTCAAATGGAAAGGAGCTCTCTTTATAGAACTTGTTTCAACGTATCCCAACGATTCCAACTGATCGCATTCAATTTTATTCAAATTATTTCGGTCGATATCTTGTAAAATATTCATTTGTTCTATTATTCTATTATGTAGAAGGATTTGCTTTACAGACAAATGTCCCTGACGGCATAATTTTACAGGTAAAAATTTCAACAAGTCCTTTGAATATGACTGCGGATTTCCCAGTTGATCAGCTGTCTAATTAGCAATGATACCAACGTTTCTAAGGCAGTAAAGTTGTCAAGTAATTTTCCTTTTGAACTTAAGAGAACAACATTCCAAATGACCGCGAAGAACTAAATAAGATTTAAAAGTTTTTCGGGATATATTGAACAAAACCTTCATAGAAGTATCTTAACATTCGATGTCGTTCGTCGAAACGTCTGTCACTGAAGGCCTTCTTGGCGTGTCATGGGAACGTGTATGGGTAGATGCTTTAATATTAAGAATTCCAGAAGGTATGTAAAATAATTGCGCAGACTTTGAATTGTGGAGGGCCTTATTTCAATCACATGTTTTCTTTATTGCCGGAAAATTAACACTGTCATTTAATTATTTCTTAGACTTAGTGTAATTGGGAAATCTACTGTCCCTGTCACCTGTCAAATTCCTCTTTAAGATGAACAAATTATGACTAAATTAAAGAAATAAAATTGTAGAGAAAACATGCAGACCTTCAGGAAACAAACTTCCCCAGTTTAAGAGATAGCGAAACATTTGAATTTATATCTCAGATAAAAGTTGGTAGAATATGAATAGTATGAGAGTAGTATATGAATTTACAAGAGAAAGTGTGAATTCATGTTATTGCAACATTCCTTCCTTTTTTTACAATTTTTCAGCCTCATTGACATTTGCCAGTTTTAAGGCACCATTGATTGAATAGTTTTTTGATATTGAATTGATAAATTATGCTATAATAGTTAATAGTTCTGTTTCAGTATTGCTAGTGGTCATCATCCTCTTATAGTGCTCTATATAAGAATATTTCTTAACAATGCTAAGATATTGAAAACTCAAAATATAATTGTACCACAAGAGCGTGTGTAATGATACACAAATAAAATAAATTTAAATGTTTTCATTTAAATTGTATTTTAATTTAATATTTAACAATAAAAATGTGAATGCAACTGAATGACATTGCATCCTTATTTTCTGCTGCTTTGGATTATAGACTGTCATATTTACGCTCTTTGGTGAAGAAGAAGGTCAGTTCCTTTATTGATGGGTTCACATAACTGCTTGGCTACATATTGATCATTTTTGTAAAGATTCCTTTAGCAATTGCATGATTGATAAACAAGAGCACGTTAATGAGTTTTTCTAGAAACCTTATTGTCTAGCATTTTAGATTGCTCAGTAACATTTTTCAGCTGATCTTGGTGACACTAGAATGGTGGTCATGAATTACCATAATGTAAATATTTATTATTTTATTTTGTATGTATTTTAAATGTATTGTTTGGTAAGTTGAGTTACCATTTACTTGTTGCACTTTTATGTCCAGTCTTTCTGGTATATTGCTTCATCTTTCACTATATTGTTTCATCACCAATGTGCAATAGCATTTACTGTAGATAGCATTGCTTTTTTTCTCTCTTCTCCACGTTCACTATTTCTCTTGGTTGGCCTTAAAAATTATTGTTCAAAGTGAAGTTTAGTACTGTATATTTTTTCTTTTTAAAAATTCTCAGCTAGACAGTCAACAATGTAGGGTATATGTCTTGTTAATTTGGGGATCAGAGAAACATATTAGAAATATTATGCTTCATCATTATAAAAGTTTTAGCAATACTTGATCAGAAATTTGTTTATTTAATTCAATTTCAATACTCAGACTCTAGTTTACCTGCTTCTATTTGTTAAACATAAAGAAGAATGAAAAGTTGCGTAATTTATTTTATATTGAATTTCTATAAACTTAATTCATAAAAACTTGTTTATGATATTATATTCTTACATTTATAACTGTTTTTAATATTGTTAATTTATATTATGTCATCTCATTTTCATGGTCATATTCAGCCTTCCCAAGAAGTTATCCTTGAACTGACTGATGACTTAGTGCCCCAAACCGATGAGTCTCCCTATGAAGAAGTGGAATTTTCTCATCTTGGTCACAAAAGGTGAGTAAAAATTGGCAAACAGTTAGAAAGAACACATGAAACAAGATATGATGAAATGATGTGTAACTGAAGGAGGGAAAAATTGGAATTGAAATAAGTAAGGAAAGAAAAAATCGACAAAATATTGCAGTTAAACTTATTTGGTACATGAAAAAGTTAATGTTTAAAGGTAATAATTAAGAGTAAATGGTTGTCTTTTCTGTTTCATGATGCAGCTATGCAGATCAGCCTGTTCAGTTTCATTGTTTATCTCGTGTGCAAACAAAGCCAACACACTCAGTGGCAAGAGATCGCAGTGATGCATCTTTCACTCCTCCAAGTTCTCTTGACCTTGAATGGGAACATGAAGGTAATTTCCATATATTAGCATTATCAAAATTTACATTCTTCTATTAAGTCATATTTAAGAATTATGTAGTCTTGGAAGCTGTTTTTCACGTCAGTACTTTTTTTTAATGGGTATTACAATTCTTTTTTAAACTTGGAAAGGCAAATGGATTCAAAAATTTTAATGTATGATGATGAGATAAGAGAATTTCAAAGATCTGTGACAGTTGAATTAGGAAGAGTTAAATGTTTTTCAAAAGGAAGACATTCATGTTGTAACAACATCAACAACTCACTATACAATTCATAAACTCACTGTACGTCAACTACTCAATACACAATTCAAAATATATTGGACAAAACTGTAGTGACAGTTTTATTATAGAAGATGGTTCAATTATTATTATGAATAATCTTTCAATTTATGAAATTATTAATGTGCATTGATTATACTGCTCTTTTGAAAGAACTATTGAATGCAACATCCTAAGGCATTGATGAAGAAATCACAAACTTTTTCTTAAGGTGCACTTTATTTTACTAAGCAACAATTTCAATTTTTTCCATTTGGTACTTATTTAATAAATAACTAAAGTGTTGGCACTTTTTTATCCTATTCAGTACAGACTTTTCAATTGATATTTGTATGAATTATTTGTTATACATTTTGCTGTGTTATTTGTAGGTGGTCTCCTACAATTTGCTCCAGTGCCTGAAGAAGATCCAGATAAAATCAGCTCCTCAGATAGTCACTGCCCCATAAACTCAGATGATTGGTCTCGGATCTCTTCTCCCGACTCCCTGGAATGGGATCCCGTTGAAGCACCATTGACTTCTACTGCTAGTAGATCTACAGGATTAGATCCTGCTACAGAAATGCTACTGAAAAGAATTGAACATTTGGAATCATCAACTTTAAGGGAAACTGGAGATTGGAAAAGATGATACCAAAGTGAGAATAATTCTACAGTTATTTTTTTAACTGCTTTTTGCAAAGCCCATTCTTTCATCTGAGAAAGTTGGCAATAAAGTGGATATGCAACTACTGTATTGGATGTTAAAAACTCTATTGGAAGTAGTGTATTTCAAATGGTGTATGATACGTGTTTATTTTTTTGCCTATTCTATTGTGGTGTAGAAACAACCTACTTATTATTATGTGTCAATAATTAAGAGAGCATCAAAGTCTTAATATATTTCAGAAATAAAAAGTGCCCAGTGATACCTACAGAGAGACTTAACTAAAGTATTGTTGTTTTGGTACATAATGTAGAGCAAACAGCATTATTGTATTGAAAATTTATTTGCGAATTTTTTACATTAAGTCCTTTTAATTGCTTTGCAATTATATCTGTGATTGGTAATAGGTTGCTAAATATTTCTGGTATCAAGACACTTCGTATGAGATAAATGAATAAGTGAAACAAAAGAATGCGATATGAAAGAATGTACAAAAGAATGACCATGGTGCAAAATTTTTAAAATATGGTTTCAAAAGAAATTTTCTTTTTTATTCAACAAATGATTACATTTGTTTGAAAGTATGCAAACAGACTATGCTACTTTTGACTTGTAAATTTAAAAGTGCCATATATCATTTCAATAAATCTTAAGTAGTGGATCTAACTGAAAAAAATTATGATCTGTGAAATAAAGAATAAGTAGATTAGTATAGTTTTCTTGCTGCCTTAATATGAATAATAAGTGGATTGAGTGTAATCATAACGCATCATTTGATATCCTCTGAAAGAGGTGAATTGTGTGTTCTTATGCTTATATAAAAGTAATATACTGAACTTCAACTTGAGAAAGCATAGGGAGATTAAACCTAGAGTTATCAAGCCCATTTCAATGGACTCCCAGGTGGATGGTTTGCAGAATGCACAATTTCTTCTGTGCCAGTTAAACTGTTTTTTCATGTGTGAAATATTTCTTTGGATATCGTGTTACACATTAAAAGGAAGCCCCCAGAAGAACAAGAAAAGGGTTGCATTTTTTATTTTATTTTTTTAAATTTATTTTAATTTTGTATAAATTGCTCATTTTCTTTTTCTCTTGAGAACTAAAAATATTGAATACAAAAGAGCAAATTAATAATTCATCTTCCAAAAAATTGTAAATGAATATGAAGATATAAAAAATATTTAAAGGTGCAGATCGAAGGACTTGTCTCACTTGATAGATCCGAGATTAAATTGCAATTCTACATTCTTCATAGAAATCTGATATGTAGGCATTTTTGCAAATATATGCAACAGTGAACAAATATAGACTTTTTTTAAAATAAGAATAAAATTCCTAATCCATTATACTGTGAGAATTAATATAAGTGCTTGATAAGTACAATGAAATAAAAATTGTTTGTTAAAGAAATATTGGAAAAATTGTTGATTTTTTTGTTATCTACTTAGGGCCTAGAAAAAGAACTACAAATAAATATTGGGACCTCCAAAAAAATATGTATTAGCTTCATTTGGTACATAGGCTGATATTGATTAATAACATTGTTTTTGTAAATTAACACATTTCCATGTGGTTTTGAATGTAGTGAGTACATGCAAGTAATTATTGCTAACATTCATCATGTTTGGTTGATAAATAACCAAGTCAAAGTTGTATGTTTATGTAAACAACCTTTATTAATCTATTATTTTACAGAGTGAACTGTAGTAGTTTAAATGAGTTGAAGGGAGGGTAAAGACCTTAATGATGTAGTAATTATAGTTTGTATCTGAGTAAACTACTAAAAAACAGAGTTGTTTTTAGCTTGTATGTTATGGAATTTTATTTTTCATATGAAGTGTGGTTTATTTTTTCATATCGTTGTTGTGCCTGCAAAAATGGCCATGTGAAGTGAATGTAGTGAGGGAAAATGAACCGAAGGAAACAAGTGTGTTTGATTGAAATTTTGAAAATGTATGTGTTCCTTTAGGTTCATTTTCTGTTACTAAATTCACTTCACATAGTGGTTTTCGTAGGCACAATGATGATGTACGGTAATTAGATATATATAGGCCTAATGATTTAGGGGAAAAAAATATTTTTTTTCCACATTTGCTTTTATCCAGATATTTATGTTGGTTTTCTATTTTATAACTTCACAAAATAATAAGTGTTCATTGTGTTGGCTGTTCATAAGGTTTACTGAAGCTAAAATAAAGTGGCAGAATTGGCATTGAACTATGACTGGCTGACTTCTGTCATTGATACATCTGAGAGAAAAAATGTATCACACTTGTGAAAGACAAGTTCATTGCATCTATTATATAAACAAGAATAAACACCACCACTAAACTGTTTTCTGAGTAGAATATTGTTAAGTTCTGATCTTTAAATTCCCCATCTTTAGTAACTAATGGAAATTGAATTTAAAAAAAAATGGTGGAGATCAATGTTGAGAATGGAAGATGTATACCTTCTTGAAATCAATGCAGCTAACTTTTAGTATGTATGAATGCATATTACTCAAGTGTCTGATGAATGTACCTTCTATATTTTGTATTACAATCTACTCTGCTTTTGTTATGCAATAAATAATTTATTTTTAATATTGCTTTTTTAAAACCAATTCTTAATACCGAAAGATTATCATGTGCAGGATCTTGATTGAAATTCAAAATCACTGCAATTTCCACGTTTTCTTGAGTCTCTGATAAACGTAATGGCAAATAAACAGGGAAGGAGAATTGATAAATTTCCTTAGCTGCAATATGGAATTCACAATTATTTGAGAAGATACTAGTCAATTCCAATTTGTGGAAGCACTTTCGTTTTATCATTTTATTTCTAGTGCCCCAATATGTGTGCAAGTTTTTAATAATTATAATTTTCTTTTGTTCTCTATTACGATAGTGGACACATCTTAAGAGTGTTGTAACCACAACATGGTCTTGGTGTCAAAATTACTACATTGAACAAAAGTTTCTTCACTCCTTTCATTGTCTGTTCTTTCTTGTAAAATAAAAAGTCTTTATTTTCAGAAAAGAAGTTTTCTGAATATACTTTTCATTAAGTTTGTAGATTGGTACACAGGGTAAAATGAAACACACTTAGTTGCAGTTTGTTATGTTATTATAGTTAGTTAATGCCTTATTTTACGTGGCGAGACTCGGGCCATCAGGCCCGCTCTTCCGTCTGACCACGCAAATTTCGCTACGCTCCTTTCACCTAGCGGAGAAAGAAGGTATTATCTCGGGCGACGAAACAGGCGATTTGAATTTAGCTCAGAGGCGTCATTTAGGCTTGAGGATCTTTTACATGCAAGTAAATCTACTAACATGGGCCAGCCGGCTTTACTTCCCCTCCGCGGAAGGCGTACGAAGGATTTTTTCGCCCTTAAAAATCCACGGCGAAAAAATCCTTCGTACGCCTTCCGCGGAGGGGAAGTAAAGCCGGCTGGCCCATGTTAGTAGATTTACTTGCATGTAAAAGATCCTCAAGCCTAAATGACGCCTCTGAGCTAAATTCAAATCGCCTGTTTCGTCGCCCGAGATAATACATACCTTCTTTCTCCGCTAGGTGAAAGGAGCGTAGCGAAATTTGCGTGGTCAGACGGAAGAGCGGGCCTGATGGCCCGAGTCTCGCCACGTAAAATAAGGCATTAACTAACTATAATAACATAACAAATGTTATGTACTTGTTATGTTACTTGACAAAATATATTTAATTCAGAAACCCATATCTAAAACCTGTTTTTAGCCCGTTGTTCCTCAAAATGTTAAAATAAAGAATAAAATTAGGTAAATGTACTTTGTACCTGTTGAGTATAAAACAAACAAAAGTTTTCAAACATGAACTACCAGTTTGACATCCCATGAATTCAATGATAACCAAGCATTACCAATGACATTATCTTGAAAAGTTGATTCTCCATTATTAGTAAATTTATATCTTTAAAACTCTTGAAAGTGTTCTAAAGTTTGTCACATCAAATGCTAAAGTGTTACATATGTGCCAAAAAGTTATTAATACTAAATATAAAATTTTGGTATGATGTACCAAAAAAAGAGTTCATTAATATATTTTAAATTTCAAATTATTAGAAATTGTTAAATTAATTATCACAATCTTTAATAATAACAATAAAATCATGGTTAACATAATGGTTAATAATAACAATGAAATTATGGTTAACATTACAACAGTAAATATTTTAATAAAATATCTTCATGAACATCTGTCAATATTTCCGGTAATTTAAAATGATATATTTTTCTGACATATTATTGATTGTGAAAGTGAAAACATTCCTTTGTTGTGAACTCTATTTTAAGGGATTGCAAATATTTGTTAAGAAACAATATCAGTGTATTCATGATCTAATTCAAATGTGAAACAAATTTGATATTCTATGATTTTCCTTCTCTGTTATTGTTCCCAGAATAAAATGAAATTATGAAGAAAAAATATCTTCTCAAATAAAAACAAAACATTTTCCATCAAACCAGAACAAGTAATGATTTTCAACATGACAATGGTTCTAAAGAGAAAAAATATATAATTTTTCATTTTTTTAAATCAATAAGGAAAAGTTTACATGAAACCTCACAACAAAAGTTATGCTTACTTGGAGAGACTGATTGAATTTTGAAAATAAGAAAATTAATATAGTGAAAATAAAATGTTAATTTAAGATTTAAATGATATTATAAATTAGTTTTCACAAATGGAGACACTCCAAACAGTTATTTCCCAACCATTGTGTAAATAAAACAACTAAGTAACAACATCCTTCTGTCATGTAATAAACATATAAATAATTGAAAATGAGAAGAGATCATCCATGGATTCTGTTTACTCATATAACAAAATAGCATTCCAGTTGTTTGGGTGTCCTGGATGAATTTCAATTTTTTTTCAAATATTATAAATTATTGAACCAGGGACAGCTGTTATTCTGGGGTTGATAATGAGTATTTTATAGTCTAAATTAAGAAGTAACAGACCACAAAACATATTTTTGTGCTACAAAAGTATCAATAATATGCTTTAAGATAAACTGAATCTATGATACTTTTTCTTCTCTGAATAGTCAGCAAAAATCTTGAGTAATTCCATGAAAATATAATTTGCAAATAAAAGAAATAATTTCATTAATTGTTTCTGGAATTTAATTGATTTTGTTTCTTAATTATATGATGGATGACCTCTTAACATAACAACTAGATAAAACAAATATATTCCCATTAATCGCACAAGATTTCTCAAACTTTTAATTTTATGTGGTTGTATGTATAAACAGAACAAGTAAAAAGAATAATTATTAAAATTTCTTTTGGATTTTAATAAAGTTTATTTGTTTCGATTGCACTGTCCTCTCTCAAAGCAGTCACTCACATGTTAATAAAAAGAAGTCAAAGTTACTCCAACTATCCTGCCTAAAATCATAGTTCCAACTAAATAAAAACTTCAAGAATATACATTTGGGGCGGGGGGGGGGCTTTATGTTCAAAACACACTAACAACATTTAAAAGAGTTATCTTATAGCATTCTATGAATAGTATACACTTTTCAAGAAAATTTATTACAAGAAATAAGTAGGGCCAACTTATAACCAACTTTTTATTTTAATATCCATTTTTCCCTTCAGGACAATGCTGTAACACTGAGAGCACAATAAACAAGAATGTGGCTAATACTATTGAAGACGTTTTGTTGACCAAATTTATTTATGCTTGCAGTATTTTGACTTATTTTGCCGACAAAAACACATGTTCCTCTTTTGTAGACCAAATAAATTTTACTTGTTCTGTAGACATGAAGGCATGTTCCTGTTAATGTAGGAATGAGGGTTCTTGACTTGTGTGCCTTGTTAAAAACAAGTAAGTCTGGAAGAGGAAATGTGACATGAGAGTTTAAAAAACTTGTAACACATGTAAAGAGAGTTCAATGTTTGAAGCCATTACTTTTAAGCAACAAAATGAATGTGAAGTTGGTGTAGTAATTCTTTACTAAGATACTTTATTTTCAGTTCTCAATGTGAAGGAAAGACAAAAAATTTGAAATTCTAATGAAATACAATTTCTATTCATTTTCTTGTTTGATGTAGAAAAATTCTCTGAAACAAAAGTTGTATTATAGTGATTATAAAATGGTTTATATACTTGATATAAATAAACTTACAAAAGTCCAAGCTCATCATTACTGCCAAAAAGCAAATTTTGAGATGTTTAAAAGCACAACAATGAAAACATGAGGGCTACCTTTGTAATAGGGAAAGTAGGTAATTTTCTCAGTATGCCAATCTGCAACTCCAAAATAATTTCTGGAAAGCAAACCTAAATGTTTTAAACATAATAACAATACACAGCAATTTAGAGATAAAATCTTTTAAAGACATCTTGTAATATTCCTTTTGTTTCAGCAAGAATTATAATTGAGAAATATGTTGTAAATAATAGGAAATTGTATTCACAATTAATACTTTCTATTTATTACAATATTTCTGATAAACACTATTTCTGTTACCTCTTTTTAAAAGATTTCACAGCAACTGTGCATTTGTGCAGGCCTGGTCCACATTACCACTATTTACACATTTCATCATTTTATATTCAGTCCTTTATCTCAGCTATTAATTACTCTAACTAAAGCACAATGTTATAAATAAACTGTTGTAATTACTTGAGGTTGCATAATAAAACAAAATTTTAATACATTTTGAAGTGACTAATTATTTAAAAGCTCAGTTCAACCTTTTACATAGCATGATCTTCAAGTGGCAAGATTTCAGAGGACATGTAAAAAACATTTCAGAAATAAAACAAACAAAAAGACTAATCGAGATGGCATAGTGGGATATGACTCAAGAGATCAAATTAAGAATATAATTATATTATGACATCCAGTCTTTTATTTCTAATTAGGTATCGGAACATGTGGCAAATTGATTAATTTTATACAAATTTATTGTATTTTGTTTATTAATTTTTCATTTAATAAATCACCAAATTATAAATCACCAATATAATTTAAATTAATGCATATTATAAATAATTGCAACTTGATACAGGTACTTATCTTACATTCTCTTCATGTTAATAGATTTTATTTAATTTAACTAAATTCAAGTATGATACATTTTGTACCGAGAAAATAACAATAAGCATTTTATAAAAGTATCCACAATTCCAAATTTCTGTGCTTATTTCGCAGGTCAGAAATTCAAAGATTTTCAGAATGGAAATGTATTTATACATTTTGCATTCATCAAAGTTGGTTCATTTAAAAATCAAAGTAATAAAGCATCTGTTGGCTCAATGCATTTTTCTGTACCATTTCATATGCAAAGAGGTACCGGAATGGCATTCCAGTCCATTCCCCTTGAAATTAAGCCTTGGTGATATCAAAATAAATACTCAAATATGAATCAGAAGTTTGGACAATGAAAGTAGGGATCTTTAATGACTGGAAGCCATACTGATGAGATTGTTAGTAAGTCATTTTGCAGGAGTCTTCCTATGAGTCAAACAAAGAAGTAAATACATTATAACTAGTGGTGCTACAGAATCGCACAGACTTTCCTGTATTAGTTTTCTATTTCCTTTGATCTCGGCTACCTATTTGGACTTGAGGCATACTCTGGTCAGCCGCCATCTATCGACGCTCAAATTACATTTTTTGACATTTTCCAAAATTTTCGGTTTCGTTAGAGTAGAACAGAAATATTATTTTAAGGATATGAAAGAACAGTAAAACCTCCTCCTACATGCAATTATCATCGAAAAATTTGGAGCCATTTTTAAGAAAATGGCATTTAAGTGCTCCTGTCAATGTGAAAATTGAAGCTCTTTTTCACATGAATCTTTGGGATTTTGAAAAACTTCATTAAAGTCATTTGAAGCATAGGGATTCACAAATTCAATAGTTTTTACAAATTGATGGTAATATGCATATTAAAGGTGTGAGGGATCTTTCAAAAACATTACATTTATGTAATTTTCGAAAATACAAAAAAATACCCCAAAATGAACTTTACATCATATAAAAGAGAGCAATTAGCACTATCCACTCAAAAAGTTTGAAAAAACAATTGGAGCCATTTATGAGAAAATAGCGTTTCAGTGTTTCTGAAAATGCAGAATTGTGAGCTAGTTTTCACAGAAAAAGGTTGAGTTTTTGAGAAACTTTACTTGGCATTATTTAAAGCATGTGTACTCATAAATATAATAATGTGAACAAATCGCTGCTAATGTAAATATTAACGACTTCAAAGACAAGTCAAAAAAATTACATTTTTGTAATTTTTGAAAAACAAAGAATAGATAAATATGGCATTTATATCACCTCATAGAGTACATTAGACCATATCTCCACCTAAAGTTTAAAGAAAAAAATTGGAGCTGTTTTTGAGAAAATCTTGTTTTCGTATTTTTTTAAAAATTGCACATATTGCATACAATATTGCGCTAAAACTACTAAAATGTTCAAAAAAATGTACATGACCTTAAGGAAAGAACTCACTTTGGAGAACAAATTTTGTTTGGAGGAATAATTTTTATCTTCAATTTTGTAGTTGGAGGAAGATGCCGAAATAATTCAAACTCTTGCAATTTTCGAAAATTCAGAGTTAACCGTGAAAATCAAACCCATGACACCTTAATAAGTGTATTTTAATCTATTCTTACAACAAATTTAAAGAAAAAAATTTTGAGCAATTTTTGAACAATTTTTGAAAATGTCCCAGGGACTTCAAGTAACAACCCCCAAATTTTAATTTCATGTAACCCCCAAATTCAAGTTCAAACTCCATACTACACGGTTCCTGAACGTATCAAATTTGCGTCTCCGGCAGAAATTAAATTTATCATAACAAAAATAAAAAACAATAAATCTCCAGGGTTTGATAAAATTCCTAATTTAGTATTTAAACATTTCCCAAATTTCTCCATCAGCTCATTGACAGCAATATCTAATGCTTGTTTTAGACTAAATTACTCTCCGACAATTTGGAAAATAGCAATCATAATACCCATCCTTAAACCTCAAGAAGATCACACTAGACCAGAAAATTTTCGTCCAATTAGCTTATTATCTACATTTGCAAAAATTTTTGATAAAATAATTCTAACGAGAGTCACTAAATTTATTAATCAAACTAATGTACTTCCAAAATCTCAGTTTGGATTTAGATTGAATCATTCTACAACACACCAATTATTAAGAATCACAGATTTTATAGCATCAATTTTTAAAAGAAACAATTTACTTTTGCACTATTTTTAGATGTTGAAAAAACATTTGACAAAGTATGGCATGATGGTTTACTTAATAAGCTCAGAATATTCGGTTTTCCTATATATTTACAAAAAATATTATCAAGTTTTCTACTACAGTGTAAATTTCAAGTTCAGGTTAACAATTTTTTATCTACTGAATACAGTATCCATGCTGGAGTACCTCAGGGTTCTCCAATCTCACCAATCCTTTTTAATATTTACGTTTCAGGTATTCCACATTTAATTAATACACAAGTAGCCTTCTTTGCCGATGACACATCCCTATTCACTTCTTATACAGACATTATAACTGGTCGTGATAATTTACAAGATGATTTAAATACTCTTGTTACTTGGTACAATAATTGGCAAATCAAAATCAATAGTCAAAAATCTCAAGCCAAAATATTTTCTTTAAAACAAATCTCTCCTACTTATCCACTTATTATCAACTGTAAAGCAAACCCTTGGATTCCTAACAAAACTCCAATTACCTGTCTTGGATTACAGCTTGATACTAAATTAACTTGGGAACCACACATTACATTAATAATAAATAAAACTAATGTCAAGCTACCCATTTTTGAACAAAAATTCTTACCTTTCTTTAGATTCAGCATTGTCTATATTTAAATATATAATTTGCCCATCTTTGATATATGCATGCCCCATTTGGGTGGTGCAGTGAAATCACATATTCACAAATTAGAAGTTATACAAAATAAATATCTAAGAAGAGTATTGAAAGCACCCTGGTTCATAAGAAACGATCAAATATTACACGAACTCAGTATTCTGCCTCTAAAATCCTGGATCCTTCATCTCTCAGACAAATTCTATACTTCCCTTACTTCTTCTCCTGCTTTTACATCTTTACACTTGGAAAAACTGATAATCCTTTTCCGAGAATTAAATCACGATATTCAAAAGATCTATTGCATCCTCCATTGTTAACTCCATAGTATCTATTATTTATTGTATAAATTTCATATGTTATGAACTATTTAAAACCATTATGTATATCATTATCTTATCAAAATCAAAAATACCTATGTCAGTAGTATGTTGGAGGTTACAAGTTTCTCCTCATATTCTATTCAATGTTATGTAATATTCGCACACTTGAAAGACAAATATCTTATCGAACAAGTATCAATAAATATATTAAAATAAAATTTTTAAATAAGGGTTTAGGCGCTAGTGGTGTTCATAGACAGACGGATTGACAATGACGTTTTGCCGTCAATTGGTTTTGGGGTATCAAGGACCCACAAAACAGGGATTCTGGCTACACCACATATTAGAGGATTCTTTTTCTTAATTAATTTCTTAATTTTCTTAATTTATTCACTATTTGTTATCAAGGTCCGGTAATGAATTTTACTCTGCCGAAAATCAGTCGTTTTTTCGCGCAGCCGTACATAACTTTATACTACGTATATTAATTACCCACGCGCGGCCCCACGCACACATACCCACGCGCGCCCGCGCACATACGCACCGCGCGCGCACACACTCATCACTCACACCGTGACCATTGAGGTGAAGGATCTGGATGAGGTCACAACTAATGAGGAAGTGCATAGGGCTCTGGTGGACAAAGTTCCCTAAGCCAGTGATCTCCCAGCTACTGTGGTCAAATCTCTAAGACCAGCCTATGGTAGAACACAGGTAATTAGAAATAGTCAGCCTTCCTGTTACGGTGGCTAACAAATTGTTGGCCATCCGAAAAGTAAGAATAGGATGGGTGTATTACACTCTGCGTGAGAAGAAGGTCCCCCTACGGTGTTGCAGATGTTTGGATTTTGGACACCTAAGAAAAGCATGTAAAAGCTCACATCACCGGTCCAACTTGTGCATGAATTGTGGTGGTGATGATCACCTTGCTAAGACATGCGTAAATGACGCAAAGTTCTTGCTCTGTGAAGAAAAAGGGAAACAAGGCAGACATACCACTGGGTGCAGCAGGTGTCCATCGTACCAAAAAGCGCTGAAAGTAATAACCGATAGAAAATGAGAATTATACAACTCAATCTCAACCATTGCGCAGTCGCCCAGTATATCCTGGCATAGTCCGCAAGGAATGGGAGGCTGATTTAGCAATAATATTCGAACAGCATAGAAACCGTGAAGATACAGCGTATCTAACCTCCACAACCTCCACAATCTGCGCCTGTGAAAAACACACATTCCAGCGAGTAATGACGAGACCCGGAGCTGGATTTGTCTGGGTAATCAATGGTGTTTACATCTATAGCTGTCATGCCTCACCAAATGCGACAATGGACGAGTTTGAGCAGTTCCTCGACTGCTTAGTTTATGACGCAAGAGGACGAAGACCCTTGGTGATAGCGGGAGATTTCAACGCCTGGGCGGTTGAGTGGGGTAGTTCGTCCGCTAATGAGCGAGGTCGAGGGGTTCTGGCATCCCTCTTTCTTCTGAGGGTAGAGCTCGCCAACACAGGAGACATACCCTTCCGCAGAGGAGGCGTGGGATCTGTTGTGGATCTGACATTCATGTCAGATAATCTATTGAGAATGGGAGTGTCCTGGAGAGTTAGTGAACACTATACCCGTAGTGACCACCAGGCACTTCTGTACGAGGTGAAAAATCAACAGAGGGATAATTTTGCACCGAAGCATCAACTGGCTATGAGGAAAGCAAAAGCTTTGACGAAGACGTTTTCCGACTATGTTTGGAGACGATAGTACCAACAGGTACCGCTGATGACAAAGTTGGGCAGGTTATGAAAAGGGTAACCAAAGCCTGTGATGCGGCTATGCCTAGACTGGGCGCAATCATTCGACGCTCACCTCTTTACTGGTGGAATGAGGAAATCGCCCAATTACGCCGAAAGTGCCTGCGAGCCAGAAGACAGTACCAGAGAGCTCATGACAGACAACTTTCTTCAATTGCAAGAACAATACAAACTCGCTCGAAGCCAGTTGAAGATAGAAATCCGCAAGAGCAAACGCTTATGCGCCAAAAGCCTATGTGACGAGGTGGAAAAGGATCTGTGGGGTAGACCGTACAAAAGGTCATGAGTAGGTTAAGCCAGTAGCACCTACGTTCTCCTACTTGCCCCAATATGCTCAGATTGTGACAGCCTTATTCCCGAATCACCCCAGTGAACCAGTTAATATAGCGTTACCCGAGCTAGAAATAATTACTCCAGTCACGCAAGAAGAAATTCTGCACGTAATCAGCAGAACCGGCAACACAAAAGCTCTCGGACCGGATAACATTCCCAATATTGCCCTCAAGACTGCGATACTCGCCCCACACCGACATCTTTGTGGATCTCTATTCTTGCTTGAGAGAAAGGGCGTATCCAGAAAGATGGAAAAAACAGCGTCTGGTGCTCCTCCCTAAGGGGAATAAATCTCCCGAAGATCCATCGTCTCACCGGCCACTGTGTATGCTTGTCACAGCTGGCAAGGTTCTGGAGATAATTATTTGTACCAGACTGGAGAAAGCTGAAGAAGAAGGAGGAGGCCTTTCGGAAAATCAGTATGGTTTCCGCAGAGACCGCTCGACAGGTGACGCCGTCCACATTGTCATTAACACCGCCTGGCAAGCAATTGGAGGACGGAGATGGAAGGGAGGCCCAAAAGAGTACTGTGCTGTCATTACGTTGGACATTAAGAATGCATTCAACTCAGTCAGGTGGAGTAATATTCACCAAGCTCTCCGCCGGTTTCAGGTGCCAACGAGCTTGAGGAAGATTGTGGCTGAGTATCTTAGTAACCGAGCCCTGATTTACAATACAGTTACAGTTTACAGATAATGGGCGGAGGGTACACAATGTCACCGCTGTTGTCCCGCAAGGGAAAGTATTGGGCCCACTATTGTGAAATATGATGTATGACGAGGTCCTTCGGCTTCCCCTCCCAGAAGGCACCAATATCGTTGGTTTCGCGGACATTGCTATCGTCGCCGTTGCGAAA
Organism: Acheta domesticus; assembly: GCA_031308135.1. Lineage (NCBI taxonomy): Eukaryota > Metazoa > Arthropoda > Insecta > Orthoptera > Gryllidae > Acheta > Acheta domesticus. The sequence continues at coordinate 145,583,764 of JAHLJT010009436.1, read as the reverse complement.
TATATTGAGGAGATTGTGTACATGCGCAACGAAGCGATCGCTATTGTTAGTCGGTGGTTGAAGTTCTCAGGGCTGCAGTTAGCTGAGCACAAGACTGAGGTTATCCTGGTCACTAGCAGGAAAAGGAGCAGGAAACGATACTAAAGTCGGGAAATTTAAAGCAGAAAATTTTTGAGTTTTCAAAAAACTTATTTGAAGTCATTTGATTCACTTACATTCACAAATATAATAATGTTTACAAATTGCTGATAATATGAAAATTAAATATTTGAGAAACCTTTAAAAAATACATTTGTGTAATTTTTGAAAAACAAAAAATACCTCAAAATTAACTTCATGTAATATTAAAGAGTGCAATTAGCACTATCCATTTGAAAAGTTTGAAGAAAAAATTTGGAGCTATTTACAAGAAACTGGCGTTTGAGGGTTTCTGAAAATGCGGAATTTTGAGCTATACTGCGATTTTCGTAACAGCGTCCCTGACAGAAATCAGCTGTTTCGCTGCCATCCAATCGGCAGCTTATATTTCGCGACAGTGACGTCACTATGGTGACGTTCAAGCTCCCTATTGGATGAAACCGTGAACAGCTGATTTCTGTCAGGGACGCTGTTACGAAAATCGCAGTATAGTTTGCAGAGAAAACGGTTGAGTTCTCGAGAAAATTTACTTGAAATTATTTAAAGTGCATGTACTCGTAAATATAATAATGTGAACAAATTGCCGCTAAAGTAAATATTAGCGACGTGGGAGACTAGACAAAATAATTACATTTTTGTAATTTTTGAAAAAACAAAAAAATAGAACTATATGACGTTTATGCCATCTCATAGAGTACATTTAGCACTATCCCTACCAAAATTTTAAAGTAAAAATTTGAAGTCGTTTTTGAGAAAATCTGGTTTTTGTAATTTTTTTAAATTGCACATATTGCACGCAATTTTGCGCGAAAACTACTAAAATTTTCTAAAGAAATGTACATGACCTTAAAGAAAGAACTCACTACGAAGAACAAATTTTATTGGAAGGAAAAATCCTTATCTGCAATTTTGTAGTTGGAGGAAGACGCAGAATAATATTCAAACTTCGCAATTTTCGAAAATTCAGAGTTATCAGTGAAAATCGGACATATGCCACCTTAATAAGTGTATTTTACTCTATTCTTAAAGAAGAAAATTGGAGCCGTTTTTGAGAACATTTTGAAAATGTCATGGGGGCTTCATGTAAAGTACCCCCAAAAGTTAAAATATCGGTTTCAAATTCAAGGGGCCACCAGCCAGATCGATTGGGGAATATCAATTTTGGAGAAAATCGGCTGAGCGGTTAAGTCGCTAGCGTTGTTCACAGACAGACGAACGGAGAGACGTTTTGCTTTCAATTGGTTTTTCGGTATCAAGGACTCACAAAACAGATTCTGGCTGCACCACGTGTTAGGAGATTTTTTTCTTAATTTAGCAACTGGATTTATCCACTTTTTCGTTAGCAGGACTTTGTAATAAGAGTTTTTCTGCCAAAAATCCACCTGTTTTCGCGCATTACATAACTTTCTCTATACTATGTATAATGTACTTTGGGCGACGATAGATGGCAGCTGGCAAGATGATGCAGCAAGACCGTAAAGCCAGTCAACCCCAAGGAAATAGAAAACTGTACTACGAGAAAGTCTGTGCCATTCTATAGCACCACTAGTGTTTTTGTTTTTTTTTTGTTTCATCAAGAGCGAGAATACCAATATCTTTTAATTTCCTACAAGACTTCGACTTTCTTAGTTCGCAGTCCTTGAAAATGTCGTGAACCAATTTTCACGGTCCGTTTTCTATTGCTAAGTCGTCGTCGACTGCGTATCAGCCTTGTGTAGTTACGTTCAGAAGGGGGTGAGATGTTTTTACTTTCTCGCTACTACTTACGCAATATACAGAAAGTGATGCTGCGCGAAAAAAGGGCGAAATTTTTACCCAAAACTCTAATTCCCGGGCTCTGGTAACGAAAAATTGGATAAATCCAGTTGCTAACTAGAAACAAATTCTCTTATACGTGGTGTAGCCAGAATCCATGTTCTGTGGGTCCTTGATACACAAAAATCGGTTGACGGTAAACCGATGGTCTCTCTGAAAAACGCTAGCGTCTAAAGCCGATTTTCTCCAAAATTGATATTCCCCAATCGATCTGGCTGATTTGGCGGCCCCTCGAATTTGAAATCGATATTTTCATTTGGGGGGGGGGTACTTTCCATGAAGCATCTGGGACATTTTCAAAAAATGGCACTAAATGTTTTGGTTAAATTTTGTTCCCTGGTAGCATAAAGAGCGCTTCAGGGCACGTCTCATTTACGTTAAAATTCCTGATTTTTCGAAAATTGCAAACAACTTTTTTCGGCGTCTTTCTACAACTAATATATTCAAGATAGAGATTTTTTCTTTCATGAATATACAGATTTTGAAATAAGGTAATGTACAATTTGTCGAAAATTTGAGTTTTGCCGCGTAATTTTGAGTGAATTATAGACAATTTTAAATTTGTTTTGAACATTTTTTCTCAAAAAGGTACAAACATTTTTTTACTAAATTGTGACTTTCGATAGGGTATAGGATGCTTAAGAGAATGGTCAGGTCTCATGTTAGTTGAAACCCCTGATTTTTCGAAAATTGGACAAATTCAAAAACTTTTCGGCGTTTTTGTAAATTGCAATGAATCCCCTCGACTCATGCGTGCATTCACGTCAGTTTAGGATCCCAGCCACGGAACGCTATTTTTCGTATTTCGCTCACGTGCGTTTCAGCGCGCGGCCATCCCCGCGCTACCCTTCAATCCGCCTTCACGAAAGGGCGCCTCTGGGGTCCAATACGAGGGGCGCCCGACACCGGAAACTCTCCGACAACCCTTCATCTTCCTTAGTGTGCGGTAATGATCTGATTGTCGCTGGAACAGTCGCATTATGGAACTCGGTAGCAGCTCGCCAGATAATCCCTAAGGATGTAATAAAACTATCAGGAAAAGTGTCGGAAAGGGCGTAGCTATATGCCAGATCACCTACACACCAAGCGTCCTAGGAAACACAAAGAACAACCAATTAGAGATTCGGAATCATATGTTCCTAATGAATGGGTTCGACTTGACCCAATCAAAAATCTAGAAAAATGGTATGTTCGAGGAGCAAATCGAATCAACCAATCGGAGGTATCGAGTTACACGCATGATGGAGCCCATGCATTTCGAAAAAGGGGTAGGGATTAAGAAGCGACAGAGCTATGCGCGGAGTGAGAAAAGTGGCACTTAAAAAGAAACTTCGGTGAGGAACGGACTTGACGACAACATGCAGTGAGAGGCACTAGACGTATGACAGGTGCAATATCAACGACGAGGCAGAATTGACATGAAAAAACTACAACTACTGTCAGACTAACACATCAACAACTTGTGACTGGCCCACACCTGCCGGTACAAGTGTAACCATCCGATACAAACTCGTGAGGGTGTGCAGTCCGACTATTCGGCTGCAAGCAAGCGTTGCAGGTGACGTTTGACGATCTGTGACTCGCACAACCGACTACACGCCCGCCCCGGGAAGCTACTATCGGCTGACGATTCCCTTGGAGCGAGCATCCGGTGCCAGGAGCTCTGCCTGCCGGCTGCGGGGCCGCTTCTTTGTGAATTGAATTGATGCCTTATTTTACGTGGCGAGGCTCAGGCCATGAGGCCTGCTTTTCCGTCACGCAAATTCTGCTTACGCTTCTTTCACCAACTAGCGGAGAAAGAAGGTGTTACTTGGGCGACGAAACAGGCGATTTTGAATTTATCTCAGAGGCGTCATTTCAGAGGTTTGAGGATCTTTTACAGGCAGTAAATCTACTAACATGGGACAGCCGGCTTTACTTCCCCTCTGAAGGAAGGCGTACGAAGGATTTTTTTGGCGGGTCTTCTCTCTCCGCCGCGATCGACCGGCAACGGAAGTATAATCAGCTCGAGGTGAAAACCACGTCACTATCATCTCCACCTATAATTGTAACTATTCTCATCTACTAAGTAGTCAAATGAACTCAGACAACTGTAACAAGACCAAGTGTATAAGAAAATACATTTTTTGGCCTTCTTTCAATAAATATGTCCCCGCCATGTCGACGGGTCAGGCTTCATAAATTCTATCCATGTGTATTATTTGTAGCATTAATTATATAGAATGCACTCCTTCGACCCAGGGCACTCACCTCTGTGACGCTCAGTGCCGGTGCATGGATAACAGGTAAGGCATTCGCTAGGCGCCCTTGAAATAAATTCAGCAGGTGCGCCCTTCTAAGTGTGACCGATGCACCATACGTGTGACGGTCATCTTCTCGCGATAGTGGTAAACTCTGATCACTTCAAAATCTGACGAAGCAGCATGATTTCATACATATGTGTGTGTGTGTCGCTCTCACACACAACCAATGTTTATAAATAAGGTCTCTGAAGAAAGAGAATTCCACGGAGACGTGATGAATTGTACTTTCACTTTAAAAATATGAAGGATTTGTTTAAAAAACGCGTCTAAATATTCTTGTAAAATGCAATCCTTAACGCACGTCAGGATTCTTGAATCTATATCGTTATATAACTCCTAAACGAAGTGATCTAGGGAATTAAAAACTAAATTTTTAATGAGACCAAAGGCCTTAAAGAAACGTGTCTTACGTTGTAATGTAAAGGATGAGACCTTCTTGACCATTCTATTCAGTGGCGTAGTCTGAGTTTTGGCTTAGGGTATGTAACTCGAGAAATGAGAAAATAATTTAAAACTTTAATTATAATTTAAATATTTCTCATTCACCAATGCCATTTCTGTCACTTTGATCAAATAGAGCCCACAAATAATTTGTATATTTAAAATAAAAACTGATCCAGTAAAAGTAATACTGCCTCATGTAGTTTACTGGTTGAAAGTTAGAAAAAGTTGACTTATGTTCACGACCTAGCAAAATATAAATGTGTCCTCATACTTTAATAAAAATAGCACTATCAAACCCAATGATTTTCAAAATTTTCCAATTCATATAATTTCGAACCCAATAGAATTGGCATAATTTATAAAATGGAAAACAGTGATCTATAATAAAAATATAATAGGAAAGAGAAAATCAATCAATTTACAGACACGTAATGAAAAGCAGTTAACAGTTGTCCTTTTCGCTGCTTACTTTGCTGAATCGGGTTCTCAATGGCGCAATGTTTGAAATATAATGAAATATTTTGTAGTAGAAAAAGAAAATAACAAATTGAGAATTTACAATCATTTTAAAATAAAATAGCTGATATTGTCAGGGTATGTAACACATCACCCACATCTATGGACGCTACGCCCCTGATTCTATTACATTTTTGCTGGTTCGACGCTTCTCGATTCTACCCCACCTGTTCAAAGCCTGTAGTGTCTGCAAGTGTATGTGAAATTACACCATGCTACAAGGGTTCTATTTCTGAGATAAAAAGTATGTGATTCATTATGCATTTGCAATGGGTAGTTCATATCTGAAATCAAAATGTCGCGTTCAGGGATTATTATTAGAACAGTGTTATTAATTAATTGATTTTCTCAGCGACTGAATTACACGGGTGTACCTCTTTGCTCGATAATAAAGTTAAATAAGAAAATATTTTATTGACAAGGACGTATTATATTGTCATCAACTGTGGTCATCAATTGTGGTGTATTGTGTCGTGTTGTTATCAATCAAGTTGACATGTAGAACAAGTGACAGAGGATAAGAGGGTCTGGAAGATAAATATATATTACAGGCTTAATATAGAAATGGAAAAATAAGGAAAAGGGTCGCGTATAACATGCGAAAGTTCTCGCACGGGTACGCTAGTATATAAACAGGTGTACCATTTGACCAGACAAAAAATAACTCGAAAAATACGTGAAATACGAAGAATACGTGAGTATATGTGCTTTAAATAAGGTCAAATAAAGTTTCTCGAAAATTGAATTGTTTTCTGTGAAAAATTCCGTATTTTCAGAAACGCTCAAACGCCATTTTCTCAAAAATGGCTACAAATTTTTTGTTCAAACTTTTCGAACGGATAGTGTTAATTATGCTCTTTAATATGATGTAAAGTTCATTTTGGGTATTTTTTTGTTTTTTCAAAAATTACACAAATGAATTTTTTTTTAAAGTTTCCTCATATCGTTAATATGCACATTTCCAGCAATTCGTAAACACTATTGAATTTGTGATTGTAAGTGCTTCAAATGAAGTTTTTCGAAAATTCACAAATTTTCTGTGAAAAAGGGCTCCAAATTTCGCATTTACAGAGGCGCTTAAATGCCATTTTCTTCAAAACGGATCCAAATTTTTCATCGAAAATTGTCATTTAGGTCAAGGTTTAACTGTGTTTTTTAATATTCTTAAAATATTCTTCTACTGTAAAGATACCGAATTAATAAAATGTCAAAAAATGTAGTTTGGGCGGCGATAGATGGCAACTGTCAAGATTATTGGCAAGTCAGAATAGCTAGCCAAAGACCAAACGAAGCAGAAAACTAATACGGGAAAGTCTGTGCCATTCTATAGCACCACTAGTTAAAAATGTATCTAGTTATAACAGTTATGCCCCGCTCCCACTCCTACGGGTTTGGATGGGTGGTAACTTTCAAATCTTAAACGGGAACCCCAGTTTCTTTCATTAAAGAATTAGATTTAACGCGTAGGTTGTTTTTTCATTCGTGATAGCCTTGAAGTATTTTGAAAAACTGCTTTTAGCCTCACCCAGATGTTTATGGGTTGTGTGGACCACCTGAAACCATTTTAAAACCATTTTTATTGGAGTCGATGTTATTCTTGCATCAAAAACTAACTTTTTTTTGCTAAGCCTCTACAAAAGAGCTATGGTCAATTGAAGTGTATTTCTATGGTTTTAACGTAAAATTGGTCATGTTGGATCTTATGTGGCACACTGTTTGAATGAAATAAGTATTGTCTGATGATCATAAAATTGTTGCGGGATAACGTGGGCACCGCCTCAGCCAAAAATCCGTTGATAAAACTCACATTAAATAATATTTATTCCTTATTTTCTAAAAGCTAGTGAAAAAAAGGCAAAAAATGGGGTGTTAATGGGGTTTGTGGCACCCCTAAACCCATTTTAAAAGGGTTTTATTGGTGCTGATGTTGTTCTGGAATCAAAAACTAACTCTTTTTCCGTTAAGCCATTTAATTCTATTTTTTCGATACAGCCTAATATACTCGACCCGGTATAATTATAATTAACAAAACCACAACTACATATGAAATAATAACGAGTAATCTAGGTTACAGTGACCACGATGTACAAATTCTTACAATTACTAGGAACATAAACACTGACACAATAAATAATACACGCATGTGCAGAGCATTCATTGAAGTTAATATAGAATTATTTACGGACTACTTGGTGAAGGAATCATGGGACGCAGTTTATAACGCTGTTGACACAAATGAAAAGTATAATTTATTTTTCTCCAAGCTTTCAATTCATTTTAACGCGTGCTTTCCTCTTAAAAAGAGAAAATTAAACATTTCAAGCAAAAGTAATACTTGGATCACACAAGGAATTAGAACATCGTGTAAAAACAAACGTACGCTTTACTTTATCGCATTTTTTTTAACATCATAACGTATCATCCGGTTTCCATAAATACTTCCGAGAATACGAAAGAATTTTAAGAAAAGTAATAGTTCAGGCAAAAATAATGAAAAATATTCAGGACATTTTGAGCGCTAGTAACAAAACTAAAGCAATGTGGGATATCGTAAAAAATACAACCACGTCATCTCGATACCTTGTAGAGAATGTTATTTTAAAGGATAATGAAAGAGAAACGAGTAATCCAGAAAAAGTTGCCAAACTCTTCAACAAACACTTTTCTATAATTGCGTCTGATCTCACGAAGGGACTAAAACCACAAAATTCCACATCTTACGCTTCCCAAAAAATTTCCGATACGATGTTTATTTCCGAAACTTCTCCCAACGAAATCCTCAGAATAGTCAGTAAACTAAAAAATAAATATTCATCTGGTTTAGATGAACTTCCGGATTGTTTATTAAAAACTTGTGCACATGCCTTTATACATCCGTTAACTCACATTTTCAATGCTTCTTTATGTACAGGAATATTTCCAGATATTTTCAAAACAGCAAAAAATAAGCCACTTTTTAAAAAAGAGAACAAAAATGATATTCAAAATTACCGGCCAATTTCTCTTTTGTCAGTTTTCTCAAAAATATTAGACAGGCTTTTCTACTTACGAATGGAAACTTTTCTCAGGTAAAAAAAAACGCGTTTTCAGACTCACAACACGGTTTTAGAAAATCAAAATCTACGGAAACTACCATTTTTTCTTTTCTCAAAGATGTTGTTTCATCAATAGACCAAAATGAAGTACCCATTGGAATATTCTTAGATCTTTCGAAAGCTTTTGACGTTATTGACCATAACATCTTGCTCTCAAAATTACCTTCGCATGGAATTTGTGGTATTGCCCTAGATTGGATAACTTCGTACCTTAAACATAGGACTCAAAGAGTAGAAATACCATACTGGCACGAAAGAACATTACATACTTATGTTTCCAATTCTTTGCTAATTGAGCATGTGGTCCCGCAAGGTTCGATCTTAGGTCCTACCCTCTCTTCTGTTATATGTAAACGATATGCCCTCGTCTATTAAAAATGGAGGAACGGTTCTCTTTGCCGATGACACGAATGTTCTTTGCAAAAAAGAAGCAGTAAATAGTACAATTTCACAAGTTTCAAATTGGTTTAATAATAACAAATTAATTGTTAACGAAAGAAAAATTGTTTCAATGCATTTTTGCATTTCAAATCGGCAATCTCATGTTCCATTGAAAATGAACAATATGCAATTAGCTGATGTTGAGGTAACAAAATTTTTAAGCCTCTTAATTCAATCAAACCTCAAATGGAATATACATATAACAATTAAACACTAAATTAAGTTCATTATGCTACGCATTCAGAATTCTTTCAAATTCTGTAAGCCTTCATGCAGCTCGTTGCGTTTATTTTGAAAATGTACATTCCCGCCTGAGATATGGCATAATATTCTTGGGAAGCTCATCCTGTAGTACTCAGACCTTCAGATTGCAAAAGAAAATTATTCGAATAATGAAAAAAATGCCTTCCACGTGATCCCTTCAAGCCTCTTTTCATTGGGCTTGGAATCTTACCATTGCCTTGTCTATTTATTTACGAATCTGTAATATCTGCCAACTAGTGGTGCTACAGAATGGCACAGACTTTCCCGTATTAGTTTTCTATTTCCTTGGATCTTCGCTAGCTATTCGGAATTGCGGCATACTCGTTCTTGCCAGCTACTATCTATCACCGCCAAAAGTACATTTTTTGTCATTTTCTTAATCGGTTTTCTATTGGTAGAACGGAAATATTAATTATGGAATATTAAAGAACACAAAAAAACTAGTCCTAAATGGCAATTTTCATTTAAAAATTATGTGCCGTTTTAAAGAAAATTGCGTTTTAGAGCAACTAAAAATGCGAAATTTAAAGCTCATTTTCACAGAAAATTTTTGAGTTTTCAAAATACTTTATTTGAAGTTATTTGAAGCACATACACTCACAAATGTAATAATGTTTATAAATTCCTGGTAATGTGAATATTAAAGATGTGAGAGATCTTTTAAAAAAATTACATATCTGTAATTTTTGAAAAAAAAATCCTCAAAATAAACTTTACGTCATATTAAAGAGTGCAATTAGCACTATCCGTTCGAAAAGTTTGAAGAAAAAAGCCATTTATGAGAAAAAGGGGTTTAACGTTTCTGAAAATGCGGAAACTTGAGCTAGTTTTCACAGAAAACGGTTGTTTTCGATAAACTTTACTTGACATTATTTAAAGCACATGTACTCATAAATATAATAATGTGAACAATTCGCCGCTGAGATAAGTTTAAAAAATACATTTTTCCAATTTTTGAAAAAACAAAAGAATACAGCAATATGGCGTTTATGTCATCTCATAGGGTACATTTAGCACTATCCCTACCAAAAGTTTAAAGAAAAAATTTGGAGCCGTTTTGAGAAAATTTCGAAAATGTCGGGAGGGCTACATGTAAAGTACCCCCAAATTTTGAAGAATCTTTTTCAAAATCTCAAAGCTTCGACTAGAATCAGATCGACCGGGAAATATCTATTTGGAAGAAATCGTACGTATGGTTTAGGCGCTAGCAGTGTTCACAGACGGACAGACAGATGGACGGACGTTTTCTTTTCAATTGGTTTTTCGGTATCAAGGACCCACAAAACAGGGTTTGTGGCTACAGCACGTGTTAGGGATTTTTTTCTTAATTTAGCAACTGGTTTTATCCACATTTTCGTTGTCACGGCCCGGCAATGAATTTTTTTCCGCCGAAAATTCGCCATTTTTTCGCGCAGCATTACATAACTTTCCCTATACTACGTATATCACTCCATGGATACGTACGTATACGGGAAAGTAATAATGAATTAGTTTACGTTTGTATTGTATAAATTTTTAAAAATATATTCAATACGCCTGTAACAAGTAATGTACTTCAGCTTCCGGGTCAATGACCCCCATCTCCATCAGGTTTCTGTCCAGTTTCCCTGACCCATTGAGCAAATGCTGAGATCCTTGTTTTGCTTCTGGACGTAAATGTCGCTCCACTGTGCGCACGTTTTGTTGAGCACTCCTTTTGCTTGTAGTGGTAGGAGTAGAACTATTTTGTTAGCAATGCAGAAAAATCAAATCAGCAGTTCATTTACCGTTGAAATTGATTTTCTATAACTCGGGAACAAACATTTTTCAAATTTTTATTTTTCTAAAATAATAATAATTTTCTAATTTCTTATTTCTAGTTTTTCAAATGTTGCTTTTTTTATTGTGCCTCAAGAAAATGTGCACAGATAATCTCTTTCCCCACACGTCATATACAGTTTTTACTGTTTTTTTACCAAATAAATAAATAAATACTCGTACACTCATCGTCATAAAGAAAGCTGCACCCAGGACGAGGTGGACTGCGATCATTCTTGGCAGACAGGTGGAGAATTCCACGCATACGAAATGATTACACTATCACATTTGTAGGGCCAATATTTACTTCGCTGCACGGCCACAGACTGCATGTTAATTTGGTGTGAGGTCGCCGTGTTGGCAAACACGCGTCCATACGTCGTGGCATGGAGTTGTACAGATCTGTAATGGAGTCCAGTGCTAGGTCATGCCATGCGATCTGCACTTGAGCGCGCAGTTCTTACAGATTGGTGGGCAGGGTTCGGGTCCTGTTCGCACGCTCCGTAACACCCCCAACATTCTCGATGGGGGAAAGGCCTGGCAATGCGTTGGCTATGGCAGAGTATCCACGGCTGCAAGGCATGCTCGGAAGATAGCTGCGGTATGCAAAAGCGCGTTTTCTTGTTGAAATAGGGCACGGGCGTGGGCGTTCACGAACGGCAAAGCCACCGGTTGAAGGTTCTCCTGAATGTGCCTTGCGGCTGTCACGTTGCCCCTGAGTAACACTAACGGTGAACGGGCAGCATAGGATATCGCACCCCACACCATTACACCAGGCTGGCGGGATGTGTGATGGAATACCACAAACCGCTCATCGTGGCGCTCCCAACTCCGCCTCCAGACACGGAACCGGTGGTCGACGCCATTAAGACAGAAGCATGAATCGTCGCTAATGATGACCCACTGCAAGTCTGCATGGCCCCAGGTCCGTCGTTCCCATCAGGCGAGTCTGTAGCGACGTTGCTGGGGTATGAGGGGCAGGCGTCGTAACGGGCGGCGTATGGTGAGCCCTACGTTGTGCAACAGCCTACCAATGGTACTGGGACTTATAGGATGGGACAGGGCAGGTTGCTCAGCCCGCTGAATCACCTATCGTTGCCGTTGGATCTGTTCGCGCGTGGCGGACAATCCATCGGTCCTCCCTCCTCGTGGTGCGTGGCGGACGTCCAGATCCTGCATTTCGTTTGTGCGTGCCTTCCTCAATTCATTGCCGCCAACATCCGGCGATGGTGTCCGTACGACCGGTGTAGCGCGCAATACGGCGACAGGACCAACCAGTCTCTCGCAAACTCACGATGCGGCCCCTCTCGAAAGCTTCTATCTGGACAACCGGCTGTCGAACGCGTCGCTTAGTCATAGTGCACGTGACCCCCTTGCGACGTAACCCGATGCTCAGTGGCCGCCGCGGCCATTTGAGGCTCTTATCACGCCCGATGGGCGCGATGTCATGCCCCTACTCCCGACTATCCAGTGCGCGGCTGACCATGAAAACGAAATCATTGGCTTTGCTAATGGTGTGCAAAATACTCACCGAGTTTGCAGCGGATCAGTAGTCCTTCGGGGTGCAGCTTTTTTTATGACGAGTGTGTGTGTGTGTGTATATATATATATATATATATATATATATATATATATACACACACACACACATACATGTCACTCACGCGTGTTGTTTAAATATAAATCAGCCCTGATTGTGAAAATGTATCTCTCATGTGATGGTGCTGCGGCTGACTTAGGTTCATATACCTATTTTCAGTGAGCTGGAAGCACGAAAGACCCGGGAACTGGGCCTTTCCCGGCTGCGCACAGTGGGGAAGACCTCCAACGTTCTTGCAAAACTTGCCGATACAAACGTCAATGAGAAAAAAATCCCTTAACACGTGGTGTAGCCAGAAACCCTGTTTTGGGGGTCCTTGATATCGGAAAACCAATTGACAGGAAAACGTCCGTTCGTGTTTTTTTTATTTAGCAACAGGATTTATCCACTTTTTCGTTATCAGGGCCCGGCAATGATTTTTTCTGCCGAAAACCCGCCGTTTTTTCGCGCAGCATTACATAATTTTCCCTAAACTACGTATATACGTACGTATAAGGGAAAGTAATTTAAGATTCAAATTTTACTGCGATTGGGGATTATCAATTTTGGTGAATATCCTGCTTACGGTTTAGCGGCTAGCATTTTTCACAGACGGTTTGTCGTCAATCGATTTATCGGTGTCACGGAGCCACAAAACATCGAATCTGACTACACGTGTGAGAGGAAATTTACTTGGGATTTTATTTCTTGTTGAGTAAGGGCCTATCACCATGGAATATCTCACGGCATTTCATGTCTCTCGGCCATGCCGCTAGAAGTCGCACGATCACGACCCATGGAGAAGTGCTGGGGGATCATGCGATATCTAGCGACACGACCGAGAAGTGAAATGCCGTGAGATATTCCGTTGAGAAGACAGGCCCTCACGCGCCAAGAAATAAAAACCCCATGGGAACTGGGAGTCCCATGAACTATGGGCCACCCCCGTAACTTCTAAACGATAACGGAATGCAGTTTTCACTCAACAATGCAGAATCACGGGGCAAGTAATATGCCGTGGAGATATTGTTTGAACTATTTTTAGTTTCCGAAAAAATTAATAATCTTTAGATTTATTAAAAAGAACAGTTTTTTTTCCTCTCACAAGCAATAGTCATAATAAGAGGAGTGCAATAATGTAACCTAAGTTAATGTTTTTATAGCATTTTGAGTAAAAGATTATTCTTTCTAACATATGCTTTTAAATTGACCTTACAAGATTTCCTGTAGCAGCCTTTACAACTGTCACCTTTGGGGATGGTGACCTCGAGGAGCCTCGCACTTGGAGGGAGAGGTCGTGAAGGCCACATGTCCCAAAAGCGACAGAGCGAGAACTTCTGAAACCTTGTTCATTTAATTCAAAATCACGCCTACACAAACGAATATGTACCAGTTAAATACCAGTGGCTTAGCGTCAGGGGACGCTGAGATGCTGAGGATCCCCGTATCTAAGAACCTTAAATACTGTATTGATAATATTACAAGTGGTCTGTTGAGCGAAACACGTTTTGTATTAATTTTAAATTGATTTCCTATGATTGAATTCGACGGGCTGTTGAAGCTGGCCTGTGATTGCTTGGAAGCTAAAATGCTTCTAGCGTCTGCCGCGAGATTGCGACGAGCAATGACGCATGCGCAGATAGCGAGGTTCCCCTCTCCCCCTCTTCATCCCTTGCCTAGAGAAACCGGACTGCTTTACGCTAGCATCCACTGCGGAAAGATGCTAGTTTGTGCACGAGAGCGCAGCACAATTCAGGCGGTCAGTTAATTCTCTCTCACTCGGGAGTCCCCGCTTGGTCATGGGCACAAACTGTAGAAATAGTGCCCGTCTACTATTTCTTAATTAATACCCAAGAAATTGAATTATCCCTCAAATAGATTACATATTATTTTAGTCTGCAATGTATAAATTAACAAGTGGTCTCATTGCCATTTGCGTATAAGAATTCATGCTGAGCCATTGTATAATTTGCTTTCAAGACATTGGCAGGCCTGACTACTGTGAGGATTTTGTGGGAAGCGCCTGCACCGTCGTAAGCAATCGAGAGCGTGGAAGTGGTTCCAATGTATCTGCCTTGTGTTGCTTTATTGTTGAGCATCCCCAAACGTGCGAGTCACGCTACGCCACTGGTGTTTTGGTACCCTTACATGTAACAATATTGAACTTCAAGTATGTGCTGTGTCTTACCGTTTGGAACCTAACAATAAACAACTAGCAGGCAATTCCCTACTGCACACTTCGTGAAACTGCAAATCTCTCAAGAGAGGAAGCACAATGAAAATGTGCAATCCCGATTTTGGAATCAATGTACCTGATGAGTTAAGAAAACTATTCAAAATAAAAATTCCAATATAATGTTAATAGACTTTATTACAGAAAGAAAAGAACATTCACATGTATTTAAACTCTAAGAAGTGTATTGGCATACTGGAATTCAGGACTATTTTCATAATCACACATATCTAATGCAATCTCACAGCTTTCTTTCACAACGCGTTTTTCATCTTCCAAAAAGTTCTTTAGAATAGTGCAACAGTCACTGGTAGCAATAGCACCTAGGGCTTCGGCACATTCATGCCGCACCATCTCATTCTCAGAGGGATCTTCCAAAGATTTTTTTAAATAAGGGACACTAACTTCATTCTGCATTTGTCCCAGCACAAATGCAACTTCATGACGAAAAAGAGCACTGCCTTTTGAAAAAAGACCTGCAACCATGAAGATGAAATGAAATTATTATTTTTTACAAAGCATGTTACACATTAAAGTTTCTTTTACAACAATTATTACATATTACAAGAGAATGGATTTTTTGGCACATGTATATTTTCTTATTTAATACAGTTGCTGAAAATAAAATACAAAAACTTCAAATCATTCTGACATGACGGAAATTACACCTGTTATGACTGAAAATGCCTTTTCATCTGAATGAAATTTTGAATTTTTTAAAATTACCTTTGCTATTTGAAAGCTTGTTTCAGTCTAATAAACACAGGAGAAAGAATTCTGTTACTTATATTCTCAGAACATCATAGTTTCTTGCTTCTTATTGTCTCACATCTCAATCCAGCTTGCATGGTTAGATTTACTCTAGAGAAACTACAAGTAAGTTGGGCATTTAAATCAGGTTTGGCCAACCCGCAGAACACACAAGGCCATCTCATTAAATTCTGCACTGCCAGATTTTATATTACAAATACTGAAATGTTTATTTCTCCTAAGTATAAAATAAATAGACATGTGCTTAAATAAGGTTTTGCAAGGGCAGAATTTCTATAACACACAGCATCCAAAAAATATTCCAACTTGAAATATTTTGCACAAGTTGCAAGTGCTTTTGGATCAACATAGGTTAGTGGAACATTTTTCTCAAAGATGATATTTATTCCAATTGGCCTTATACATATAGAAAAATAACAAATTAGTTTATAATATAAACATTGAACAAACATAATATAACACTGAATATCAATATTAACATTATGCTTCTTATTTTTGATGCAAATGTTGATGTAGAACCATAAAAAAAAATCGATATGAATACAATATTCAGCAGTATAGCTCTGAAGAAGGCCACAGCAAGATGGCCGAAACGTCAGCAAAACCGACTGAGACGGGGCTCATCCCGGACAGCCAAGAACATGAGTACAATATTCATTTTCAAGGTTTACTATTCTATTTTTTGGTCCTTGGCATACATACGTTTTTGACGACTGACGATGAGTTCAATAATCTGCTGATTCTCAAACCTGGTTTTGGACAAATGAATTCGAGTTTTCCATGAATTGACTTATAAAAAAAACATTAAAATCTACAACTTTTCTCCATTTCGAAAGACAATTGTAAATTCATTGTAGACATCCTGGATGCTCGTGTCGTATCCTCTAATGTTCATATAATACATTATGTACCTGTAGAATTTTATCTGAATCTTTTCCACTCTATCAATCAGAAGATTTGAATATGGTGACCAAATTACAGTGCAGTATTCTAGTTTCGGGCAGACCAAGATAGAATATAGATGAATAAGTGCGTGCGCATTGTGGAATTCTCTTCCTGATCCGAGTATAAATCCAAGAACTCTATATGTATTACATGCGATATCGTCTACGTGGCTTCAAAAACGCAACTTATTATCAATCATGACACCCATGTCTTTCACAGATGTGACAGTGAAGTTGATGGCCATTTAGTTGATATGTCATAGGTCTTCAATTTCCAAATCATCAGCGTATAACTGGTATTTTGATTTAAAGTTATTCCCAATATCATTGATAAAAAATAGGACATAAGATTGGCCCCAGATGTGAACCTTGCGGGACACCAAATGTTACTTTTTACATAGCTGAAATATTACCATTAACTCGAACCTGCAGATATCTGTATGATATGAGTGAAACCAATTTAGTGCTCCACCTTGTCCACTGTATCGATTGAATGAACTGCATAGAATGTCGTGATCTACTGTTTCAAAGGCTTTACTAAAATCCATGCAGACTGCGTGTACATCTTTATTTTGATTCATTCCTTCAAGTATGTGATTGACCTATAGGTAGAGGTTGGTATCTTTAGATCTCCTTTTGAAGAAGCCATGTTGTTTTGTTGATATAATGTTCTTAAAAGGAAAAGTTATTTGTGGTAAAATAACCTTTTCAGTTTGGAAATAGACGACTGAAAGCAGATTGGTCTGTAGTTTGTCACATTAGATCTAGATCCGGGTTTGTGTTTCAGGCTAATGTAAGAAATTTTCCATGATGCTGGGAAAATGCCTAATTCCAGTGATTTACTAAAGATATGGGTTATTGGCTCAGCAAGTCCTATGGCACAATTTCTGAGAAATTGACTTGGTATCCCAGCACCTTTTTCAAGTCTAGTTTACGAAGTTGTTGAAAAACATCATGAAGACAGACATAAATTTCAGGAAAGATTAACAATTTAACAATTATAAAGAATTCATAAGTTTCTCCATAAATTGACCACAATTTAGAAAACCAATGAAATTGTGAAATATAAATCTCGAGTTTAAAAACATTGAGTAAAAGAAAGATGTAAATATCTCACCGAGACGCTGATGGTTAATTATATTCAATGACAATATATAAATAAAATTGCATTAAATTTGTACTTTTATTACTTTTTTAAAGCAAATTTACCTAAAATATATTCCCATTACAATAACCCCTCATGGGTCATCAAAATGGACCATGAAACCATCAGGGAAGGCCAGGCCTTATATAAGCCAACTTCAATTTGAGGTGCAACACCAGTCAATCAACCATTCTGTCAATTTACACCATATCAAAAACTTCATCTGAAAGTTTTATTGTGCATGTACCATTTAAAGGAAAGATTTTTTTGTTAACTGTGCTCCGAGCTTTTGATTAAGCATTATTTTTAATAAACTTCAGCAATTCGTAGCATTTGTTAGTATTGTTCACACTGTAAAATTACATCTCTCTGATAATATAAGAGACTAGCATACCTGTGCGAGAACTCTCGCATGTTAAACCCCATCCTTTCCCTATTCATTTGTATATTCTTTCCATTAATAAGGCACGTTATTAATGAAACGTGTTTATTTGTTTAAAAATGTTAAATGTAACTTCTAAAATTATAACTAGAATATCAAACAAAAATAACAATGCAATTGATGTTGGAAACAAATGTTCAATAAAGGTTTATTCAGCATAATAGAGAGATGTTCTTGAAATAATTCACACTTCTTTAAAACAACATTCGAAAAAATTATTCTATCTCACTTGAGAGTTATCTTTTCACTTTCCTTGATACGCAATAGAAAAGGTTCTTACTCTTGAGAAAGCAAAGTAAAGTAAAGTAATGCGAAAATACCGGGTCAGGCAAGTACAACCCTACTCCTTGAAATATTATTTAACTTTCCTTGATTTGTTATGAGGAACAGAAGGGATTTTTGAGAGTCAGGGTGTTAGCTCGCTGGGGTGCAAAAATTGAAATTTTCTGCATTCTTACGTATCTCAAGAAAACAATTCTGAACTACTATATTCACCTTTGAGTACTAAATACCTTTTCTTACTGTTGGAAACAATTGAGGCTTAGACATCATTTCGGTACATGGGAATGTTATTCAATACGCAAACATCATTTTAACATCTTAACAAACCGACTCCTTGAGTTTAATATGAAACGGTGTATAATTTACAATATGAGTTTACAGCTGGGCGTCAATGTACATACTTCTAGATGCTGCCAACATTTAAATCGTGTGTTTGGACTGTGATCGTTGGCAGTTGTCGTGTGACTTGCGTTATTCTTTCTATAATTTTAAATTTAGTTGCTTTTTACATTAATTCACGTAGTATTGTAGGCTAGCACATTTTGATTTTTGTTTTTCATTTATTTCAAGCTATTTTACTTTAGTTAATTTAAAAAGATTGTTCTTTGTGATGTGCCATAGCACAAGTTTTCCCCAACTACCTACGCGTATTCGTGCAAGAACTCTTCGCATGTTAGACCCCACACTCGTCCCTATTCTTCTATTTCCATTCAAAGAGGAAAAGTAGTTAACGAAACGCGTTTATTTATTTAAAAATGTATTAAGGTAACTTGCAATGTATTAACATAATATCAAATAAAAATAAAAAATGCAATTGAGGTTTAAAAGAAATTTTCAGTAAATATTTTTTCAGTATAACGGAGAATTTTCTTGGAACATTTCACAACACTTCCTTAAAGACAACATTTGAAGTAATTATTCGATATTCTTTGGCAGTTAGCTTTTAGCTTTTCGTGATAGCCACAAAAATATTATCTTTTTATTTTGAAAAGGCTACATCTACTGAACCCGCGGATTTTAAAATTTCATCGAATGATAACAAAAATACTGGAACAGCTAAAACACAAACACAGTCTTCACTCTTCATTGTACACCCTCCATAATTAGGTACTTACAGACCACGACAAAACGTTAATTGAAAGGAAAGGTTTCACAACACACATAAGACACTATCTTCATAGGGATCAAGCAACTATAATAGTACTTCTAGTTGTAGCTGGAGAGCAAATCTTGAATTAAATGATTATGCAAATAAACCTCGTATGACTGCACAAACCACAGTGTATACAAAAAGGGTAAATATAAGATTGAGGAATCTAAGCCTTCGAAGCGTGTCATCACAAAAATGGATACCAGCAATAAGGGCTGAAATATTTTAGGTGGCATTGGTAGAATTGAAGCGCCGAACCAAAAATTTAACTGAATGTTTGAAAAGTCTCATCTTGTAGATTACGATGTGAAAAACGTTTCTTTGATTGATTGATTAGGTTTAAAGGGCGTTTCAACTACTAAGGTCATTGGTGCCCGTGTCAAACATTTCTTTGAGGCCTTTGGCCTCAATATTTTACTTTTCAAGGCTCTAAAACGCTTTAATTAGGAGTTATTTGCCGATTTAGATTGGCATGTGATGCGAGTTGCATTTTAACATGAATATTTCAATGCATTTTTTAAACAAATCCTCCATATTTTGAAAATCAAGGTGCAATTCGTCACGTCTCCGTGAAATTCTCTTTCTTTAGAGACCTCATTTATAAAGACTGGTTGTTTGTGAGAGCCGCAACGGAAAGGTATACTTCTGAAATAATACAGTAGAGGGTAGTATGTACATATTTCTCA